>PVJO010000052.1:0-371261 GCA_004026905.1 Hystrix cristata | reverse complement strand
AAAGAGCAAATCTGACTCACAAATCATTAATCATTAGTTATACAAATATTTTCTTATTATTATTTGGGTCAGGATATTTGTGAGTGGCAACCTAACCTACTTTAGAAATATTTGTAAAAAAGGGCCTGGGGATTTAGCCCAGTGGTTAGAGTGCCTGCCTAGCAAGCACAAGGCCCTGAGTTCGATCCCCAGCACCAAAAAAAAAAAAAGAAGAAGAAGAAGACGCAAAAAAAAAAAAAATTGTAAAAAAGGAAATTAGCTTGAGATATTTAGAGTAGCTGTAAGGTGCCTAAGTGATCCTGTTGTTGCAAAGCAAGCTATTTTTCAGCATGCTATTTATTCCCAGGGATTGTACACATTCCAGATGATGTCACCAGGGCGCTAGTACACAAGAAAATAAGTGAATGAGACACACGTTAGCTCATGTGACAAATCACCAGGTTTGCCAAATGGAAAAGAACAAAAAGTTAGAAGGAAAACATTTTGTTTTCAGTCTACAAGGATATTAATAAAACTCCAACCCAGCAGTCTGTGGCTAAATTTCCCATGAAGAAGAGTCTCTTCTAGCCAAAAGAACATAACAAACTTCTGTATCTGAGAAATATGTATCTCGTGATGTCATTTAAGATCCCACTATCATGATCAGAACTGGCTGAAAACATGTTTCTCTGAGACTTGGGCACCAAAAGAGACACACACGCACCCACACACACACCCACACACACACACACACACACACACACACAGAGTGAGGGGGGGTTTGAGGAAAACTCTACCTCAAATAATTTGTAATTCAGAGTAAATAAATTCAACGACTATAATTTGACCTGTTATGTTACAGTTCAAAATAAAAATCTTCTCCAGTTAAAAATCTAAGGAATAAACAGCAAAAACCTACTTGCCATAGTGCAATAAAGAAAATGAAGTAGAAGAATAGGAAAATTTCTTAACAGAGAAAAGGTTCTATGCAAATCTAATGTATCAACACCAGAGAGGAAGAAGGAAGTAAATTATACTACTGAATAACAAAAATAGAATCAGTTGGAAGGCTTGTTAGGATGTAAAAACTTATTAGACACATTTTTAAAAATTCCAGTGTGGCAATCACAAGTAGTTAATACCATCAGTTAACACCTACATAGCCTTATCATATGCCAGTGCAATTTGAATCACTTTCCGCAAGTCACTCATTTGAAGGTCCTGGCAATTCATTATGATAATACGAAGATATCACTATCATTTCTATTCTGTAGCAGAGACAACAAAACCCAAAGAGATAAAGAAACTTGTCCAAATGCATATAAGTAGTGGTTACTAGTATATATTAATCTAGATGAATCTAGTCATACAATTTCAAAGATACTAAGTACTGAGTATTTAGAAGCGTAATTCCATTAGGACGGGAAAAACTGTGATAGAGAAATTTCATTTAATAAAATAATAATGTTGAGCTCTTCAGACTGCTTACTTCAAGGACACCAACTCTTTTGGCATGACTTACAAATAAAGACAGCACAAAAAAATCAGTCATTATCAACTGACAATGTTAATTTGGTAAAGATGTTAATTTTTACCAACAGCCACAGGGACTATACATATATTAAAATATCACATGAAATAATTTTTCCTAGTTTTCAATCTCTGCTTGAATTCTTTAAGTGATACATGCATTTGTAAAGGACAACCAATTTATTGAGTTTCATAGAACAGGATTTACTTGGAAAGCAAGATAGTTCTTTACAAACTGTGCCTTTTTGGAAACATTTGGAATTTTGAAAAAAATAGTCTTGGCAATAATGTTCAGCACTTAATTTCTAGGTGAGAAAACAGTAATGCATAGAAATCAACCTAAATTCAGGTTAGGATTGAGGAACAGGTGGGATGCACCACGGTAGCTGAGAGCAAGGGGGCATTTACTAAGCCAGATGACCTTGGCTAAGTTCTTCAACATCCTTAAACCTCACTTCCTTCATCACAAAAGCGGGGACTGTCATGGGGTTGCTGTGGAAAGGAAGTGAGACAACAAATATAGAGTACTTTACACAAGATCTGACAACCAGTAAGGCTTGAACAAATGGTCTTTGTTACTGTTCTCATTATCTTTATTCAGTGACTCACAACCAGTTAATGTCAGAACAGGCTGGAAAGAACTTTTGGAGTAACTGTTGGTTTAAACTGAGTTTCTTATCCCTTCCATATTCCTGGACCTAAGGAAACAAAATCATGGATCATTAGTGTTTCCTCCAAAAGTAGCATTATTCACCACCTCTAAGCAATTCTTCATCTGTCAAGGAAGTGTTTTCCATCAGAACACAGCTTTGAGGGTGAACTTTCTGTCAGGAGGTGCAGAGAGATGTTCATGAAAGGTGAAGCACAGACCCAGGAAGTCTGAACAGAATGATGCTCTGGATCACATACCTGCTTCCTTCTAACCCAAATTGGGTTCCTCTTGGAAGGAGGCCAGAGAATCTCTCATGTGATTAAACATTTTGAGATCAACATCGAACAAAATCATGTAATCAATCTGATTTTAATTCAAGTGTGCTTCTAATGAAAAAGCAGCCCTATTTCAAAGAAAAATTTCCCTAAAAGATCAGGTATTTTTGAACAATTTCTTCTTTCCTGTGTCACTGACATTTCAAGTTCTGGTGCAGGTAAGACCAGCCAACATCTCCTGGGGGATTACTGAGTAACTGAGCCTTGTGCCTGAGGCTCAGTTAGTTGCCTGCACTCTCCCAACTAATTCTCAACCAAGCTTACAGGTTTTACTCCCATCCCCATTTTACAGATGGGATAACGAGCAAGACGGGTTAAGAAACTTGAACAAAAACCAAACAACAGTATGGTTGGCCGAGCCCTTGTGAGGCGTGGTTTATACTTCTGGCTGGGCCACTGGACATCTTCCTCCAGGCCTCAGTTTCCCAGCTTTGCGAGGATGCTGCTTGGTTCCAAGTTCCCTTCCAGCCTGACGTCCCAGGCTTGCTGGTGCTGCCCTGGGCGGGCTGCTTTGTTTCCACGCTCAGCTGCTCTGGCTGGGCCTCCCCGGGCTCTGCCCTGTTTTGTTTTTGCGGCTGGACCCACTACAGACGCAGCGCTGGCAGCGGCGCAGCACGGAGCACAGCCCAGGCTTCCTCTTTCACTCCGTTCCTGGCTGCTGCAGTATGAACAGAAAAGGTGGGCAGAGGCCAACTGGCAGAAGCCGCAGCAATAGCAGCGCGTGATCCTCAGAGGAGCAGCAGCGAGGCCGGCAGCAGGCCCTGCCCTCTGCCCAGCTCTCACTGACGAAGGTTGCTGTTGGCTCGCAGTCACCGCGGTTTCCACGCTCACTTCCCTCCGGGCAGGGTCGACCACGCTGGTGATGGGGCTACTCAGAGGTCGGTCTCCGAGGTGTCTGCCAGCAGCTAACTGCCCAGAGGCAGGAGATGGACACACTGCGCTGCAAATGCCACGTAGAGACCCCACGCTCTCAATTGCACCCCGCAGCACTGAACCTACTCGGAAGATTCAACCGGGCTCCCTCTGGCCGCCTCCGATCAGTGGGAAAGGGTGCTGCGCCGGGGAGGGAAGGTGTCAATCATCCCCGCGCATGCGTGGAAGGCCGGCTCAAGGATTAGCCGGCTTCCTGCGCTAGCGTGCTGCTCCTCATTAGCAACCGCCGGGAGCGAAGCTGCGCGGGGCTGTTTGCAGCAAGCCCAGCCGCAGGCAGAGCGGGTGACTCAAACTCTCCTTTGCCAGTTTCTCCGTTTCCTCCCCCTCTCCTCCTCTCCCTCTGGTCTAGGACAATACTCAGGCCAGGACAGTTCCAGTCATAACTGGATCTTTCCACAACTTAGTAGCACACATGAGGATTTGTTGGAGTGGTGTTTTGTTTTGTTTCGCTACTATTAAGCAAGATTGCTTCATAATCCTCTAAGTGTTTTTCAGCCAAGTCTTACACATCCTGGCCAGCAAGCACGTGATTAACCCAAGGATGTCACGGAGGGAAGGCAGATACTGCATCTGAAAAACAGCTGATGCTGTTTCATTGTGGAGACAAAAACAGCTGAGCTGTGGAGGACAACTGTCTCTTGGGCCAAGAGGACACAAAACTGACTCTGGAGACCCTCAGAGCCCAGGAGGAAGAGCTGCTGAGGTAGGGGTGCGATGCAAGCAGTTCTTCTCCCTCTCATGCTCCCTCTTTCACTATCGACACTCTGGAGACCAGCTTTAGGACAGCCAGACGCCCAGGCGGCTTCTACCTGCCGGTGCTGCTCTGCTGTCTGTCAATTTCCCATACCACCAAGATGTCTGTGTGGTTTTTTGCTACAATTTACACTCTGACCAGAAAGCAAGCCGCATTGGCACTGGCAGAAAGGAAATTTGAAGCATTTCTTTAAATGAATACTTCTGATGAATGTTTATTCAGTGGTTTTATGTGATAAGATCATGCTAAAACATCAACTTTTTCCTTTCGCTCTATGATAGTCAATTGTGATTGTTCCCGTTTCGTGGGAAAATATATATATATATCTGTATATGTATATTGATCTGCCAAAATGGATCCTAACTTAGTGGGTTGGTGTTTTTGTTTGTTTGTTCGTTCGTTTGTTTGTTTTTAACAAAAGAAAACTCAACCCCAAGATTCAAAGTCGTGGAATAAGGTTCTCTTTACCATTGAGAAATTCTTAAACATTAAATAAGCATTCACCAGGAGACACCAGACTGTGTATATTGTCTGATTCTCAGGCAAAACATACCGTAACACAAACATCAACTATTTCTTGCTCTCATCCTTCCATACCAGTGTACCTGTGTGTGTGACTCTAAACAAGTTATTTATATTATCTAAGTATACATTTTATTATCTTTACTATGAAGCTCCCTCTATTAAGGATCTTTAATTTCTCATCTAGCTATAAGATGAAATGTTTAATACAAAACTCTTAATACTGTCAGTGGCAGTTTTTATTTTAATCTTTAAATACCAAGGGCAGCATGAGTTTCATAGCACAGAAATACCTAATTGCCATAACTTTTGAGAGAAATATTTATGCAAAATTTTCTTTGTTTTCTTGGGGAAAAAAAGCATGCCAGTAGGCTTTGTGAGTGAGGAGACAGATGTCAGAGATAAAGGGTAGTGAACAAAGGATTTATTAATTTTCTTCGAAGGAAATGTTTCGAAAATACAAGGCTTTTTCCTTTGGAAAATGCTTTTGCCCCTGGTATTATCTCCAGTGATCAAGAGTTAGTGTCAAAGGTTTGTGAATGGATTGCAGAATGTGCAAGTGGCACCTCCCATCGTTAGCTGTCTACATTTTTTATAACCACTTGCATATTTTTGGTCAACCACTGTAAAATAAACAGTCCTTCCCAAATGTTTTTGTTTTCTTTGACAGCACAGCAATAATTCACTTGGAATGCTGTAGAATGAATAGCACTTTAATGCTGTTGTAAGACTGGCTTTTTATGATTTCTATTCATCAAGTTGTTTTTAAGTTAAAAGATGCTGGATTGAAAAGAACATAAAACACTCTGGAGATGTTTTATCCTATATCTTTACTTCCTGTTCCCATCAATGCGTGTGTGTGTGTGTGTGTGTGTGTGTGTCCATAAATAGTGCATATTCATACTCAACATCTATATCTAAAACTATTCACTAAATCATTTACCACTTTTGTTTTTGTAATTGTGTTTTTTAGCATCTAAATTATGGTACAGTTTTGTGTGCATGTAAATGAAAATGTAAATTAATATTTATTCTTGCCTAGAAAGGTTTTGAAAAAAATGTCCTAACACATTTCCTGCTTCCTTGGTAAAAGCCCTTGATCGTTTCCCCCCTTCAGGCACATAAATACTAAAAAAAAATAAGGAAAGAATAAACTTTATAGATAGTTTGTTTCAAATTTGATATAGTATGGTCAAAAGAGCTTTGTTTTCTTTCTTTTGGGGGTAGGGGATTATTGTTACAGATAAAAATAACTTGAGAAACTGCATAGGATTAGTTAGGATATCTTTGTAAAAGATAACATTTGAGGTAAGAAATTAGAGTTTGGGTGGTGTTACATTTTCGTCTTACTCATCCTGCTCTCCGAGAAACCTATTTTTATGCTCGACATGGCTTGAGGCCTACCATCTACAACACGCATAAATAAGTCTTGTGGTGAGTTTAATTCTGGAGGCTGAGAGTTTAATCAGCCGAGCCATCACACCTACATTCCTTGCAAGTGATTAGCCTCAGATGCCGGGCCAGCCTTTGGGCTTCTCCAGTAGAGAGCAGTGAAACACTGTCAGTAAACCTAATTCTGGAAACCAGAATAGATTCCAACCTAGGAAAAAAGGCGAAGGCAGAACCGGCAGGCTCATCAGAGCTGCAAAGAAACTGGGGGAACTGGGCTTGTAGATGGTTTTTAAATGGATGTGTGTTTAAAGTTTGATACCACAAATATTACTAGCAGTATTGCATATATTTAGATCTCTGTTAGTCAAAATGTCAGTTGATAGTAAGGTGGATAACGCAAAAGAGAGCAGGTGCTTTCCAAAACTAGCTTCTCATTTTAATCCCTCAGTTCCTAGACTGATACACATTTATTAGCTTTAGTATTGCACATTTACTAGGTAACTTTCATTTATACTTAGTATTACAAATGTTAGCTCTTGAATTTGGCCACCTACCTTGGCAGTTCTTCGGTAAAAGCTTGCTAAGTCAAGTAGAAGTTTATACTGACACACTCTGTTGTATTGTTTCAGAGAACATTTTCTAAGAAGTTTGAAAACAGTTTCCGGTGGCTCCAGTTCAAAATGAAGTTCATAGTGGGGATGTGTGAATGGCGCTTGCAGGTAAAATGATTTATGACATTACACATTAACTTGTTAACAGAATGACACAAAAGTGTGAACGTTTGCTGAACACCTAGCCCTTGGCTGGCGTGCAGACAGGTTCTTCTTCCAATCAACAATTGCAAGACGACAGAAAATACTAGTGAATGAAATGTTTGTGCTTGGCTG
The DNA here is from genome assembly GCA_004026905.1 of Hystrix cristata. Classification (NCBI taxonomy): domain Eukaryota; kingdom Metazoa; phylum Chordata; class Mammalia; order Rodentia; family Hystricidae; genus Hystrix; species Hystrix cristata. The sequence continues at coordinate 364,277 of PVJO010000052.1, read as the reverse complement.
TTCTTCAAGAAAAAATATATTTTCACAAAAGGAAGTCTGAGCGTTTATAACCCCATGATGTGGTAGATATGATTTGACCTGTTACTTTTCTTGGATGAGAAAGAATAGAATACTTTTTTTGTGAGGCAAAGATATCAGAGAAGACATCTAAAGAAATAGCTGGAGCAGCCATTTGCTCTAGTGAAGTGGGAAATAATACCGTATGCAGACATCACATAAACTTTTGGCCAGTGGTTTGATGAGTTCCCATGCTGAAACTTTTTTGTCTTCAAAGCGCCGGGCTCAAATGCCAGCCTCCGTGTAGAGGCTGCCAAAATCCCAAGTGAAGCATGGGACACTACACATTAAAGGGGAGAGGTCAGCATGGCATCCTGCCCAAAAAGCACGCTGTACACAGCACAGTGAACTTTGAAAAGGCCGGCTCACATCAAAAGTCACCACGTGTTTTACTTTCTCCTGGTGATCATTTGACCTTCATTTGGAATATCTCTAAGCCCTTCTATCTGGAAGCCCTCCCTCCCACTTCTCCTGAAGCCCCTCTCCACAGCACTGCCCCAGCAAAAAGAAACTGGAAAACTTCTTCCAGAGGGCAAATCCAACTGCAGCCAGTACCCCGGATAGCCACACTTCCTGCAGCCAAGACACAGGCAGATGCAGAGGCAGGCGGCATTGCTTGGAAAGCACAATCTTGCTGCCCCAAGTCAACATCGCACCCCCTTGGCTTTTCCCAAGGTTTCAGTAAGAAAACACTCTTTTTTCAGTCTTTCTTTTTTTCCCCTCTTTCTTTCTTTTTTCTTGTTCTTATCAGTTCGAACAAGAACACTGAATTCTGAAAGCCCACAAGAATGTGACAAGGTGTCAACAAAACCAACCAGGAAGGTGATGTTCAGCCCAAGCAGCTCCCATAAATCATGGCACAACGGGGACTACAAAGAATGAGCCAGCAACCCAGAGCCCAGAGTGCGAGCTCACACCACCCTCAAACACTCACGGCCCCTAACCCACCAGTGCTCCAGAGCTCCTACAGGCGCCACCTGTCACCCGTCCATCACCCGCCTGCTCGATAGTAAGGACAAGTTCTTTTCCTTCTGTGCCAAATACTGAACATACGTGGTACAGTACTATTTAGTTTAATGTGTTTTAGGGACATGTGTCTACACAGCTATCTTGAGGGCTGCCTGCAGAGTTCTACATGAAACTTCGTTTTCAAAGGTTTATAAATACTTGTTCATAGGTGAAAATTTGATTTAGAAAGTTTGGGTTTAATGGTGAAATGATTTTACAGTTTTGAAAATCAAAAGGTCATAAACTGCTTTACCTACTTGATAATGATACAAAGAGAAATTGAAAATTAGCAATTTAGAAACCCTTTCTGGAATTATAGGATTCAACTGTCTGAAAAACTGAATATGTAGTTGTGTGTACACCAAAATGAAGAGGAGACTGAAGGCACTTAACGTTATTTTATGCAAAGTAACTTACTGACAAATATAAAATTATCAAGTAAGTAATTTTCTGTCAAGCTTTTAACATACTTAAGTGATTTTGTATACGTTTTATACCATGATTTGGGGATGAGTATATAGGGTAAATTTCTAATGCAAAGACTCCTGAAAATATTTAAATATAAATGATTGACTGATTTTATAGCAACTTGGAATCCATTCTGTGAAAACCATGGCACATAATTTCTAATTTTTAAAACAACTACCTTAAATATGTAGTGAAGCAACAAGAGAAGCTAAATAAATCATCTATAAATATTTATTCACATGATAGACTGACGTAGAGCTACTACATTCCTGCATAATGAGTTTGAGAGAAAAAGAAAGAACTTCCAAATAAATAGTTTCCTTGGAAACTAAAGAGAACATCATAAGACAAACTCATCAATTCCCGTGATAATGAAGACCAGGGTCAGTGTTAGATGAATGTGGTTCTATTTCTTCCCTTCAACCACTTTAAAAAAAAATCAGAGATTCTAAAAATAGCTGGAGTAGCAGAGGCGAGCTCATCCTCTGCTGACTAACCTTGCTTATTCACTAATGAAAATAAAAATAATTCAAAAAAAACACCAAATAAAAATAAAAAGAACATCCACTAAATTAGTAGTTCAGATTCACAGAAAGTAGACTGATGATTGACGTAAGCCTTAAAAAAATCTAAATACACAAAAATCTGCATACGTGATTCTTTGCAGCAACTTTGAAATAAACTAAGACTTATTATAAATTCCAAGTTCTAGTGCTTGTAAATAGGTCACTTTACAATAATATGACTTATTTATCCAAGAACACAACTGCTCAGTTAGACAAAATATATCTGCTATCACCGTCGATAAAACCATCAAAGCAAGAATGCATGGAGCCACTTTGAGTATATCCTCTAGGATTAGAATGAAAGAGTAAAAATTCAATTTGGGACTACCTTGAAAGAATTACTTCTTGTATGAACTGTTAAATGCTATTCAATATATGCATTTCTTATTACTTTTACACATTTGTGATTTAAACAAAACAAAAACCACTAAGCGGTAATGTCAAGCTGCATGGTAATTCTCGGAGTATTACTGGGGTGGGGCAGGAACCTTTGTGATTGGATAAAGGGACATGAGAACATAAAATTGCATGCAAATTTGTGAGATTCCAATTTTCTTGCGGTGGAAAAACTTGTAGAAAGAGCCATGTCTGTTTCAAAATGTGACTCTACTTTGCTGAGACAAAGCTCCAAACTGGAAAAGGCAAAGGAGAGGAGGACATTGGAGCCAAACATTTAAACTCTTCTAATATTTCCAAGCATTCTTGTGAAAATGCTGAACTTCATACAGAGATGGGTTAGAAAAAGAGATGGGTTAGAATCAGGATCAGCTATTCTTTTATATGTAAAAGAGATATTTTGCCAATCCATAAGGAGGCTCCTGGGGTAAATCTGGGCAGCCTGGCTCATGTGATAACCAGAGCAAAGAAGAAAAATTCATAGATCACTTGTGTGCTGCTTCAGCAAAGCCAGCAAGCCACCTGTTGGCACCCTGTTCCTCCTTCTGAAAAAGTCTCTAAAACATCTTCTAGAGGGAAGCATGTCTCCGGATGATTTCTGTCCTACCCGGCCCCGAGGCTTGGTCCTGTAAGAGCGACTCCTCCCGGTGAAGATGACTGACATTTCCTGAGTTTTGCCTCGCCCACTAAAGACTCAGATACACATCTTCACTTAATATTTCTGAGCAAGACTGACAAAGCCTTCAACTGAACCGTAGGCTTTACGTAACTTTAAATTATATATATTTTATATACTTGCTATTTACATTTTATATATCTATACTATTTACATCATTTGTATTAGTTTGGGTTTTAAATATACAAATGCTTTATCTTCATAGATAATCAGTGAGCTCTTTGAGAGTATAAAGTATCGGGGGGGAGCAGAAGGGAGGTGTGGGGAAGAGTGGGGGAAACCAAGATACATCATGTACAGGTACAAAATAACTATGATGAATGTGATCATTATGTATACAGTGTACCAATACATGGTCTTGGTAAGGAAAATTAAAAAATAAAAAATAAATTTAAAAAAAGAGTATAAAGTATAAATTCTTACACATATTCACAACTAGATGGTATCAGTATAGATAGCCCAAGACTCCACTACAGTTGAGTCCACAGTGAAGAAAGGAAAATCAAAAAATTACTACAAATTTGCCTCTGTTTTATTGCCACTTCATTCTTTCAGCAAATATTCATTAAATATTCACTGTATATAAAATGCTACATAGTAAGATACAAAATGAAGTCTCACATATTGTTTGCCATTAACTGGTGTATCTCAAACTTATCTTTTTATGAGTGTTATTTTTTTAAATTCCATAAGGTCATGGACCATATATTAGCTCCTGTGAATATACCATATGTTAATCATCTAATACATGATTCTATCATATCATTATTGTTGTACAGGCATAGGTTAACATCACAAGTAAAACTTGAAAATAGATCTCAGTTCCTTGGACTTAAATAATTTCCTGAGGATGCATAATGAAAGATAAGAGTAATGTGATAATGGTCTCATTTAAATATATATATATTTACACATATATAAGAAGTTCAAATTATAAGTTCAATTATAAGTTCAAATTATAAGTTCAATATTACAATATTTTATGTCTTAACAAGGCACTAACTTTCTACGAAGCTCTTTTAGTTTTAAATGGGAAATTAAACATTATCTCTAATATATGTGACTCACTAGCAGTGAAATTGGAAGTCTCTCCTCTTAATTCTAGTCTATTAAAACAAATACTGTTGTACAACTATAATACCAAAGGCACACCTGATCTCATGGGTAACTATAGCCATCTACACTTAATCTTGACTCCAAAAAAAAAAAAAAAACCAAACATGAGAGAAGAAAAGAAACCTTTTCAGCTAATAGTTGCCCTATAATTATTCTCACAGCAACATTCATTTCTAATGTGCCTGGCAACAGAACCTAGAGAGCTCCTGGTGTAAGTGCAGACACACAGCTTGGGCACATTCATTCCTTGAATGCTTTTTATAAAAGATGCACTGTGCCCTGAAAATAAAAAGATGGGTGAGACAGCACCACATATATGAAAAATAGGTAAATAATCAATTACCACACACTGTAAAATATCCTCTATGGCAGGTGTGTGCAAACTGCCATGGAGTCAAAAAGAGGTGATAACTAATATTTAGAAGGAGAATACCATATATGAATTAGGCCTTGGGAGAGATATTGAGGTTTGATCAAGTAGAGAAAAAGGAAAAGAGCATGCCAACTACAGCAGGAGTATGAAAGAACAACTCTAAATTGCGGAAAAACTGATCTTTCTGTACTGAGGAGGTAAAGCCTGTAACTAGTGGATGGCAGGAGGCAAGATCAGAAACTGGACCTAAGGCTATAATCAAGCCCAGAAGTTTGGACTTTATTCCTTGGTGAATGTGGCTATTGAAAGTTTTTGGTGGCGAAGCGATAAGGTTTCTGTTTTGAAGATAACACCTGCAATGATACTGGGGGCAGGCCAGACCAAGGAGACTAGAGACAGCAGGGAAACTAGCAGAAGTGCAAATAGTTCCAGTGAGGGGTGATAAGGGTCTGTGCAAAGAAAGAAGCAGTGAGAATGGGAGGAAAGAAAACTCAAAACATATTTAAGAGCAATGAATGAGAGGACTTTATAAGTACTGAAACTGTAGGAAAAACAGAGTAAAGGATGATACAGTAAATGATAGTTGCAAGCTAAGAATATAGTGGTTGAAATGCACATAGTAATTGAAACACAGAGGTCACGGAGTTAACTCAGTGGCGATCAGCACATGCAGAGGGTGGGCAGAGAGAGAAACGCCTGACAGGCTCAGATAGTTCTCCCATCTCTGACAGAAGAATCACCAGGTCAAATTTTTGTTCTGGGATCTGAGGAGGGAAAGCATGAAGTTGGAGAGTGTGCTCAATGTGTCAGGCATTCAGAAAAGATGTCAGATGGGCCCTGAGAAGTATTACGTGAATTTGTCAGTTAAGAGGCTACGATTGACCTCATCTAGGGTACTTGCGGTGGGGGTTCTGTGAAGGGTAAATGGGGTAGAAACCAGACTACACTTGGCTCAGGAGTGGATGAATGACGTGAAGAGGGGCGAATATTTTCACTTTGCATCTTGTTGCTCCCCTGACATGTCCAGGGGCTACAGTCTGCAGAGGACAGGTGTCTGCCTCTTTCTGCTGTGCACATAGTCCTGTAAGCCCGAGGAAGCTCTGACGCTGGGATGCAGCTTTGCCCTGCACATCAGGCGACTGATAGGTTACTGTGACATTAGCACACTGCACAGAAAAAACAAGTCAATGGTTCATAAGCGAAGGTTATCCCGCCATTCCTGAGCCCTCCAGATGAAAATTCATTGGCTAAGGTATGGGCGGAAATCAAACTCCCAGAGAGTTTTAAAAGATCCTCAACAGCTCATTGGACATTGTTCTGTGGAGCTGACTGCCTAACACAGTTTTAGTGTGAACTAAAAATGGAGTGTGTCTTTTAAAAGAATGTTGTTCTCTAACCTAAAAGGAAAACCACACTTTCAGAATTCCCCATAGGAAAGGGATGTGATGATGGATAAAACACATTCTGCCTCATTATTTTTTAGCTTAGAGAATCTAGATATGGAACATACAAAATAATACCTGGAAGCAGAGCTAAAGGTATCTTGCTTCCATTAATGAACTTAAATTCATTTTCCGTTCACACCCCAGAAGGAAGAAACCCATAAAAATAGATTAAGACAGCCAGAAAGACATACTGAGGTAGGGAGCAGCAAGCTTTTTTCTGCCAAGGGTCAGACAGTAAATATTTTCGATTTTGTTGGCCAGATGATCTCTGTTGCAGATATTGATTCTGCTCCTGTACTACAAGAGTGATCACAGGCAACGCACAACCCAGTGGATGCAGTTGTGTCCAACGCACCTTCATTGTGTCGATACTGGATTGAATCTCACGAAATTTTCGTATCACAAAATAATGCTATTGTTTTTATTTTTCAGATATTTAAAACAGTATGAGCCTATATTTTACACACACACACACAGACATGCACGCGCGCGTGCACACACACACACACACACATATATTAATAGGTGGAGTTTTCCTACATTGCCCTGGCTGGCTTGGAACTCCTGGACTCAAGCAATCTTCCTGCTTCAGTCTCCTGAGCAGCTGAGACTACAGGCATGTACCACTGTGCCCATGAATAAGTATTTTGAAAAGTAGTTTCTGAAGAAGTAAATACAGCAAATAACTATGCTGCATTAGTCATTTGAGCATGGCTTTTAGGCTTCTGTCTAAGTCTACAGTTTCTCTAAATCCAATCAGATTTGACTGGTCATACTCTTGCTGAGAAGTCTTCAGTACTTTTCCATTTCCCATGTTTAATCTTGTAATGCTGTTCATGGGCTTCATGACCTGTTACTGCTTATTGTTCAGGTTCATTGTTCACATTCTCCCCTTTACCCATGTTCTGGCCCAAATTTACACTGACACACACTAGCTGCTCTTACTTGAGCACATCCTATCCCTCCCTGCCTTCATTGACCTCCTCCTGCTCTGCACATGCCACGGAAGGCCCTCTCCAGGAATTACTCTCCCAGCTGTCCTCTTAAAATCTCATTAATTCTTTAGGGTTCAGCCGAAGTACCATTCATCTCCTTTGTAAAGCCTTCTTCATTTTATCTAGCTGGAATAAGGCCTCGTAGATGGTTGTTTATGATTTACATTCTGAATAACATATTTATAAAACCACTACTTCGTTAGAATTTAAGGATTAAATAAAAAAGCAAGTGCACCTAGCATAAGACCTGGCATACAGAGGTGAAAATAAACAGAAGTTTTATGTGGAGGCAGATCTACACCTAGACTATAAGTCCTCAAATCATATTTTATTTACTTACACACAAACTTACATTACTGACCTGAATGCACATGTTAAGTGCTCAAATTAAATGTAATTTGAATGTTAAGCACTGTGTTGTTTAAAACGAATCATTGCCAATGTTTTTAATCCTAAAACTAATGTAAGACAGACTGAAAAACTGTTAAAATTTCCATAATCTTTCTAGTTTGTTTGACTGAGAGGTTCAGAACGCTGTGGGCCTTGGAGAATGACAGACCCGAGATCAAGATTCAGTTTTATTACATTCTAGTTTGAGCATCTTTGCAAGTTACTTACATTTTCTGAGATTCAATTACTGCATTTATAAAACTGTCAAAATGTGCTTTTACAGTTATATTTTGAGGTGAACATAACAAATTGTTCTGTTTGGTAAGCTTTAATAAGTATGAATTAAGAGTACTAAATAGGGCTCTGCTTAAATGCCCCCATTTATATTACCTACATTGTGAAATGATGCTCAAAATAGCATATGAATGAAACGCAAATTATATTTCTTGACCATTCCTTCTTAAATACAGAAACAGAGCAGCGATCTCCAGCCTATTTTGTGAGGAGTGCAGTGGAAGGCGGGTCCCTAGATCCCGGGTGAATGGCCTTATTGACTGCACCCTCTTCAACTTCTCCCTGGTAACCTCAGTAAACAGCAAGAAAGGCCTGCAGACTCTTGACATCGGGTTAGATTTGAGGATCCACTGATCTATCAGGCAGAATTTTAGGAGCCTCGTTAATTCCCATCTGCTGGATAAAGTCCCTGAAATGCAACCAATATTTGTCAATTGCATGTCCTACTCAATGCGGTCGTCTTTCTGAGCTGCATGTGGCCCACTGTCTCTTCCTCTTCTAATCTCGCTTTGCTTTACGAATGCACACAATGATGGTGATGGTACAGTTCTCTATTACCAGTGATATACACCCAAACTAATTGGGCCCAGGGACTCCTACAAAAATAATTAAAGCCTACTTGGTGTTGAGCTGAATAGGTCAGATCCTTAGAAAACAGCTCCTAGACACATTCTCACTAATCTTTTTATAAACTGAATATTCTATAAAAGGGTTTCTGCTTCACTGATCAAGGAAATGTTGCAATTTAGCAATGCCAATCTCTGTCCACATATCAGTACAAAAACTGAGTGGTAATCCGTCAGACTCATTTGTGTGTAATGTGTTGTCAGCTCGGGGCAGTGTTAGAACTTACGTTGTGGCATTGTCTGTATTTTGGGTTTTGGTATACATTCTTAATATACTATTCAAACTCGAAATGCCATGATTCCATTTTTCTATTAAGAATAATTAATAAAAACCTCTAATCACTTAGTTGATAACTTGCTAAAATTGCTGCTAGTGCGGTTTCTACTGAACATTTAAGTAAAAGGGCTCAGTAGAAACAGCCAAGACTGCTACTACCTGGGTTGTTCCTTCCATCTCATGATTCCATAACCTTCCTTTAAAATCTACTAAATTGGATGAGAACCATGGAGAAAATAGCAATCACCTAGATAGTACTTACAAAAAGAAATTCCTGCTTTCATTTTTCTTCATATTCTAGGTAAATACTGCTTTGGACCCAAAGAGGTGACTAATCGCCTCAGTTCTTTCTTTCCTGTTTCATGTTCAGACACAGCCCAAACCAGAGAGTAACCCAACTCCTCCCAATCATAATGGACTGCTGCCAGGACAATACTCAAGTTTTCATTCTCCTTGTGCTCCATAAAACCACCTACCACTCAGAGAAGATCTTTGACATGTTCTGAGCTCAAAGAACAAATGAAAATGGCATTTTGGGGAGAAAAATGAAGCCAGAACAAAGACGTCAGAAACATGATACTGCAAGATCAGGCACTTATCTGTACTGCAAGCAAAAAAAAGCTTCCAACTCAAAGGACTTAGCAATTTAACCACTAGTTTTCTCCTGAGGTCTTACTATCACCTGAGATCTTTGCGTTTCCAGTGGCATTCAGCGGATTCTCCCCTTTTAGTGAGGCCAGCCACAGGCTACTGGATATTTTTCCCTTCTCAGATGCAGAGATTCTTTTGTGAGCAATGTTGGAAAGATAAAGAGCTCAGAAAAGAGGTGACCCCAGAAGACAAAAGAGGCAGATCTACAAGGTACTTGTGATATCTGTTTCTATTTTGTTCTTTGGTTGGTGGCAGAGTGCAAATCCAAACTTTGGTCAACATGGTGCCCACTCGAGCCAGTCCAGTCCAGTCTCACTAACAAATCCATGAGAATGCATCTAGGGGCTATTTTCTAATTCAAACTATCAGTAAATATTGCTGTGGAGAATCTAACAAGAAACAAGGGAATTGCAGGAATGTGTGAAAAAGAGAAGTTACATTCTGGCCCTCATGGTGCTTCCAGTCTTGTCCAGGTGACGAGCATTAAGTACATTAATTCATACATTTCTTCATTTCCTCATTTCCTTCAAAACTCCACCCAAAATTCTTCTTCTGCAGGCAGCCTCACTGACTAATAACTCATGCCTTAACTCTGTGTCCCCACAAGACTCATATCCTCCACTTTTACACAATTTGAACTTGGCAGAAATACGCTTCAGCTGATTCATGTGTATTCAGTCCAGCTGATTTGTCAGTATCATGAGGACAGGGTTTCCGTCTTCCCATCCCTTCATGTCTTTTCACAGTCATTAGTTCTGTAGTTTAAACATAATAAGCACTCAGTGAGGGAAAATGGGCCAGCCAGTTCTGCCGACTCCGGCTCAGATACCTACCTCCAAGTGTGCTGGTTTCTGGTGCTCCCCTCACAGATTAAATTCCTAGAAGTTTCCCTTCCTGAGAAAGCCTCCAATTTCCATGTTGTCTTTGTATCCAAAAGCAAAAATGTTCTCAACAGTGTAAAAAAGAATTCAGTGGCCCCATGGGGTCAACTTCTGCTTCATGCAAATATAAGACAAGTGGATATTTCTACACAGTTCGTGGCGTTAGCTACACTCAAATATGCTAGTTAATGAGAATGTCAGGGCCTAAATTCACGGTGTCAAATTTTTGGTCATTATGTGAGCACTTAGTAATTTATCTCAGCTGAGCCTCATGGATCTCTTTTTTTCTACTCTGTTCTTTCTCCTTCTCTCCTTTCTCCTCTCGTCTTCGGGAGCATTTATAAACCAAAAAACTAGAATCGATTTCTCCTACCCCATCCTCTCTCTTATCTCTGCAGGGAAAACAACAGAGGAAAAAACAATTTGACTCAGACCGGTGGAGAGCACATTTTGCCAAGCAATGTTGATACATGTTGCCACCTCTCAACTAAGTGCCAGTGATTTTTTTTTTAAATTAGCACTGCTCAAAGGAAGAATGACTGCATTAAGGATGACTTTGATTGCCTTCTTACACTTGTAATGAAGAAAGCGAGTTGGAAGAAGGGAGAGAGGTAATATTCATTTCACTTTGAAGTTTACAGAATCTCAATAGATGTCACAAAAAGAACAGATGTAATGAACAATTTCTCCTTTTACTTTCCACCTAATGACTTGTGCAGATTTCTTTGGGTAATCCATCTAGCCACATTTGTCTTGATTCAAGGGGTGAAAGACACTGGTGAATACTCAGCTGCTAACCCTCTCCTCCCATTTGCTGCTCAGAAGCCAGGAGATAAGGGAATAGGTAACTCAAGGAACTAAGGGAGTTAACATACCAAAACGGACTATCAGGGCCTAATGAAATGCAAAAGAAAAAGAACAGGTCCTTAACCAAAGGGTAGAGACCTCAGAGTAAGTAAAATACAAAGGAAACACTTTGCACTCTGGACATCAAAGGCCTACCTGCAACCAGGAGCATTCCTGCTTTCTGTCACATACACCCCTAAAAACTCTATAAAAAATCAGTGGACCTGGACATCTATGCTGTCTGGCTTACAAAACACTCGACTAGCGGAGAGTTTTTCTTTCATTCTTTCTCATAAACACGCATTTGGCCATTCCTCAGCATTTGCCATTTGCTGTTTTGCCTGCATGGATCTTTGTTGCCCCCAAACAAGGACCAGAAAGCCAGATGGCTCCAGTTACTCTACTACTGGGAGGCTGGCTCCAAATTCAGAGCTCTCAATTCACCCAGGACCCTCTCCTTCAAGCCAGCCCAAATCATGTGATCTAAAGTAGCCTTCCCCAGGGGAGAGGGGGTGTGACTCAGTGGTTGAGCACTTGCCTAGTACACGTGAGGCCCTAGGTTTACTCTCTAGCCCTGCAAAAACAAATAAATACAAACAGAGCAACCTCCTTACCCCAACTGTCTATCCACTCACTCTTCTTCTTAGCTCTTATCACTGCTTGAATTTATCATCCTTATTTTTTGTTTTTTGTTTTTTTTTTTTTTAACAAATAGGCCATTACTTACTATTCCTGCCTAGAATAAGAGTCACAAGCAAGGACAGGGACCTTGAATTGCTCATCTGTGCTGCTCCAGTATTTAGCACGGGGCCTACCTAGCATTAGCAGGGACATGATAAATGCTAGCAGTGTGAGTGAAAAATTGTCTTTCTGAAAGCCATTCTTAGTTTCCATTTTTTTCTCCTGTTTCTAAATCTACTCTATAGGGGTCCTCCCTACTCGGACCCAGCAACTATGATTATGTATTTGGTATGACACGATTCACAAATTTTTATTCTCCATCATTTGTAACTTTCCATCTTGGCACAATATTTATGTCAATGTCATAAATTCACACCATTTTTCTACTATGTTAAATATGTCCTGTATTAAGAAAAAACATGAAGGTTAACAGCAAAGCTGGTGTTTCCTGCCAAATGCAAAACAAATGCATGCTATCTATAGAAGAGCAAACAATGGATTTAGTAACATAATAGAAGATTTCAAGGAGGGACAAGAAAATACTACTATTTTCCTAATAATCATAATTCTGTTTCTGCCTACATAATTTTGTCTGTGTAATACGACTCAATTAAATCCACAGTTAGGCCAAAAATTATCATCTTGGCTGCTATTTGGCATTCTTCAAATCTCTTAAAATCCTTTACTTAAATTTGCTTTTTCTGAAAAGTATTTACCCACTCTTGGGCTGGATGGGGGGTGTTATATGAACTAGGAATCCTGGAGCCCAAAAAGTCAAAGCCTGGTAAGCAGGTTGGAAGTTAATAAGCACAATGGAAATGGGCCTACTTAGTTACTATGGATACCTCAGATATAAAGGATTCCTATTCATGTTACCCATCAACAACTACCAGCACAAAATCTCTTGTGCTGCTTGGACTTAAATATGGTCATAAATGTTTACTGCACATCCATAATATTCATGGAACTGTTGTTGTGAGCGTGAAGAGTCATACTGAAGAAAACAATGTGTTTCTTTCCTTCAGTGTATTTGCGTATCCTGTTTTCCATCTGGAGAAGTTAAGATTTTGTTTTGCAATTAGCTTTGCAGAATCAAGCATTTTTGCTGGATTGCTAAAACTGCTTAGCCCAGATCAGGCACAAGTGTAGTTTCTGTGCCAAGCCAGCTTACCCGGAAACACCACACCTTAGGAGAGTTTTGAGAGCCTCCTATTGCCTGCACAGTGTGTGAGTTGAAACTCCTGCAGTCTGAAGATAAAGTCCCGTAGTAGGTTAGGTAGACTGGCAGAGTACAGAGCCTGCTGTTCAAAATCCTTATCATTCTACTCATGGGAAAACCTTTCAGGCCATTTTTTGGTGAAAGAATCCCAAATTGCAGCTTAGTTTCTCATCATCCGATCCTTGCAAAGAATGTTGCCATCACTTTTTTTTTTTTTTTTTGGTTAGCCTTTGAAATCTTATGATCCTTGAAAAGAATATAGTCTGTGTAAACACACAGGGGATGTTTCACTCTTCTTTACAGATGTTCAGTTCACACTGTAAGAAAGGAAGGTGCAGCCAACTTCTAAAACCTAGACTCACACTTGTTCCCTATTTTGACTTAAGAGTTTTAGTAAACCAACAGAAATGCTCCATCCTGTAAAGTTAACTGCATAACAAAACTTTAGCTTTTCCAGATGGGAAACGAGCTATCGCTAGACATGACTCAGTGATACAGCCCCAGAAGGGTCCTGCCTGGTGTCAACCCCTGTTCTCCTGAAGCACCGACTGCACCTGCAGGACTCAGAGCTCACCGCTGCTCTCCATGCACCTCAGAGGTGACCTGGGTCTAGTGAGCTGATAGTGAAGTCACACCCCTGGCACTTAGAATGAGCTGGGCCTGAGTGGGGAGAGGACAGGGAAAGCTGGCTATATAAATTCTTGGGACAATGGGATGGCTGCAAAAAGACACAGTGACAGCCATTGGTCCACACACCATCGCTGGCAGCTGACAAACGATTTTATCTTCATGTGCAATGGTACCAATTTTCCATTTCTTCTCCATTTTCCATGTCACTTTTTTTGACATTCTCTTGAGATCTTTATTCACAGCTATGGCTTCCACCACTACCACTAATGGCTCCTGTTTTGGTATCTTCAGCTCAGCTCCTTCTCCTAAACTTCACACGTGTAACTAAGTGAATGCACCATCTCTCCTAGATCTTGACATCTACTCTTCCCCTTCCTGAGTTTTTTCACTTAGTTGGGGACATGGCCACCCACCAAGTGATCCATATGTCTATTCCAGGTATAATCCTTGATATGTAACACTTTAGATCTTTGGAATACAAGAGATTTCTAACAACTGGCTTCCATTGTGTATGCTCATGCAGTTTAATTGTTCTAACCTGGCATTTTAACTATACTTTCAGAAATACTTAGTTTATCTGCACTTTTATACAATAAAAAATGTAAAACTATCTAAAATAGTTAAGCGTGGTAATAATGGTAACATACTATTGTGCAAAGCAAAGAAGAAACAACAAGTGAGCAGAGCCAGCCATGGGGGCACACGCCTACTCCTCGGGAGGCTGAGGCAGCAGGATCACAAGTTCTAGCCCAGCTTGGGGAACTTGGTGACTTAGCATGATCCTGTCTCTAAATAAAAAAGTTTAAAAGGTCTGAGGCAGTAACTCAGTGTGAATGCCCTGGGTTCAGTCCCCAGTATTTCCAAGAAAGAAAAAATAAATGCAAGCAGAGTGAGGTTTATTGTTTTGTTCATTTGAGGCTGTGGTGTGTGCATGTGTGTGTGTATGTGTATGTGTGTGTTTGTTGTATGACTCTGAGAAAAGGCAAATATATCTAATGCTATTCTTCTGTTAATATCCTTTAAAATCTGAAGTCACCTTGTGGAATTAGGAACATGCTGTGAATAAGTTGATTTGTTTTTCAAAAAATTACTGATATATTAAAATACACTCTGTTCAGAAAATAGTAAAATATTTCTTTAGCCAATTTACTCTTAAGATTTTATGTACCACAGAAATGAAAGGCGATTATATTAAACATGTATAGAATCTAGGCATTTACCAATTTAAGACAATCTAACATAAACTAAAAGGAGTTGAAATTATCAAATTCCATATTTTGGGAAAAAACTAACATAATTTATGAACTCAGTGTTCCACAAAATAGAGCAATGATTAAAAATAAGAAATGCATTCACATATAGGATTTGCCACAGTGAACTGTTCTGTCCATTCTAGTCAGTGAGTTTTGCTTCTTTAAACAATCTTTTCTTCTTCTTTCTTTCTTTTTTTCAATAATCACTGACACATTGAATTTTAATAACTGGGAGGAAAATCTACAAAAGCAGACACATCTCTCTCTGATTATGCAGAAGAGTTTGTCATATTGTCAAATGCCACACTTGAGAGTTTCATTTTAGGCTCTGTCCCTGAACCAAGCCGAACAGGACATTCTACATTTTGTTATCTTTGAAGATTTTTTTTCTAACATCTGCTTTCAAGTTTACTCTCTATTTTATATACTCGTTGAATGCAGTAGCAGTGTTAATGTCACTTAGAGATTAGCAGCAGGAGTAATTCCACAGGGTGCAGTAATTAATGACATAATACTGTGGAATATATTTTTAAAAAAACTTCTGATTACATACTTTTAAGAAATCATTTTGTGGGAATTACCTGAATAGTCTAGCTACATATATTTTTTTTCTTCCATTCAACGAACTAATGCTTTACATCTTGAAGAAAACCCCAAACTCTTTTCCAGGAGCTTCCAGTACAAGGGAAAATGGATAATGTTACGAGCAAGGCATTCAAAATGTGTGTTCATGCCCCAGTGGTGAGAAAGCCCACCTCTGACGAAGAAGTTAGATAATGAACTAGCTGGGCTAAGCAGGACTTGAACAGCTGAAATAGACCTTAGGCAGGTGAAGGAAGGAAATTCCAAGTAAAAATGAGGGAGAGAGAGTATTCCATCCATGGAAAAGAAAGTTTATTTACTTGGCTGCGTGTCTATAAGGAAAATGGTAAGCCAAGAGCCAAATGATTTTTTTACTTAATCGGAAACTTTTATAAATTATTCAATCACAAATTAGGAGCCATTTGCCAGTATGGGAACAGTAAAATGACATGACAGAGTATGGCATGAAAGAATAATCCAGAAGTGGCCTAAGAACATGAATGTAACGGATTAGGGGAGTTCATATAAAAACAGGCAGGCTGTAGCTATAGTGATTATACAATTTACCCATGCAGATTAGAACATTTCAGAGAGTGAAAGGGATGCTGCTGATAGTTACACTGCTTGGAGGTTGAAAGGAATCTGGTAAAGGAAGGAAAGAAGCAGGACAGGAAGTTGAGGGTTTAACAGGCAAAGATATTTTAGCTTGATTCCTATTCTTTCCATGCACACTTGTGTCCTGTAATTTTTGAAATCCTCCACTAAGTCTGGCCCATTGCTGATTCTTGGTAAATGTGCAGCCACTAGCCGATAGTAGATTAAGAACCCCTTGGGAATCATGCCTAGCCGAGACTGTCCACGTTTGTGTGTAAGGTTGGCAATATTCCAATATACTCAAGATCAACCCCACTACGACCTTTTAAGAATGTTTCTAGAAAAGGCTTTTAACAGTCCAGATAAATACAATGCAACAAACCAGTTATTAGAAATACCAGTTATTGTATGAGAAATACAACATTAGGGCTAGTTTTTAAAAAGAATCAATATGGAACACGATAGGCAACACTTTGACTTTGACTTGTAGTTTGTCTAGGCTTGTTTTAAAGGGTTCCCCAGGACTGCAATATTTAATATACTTTTTGAAAACCCTGGAATGTTGAATAACTAGGCTGTGCATTATCCTCTCAAGGATTCAGTATCAAAGGTATAAATACGAGAATGATTGTTAAATATTGGAGAAAAGCCAAAGAAACAGAGCAAAATCATTACAGGGTTTTTTCCCCTATTCCTTTCTTACAGTATTTTATTTTAACAGAACAATTATCATCACAAGAATGGAAAATAAAGTCTTCTTCCCTTCAGACCATATGTGAAACCTGAATACTATCTGCAGTCAGTAACAAAACTAGTGTTTCCAGATATGTCGCTGAGCACAATACTTTTAAACCTTAAACTGCTGTAGGAATTACTGGATCAAATTTTCTTCCTTTTCTTTTCTAAACGGGAAAGAAAGGTAGAGACCCATAAAATCCATCATAAAACACATGGAATACTGAGGGATGATTCAAACAATCTGACTTACTCTTGTATGTATACACATTCATTTTCACGAATTAGTACATACATTGGAAACTGCATCAACCCATAAAAATAACTCATAGGCCTATTATGTTTTCCCATTTTAAGCTTATAATAGCAATAACGACCTCAGCAAAAGACATTTCCTTGGAATTAATGGCTGGCTGGGAGGCAGAGCCAAGGGCCACCGGTTCCTCCCAGCTGGTCATTAATCCTCAGGAAATGCCTGCACCGCCATCATTATTGCTCAAGCACCATTATAGAAAATTCTCACAGTTCCAATATATGGAAATCTGAGGCCATTTTGCAAGCCCATGGTATTCATGT
Source organism: Hystrix cristata (assembly GCA_004026905.1). NCBI lineage: Eukaryota > Metazoa > Chordata > Mammalia > Rodentia > Hystricidae > Hystrix > Hystrix cristata. Next base: position 346,942 of record PVJO010000052.1, on the reverse strand, counting down.
GAGTTAATAGGCCACCACTGAACACAGAGGACGTAATTATCAAAATGACAGAAGGGAAAATACTGTTCTCCTAGGTCTGTAAGATTATAGGAAATGGGGACTAGCCTTATGGGAAGAGGTATAGTCGAAGCTAAAAGACATTAATTTAAGGGGGGATTTGGAATTACATATATAAAAGTTAATAAAGACATGGCAATCCATTCCCATTACATAGTTTTAAAAATATTTCTTCAAAAGGTGCACTTCAAGAGTATATGTACAAATCCTCCTAAATTGATCAAATAATATTAAAGAGAATGAGGTCAGGAAGATTGTTTACGAACACAACACAAATGATTACATTCAACCAGTGACATTTGGGAGAATCTGTGGAGTTGAAAGTGCTGAATAGAATTTCTTCATTTTAATTTTTATTTAAAATTTGAATAGACACCACTAATATACAAACATTTTATTCTAGACTTTGTGACTGCAGAAACAAAATCTTGAAGTTCTATCTTTTTGTCACATGCAAACAAGTACTAAGAAAATGGAAGATCTAAATGATAGACAAATATAATTCTGGTGTTCTGCAACACAGTTTCTATTTCTCCAAAAATCTTTTACTGGCCTTCATGTTAAATTGAAAATGAAAATTAGGTGTTTTCAGTTCTACTCACTCTGTCTTTAAATAAACTGGGCTCAACGAATGGTTTCAAAGAAAGGAATTAATCCACAAATCATACCCCAAAACAATCTATAAACTTTTCAATGTGTTACTACAAACTATAAATGTTGAACATGAGTCTTTAGACTTAACGAAATTCATTGTAGATTCTCCTGTGTGTTACAAACACCTGCTTGGTTCTAAAAATAGTTTGGAAGCTAAAGAAACTTGTTATAGGTTTAATTGCACCCTCCCAAAAATATGTTGAAATTCTAACCCTCCTTGTATCTATGGATGTGACCATATTTGGAAATAGGGTCATTGTAGATGTAATCAAGTTAAGACAAGGTCATTAGCATGGACCCTAATCAGATATGCATAGTGTGTTTAGAACAGGATGAGAGATATTCAGACACTGAGGAAGACACCAAGAGACTACAGTGGCAGAGACTGGAGCAAAACATCTAAAAGCCAAGGAATATCAAGAATCACCAGCAACCCCAAAAGCTATGGGAAAGGCATGGAGCAGATGTGCATCTAGGCCCTTCAGGGAGAGCGTGGTCCTGCAGACATCCTGATTTCAGATTCCCAATTTCCAGAAATGTGAGAGAATAAGATTTTGGTGTGTTAAGGCATCCACGGTGGTGATGTTTTATTACAGCAGCCTAGAAGAGGAGAAAGACACCTAAGGCAAGACCTAAAGGAAGAAAGAACTATGGCCAGCATTACAAGCAGAAAACCAAGGAAGGACAGGTGAGGCAAAAGGAAGCTGCTCATTAAAAGAAAAAGCAAGAGACTAGGAGTCAGGAAACATGGTTCTTGTCAGAGCTAATGAGACTGTGTGACTTTAAACTGAACACTTAATTGCTTGAAGTTTTGATTTTCTCACCTGCAGAATATGAGAGGATTTCACTACATAAATGCAAACCAAGTCCTGGGTTATAGTTGGGAATATCAAGCACCAAACAGATCAACATTTTAATACTTTCAAAATTCATGATCTGGCCTTGCTTGCAGCTCAGTGATATACTACAGGACACAGAGGTACAACTATAGTCCCCATTGCCACTTTCCATGCCCACGCCAGGAGTCTGATCACCTTTATTTGGGTTAGGTAAGGCCCATGGGGGGTTGCTATAGAAATAAGAGCAGCCTGTTCTGAGACTCTCTTACAAGTTTTCTTTCAAAAATAGTATTTGTTCTACACTTCCAAGATTTACAAAAATATCTCCAGTTGACTTAAAACTAAGCGTTGGTTTAAATCAGATGATAGTTACTACCCAAAACACAAAATGTTATTTATAATTAATAGATATTTGGTTGATTGGTTGGTTTCTGTGGTGCTGGGGATCAAACCCAAGGACTCACACATGGTAGCCAAGTGTTCTACCACTGAACCACACACACAACCCGTCCTTAATTAAGATTTTTTAAATGCCAGTAGAAAAAATTTTAGTCCAAAGAGACATGGAGTAGCTTTTTGTATGCTACAACAGTGGAGATGTGGGGTCCAATAGGTGTATTCTCTAAAAGGTTCCCATAATAATTACATTTAGGTTGTTTTGCTCCTGGTTATTGTGATCAAACATCATCACCTATGTTCTGGCTATCTAATACAATATTCAGATGCTGGGAGTGACCAGTGGAATGCAACAGACCTTTGCTATTCTCACATTTTAATGTTCATAGTTTAAGCTACTTGAAAATTCCACTTTTCTCCGACTGGAATACAGGATTGAGATACTTAGCTGGAAAGCACCTTGGCCATCTATCTGTCCAGAGTTTGCAACTTAGCATGGTTTCTACCCCTGTTTCCTTCTCTCTGTTTATCTCTGTCTCTGTCTCTCTGTTTCTATCTCTGCCTCTGTCTCTCTCTTTCTCTCTGTGTGTGTGTATGCGTGTAAATCGCAATTTTTAAAGTTATGAAACCTAACGTTATCATGGCATTACCAAATGTGGGTATTCCTAACGGTGTCAAGAGGACAGGTTTCTACTGTAGTTCACTCTAGAGAGCAAGCCCAGAGACTAAGGTACAGATTAACAAGACAGTTTTCCCAACGAATATTTGCTCCTGGACATCTAAAATCTGTGTTGAGCAAAGCACGTCTGAGTGGGAATAAAGGCGTTTATCCACGACGTCAGGATGCTGGAGGCACGCTGACATATATGCCAAAGGGCAAACAAGTACTCAAGTAGGTGTGTTGTACATGGCCTCAGGAATAGCAGATGTGTTGCACTCCTAGGCCAACACTTTGATTCCTGGCCTCTGAAATTGGCAGAATTCTTACGCAATACAAAAGCATGAGTTACTCCAGGCAAGTAAGTAACTATGTGCCAAGCCCACCTATGATTCTCATGGGCCAGCCAACCTTTCATAATGAGGGAATAGGAGAGAGCAACTGCACAGCCGCAGGAGCCACTGAGCACCATTCCACTCCCCACCTTCCTTCAGCCAGGCCACATTCTCGCATGTTTAGAGCAGACACTTTTCAAAGTCTATCATCACAGGATATACAAAAACTCTCAAACAACCATAGTCTTAAAAGACAGCACATGGTGCATGGTGACACACACCTGTAATCCCAGCACTCTGGGAGTACGTGGCAGGAGGATTGCAAGTTTGAGCCCAGACAATTTAGCAACTTAGCAAGGCCTTGGCTCAAAATTTAAAAATAAAAAAGGGCTGGGGATATAGCTCAGTGTGTGAAGGTTCTGGACTCAATCCCCCACGCCTTAGAAAAAGTATTTCTAGTGGTAGATACCTAAACTTATAAAATTGCATATGACAGTATTGACAAAAATGAGTACTGGTAATACTGAAGAAATCTAAATGTTATGGGCTGATCAGACTAACGACAACAGCCTAGTTGAGGTACTGTATCCTACTTTTACAAAATGTAGGCTGGGCTGGAGCTCAGTGGCACAGCACGTGCTTAGCACATGCAGGGTGCCGGGTTTCCCCCTCAGCACCACACCAGAAAAATAAAAACCAAAAGCGGTTACCATCAAGGGACAACAGGACAAAGCCTTCCGCCCACATGGCATTTCTCTGTGTACTTCCTTACGACTGTATGAGAATCTACGATTACTTCAGTTAGAAGGAAAGATAAGGATAACTTTGTTGGAATTTGGGATAAAAGGAAAAAAGACAGTAAAGTAGTCTAATTTTACTATAGAGGAAGGGTAAGAAAGAAACTTTTTGTTTTAAAATAAATAAATGTGTAAGGTTATCAATAGGTTCCCTGATAAATTGATGATTTTTTATCTAGCAGTTTGGAGAAAATGTGACTGGCATTCCTCCTAACCTGCCTTTTGAGGGGAGGGGGCAGGTCAATAAGGTAGAAACAGTGTAAATGGAACACAGAATGTCTCAAAACATGTATACACTCCCATTCACTTTTTTTCATAACAAATATTTTCAAATGTTACAACATTACACACAGTTTAGAAATGTTGTGTTAAATTAAAAGTTATTAATCCCGGAAGAGAGCTTATGTTCATGTGGGAGGCCTAGTTGTAAACCCAGTACAGTCATCCTTCTTAGATCGGCGAACTCGAACTGCAGTCCCACACATCCGGGTCAGTGTCCGCTTTCGCCGCAGACTTTGGTTGGGGAACCGAATGCTGTGGTGGCGTTCTCAGATTTAGATATTCCTATTTGAGATCTAGAGAGGGACTGAAACGGCAACTAAATTTATTGAGCGCTCACTAAGTGCCAAGCACTGTGCATTGAGCTGCCTCGACCAGGAAGGGAGGAGCCCGTGTGCGGTGAGGATGCAGGCTCGTGCCCCAGACATGACATCACACCACTCTGCCCGCTCCGAATCACTGACTTACGATGCCAAAAACGATTAAGTGATTCAACAGCTAAGGTCAAAGGCATCCGTGGAGCAAAGAGCCTCAGGAAAGCTGCATCTCGTGTCCCTTACTGTCAGCCAGTCTATCGTGGCTGGTTCTGTTAAAACATCAGTGTGTGTAAGGTAATTAGCAAGGATGTTTTGCCGAGTTCTAGACTACTTTCACAAGCACTTTCAGTCCTATAATTAAACATGAAACAAAACCAAAAGATTGATATCAGTATGAAGGAAAAGTTCTTGCTTCTGTGAACTTTACAGGTAACTAATTTAATATATGTAACCAATAGCACATATAAATGTTATGCATTATGATGTCCACTCTACTTTTCTCCCGAATTTCAATGCTCTTGAACAATCCTGGCCATTCAGCCCTCACAACTGCAGCACTCAGTTTACATACTGGTCTCCTGTGTCACACTCCTAAACAGTCTTCCATACATCAGTCCTCCATCCCAACCTTTTCTCTTAGATTCTACCCAAGGAGACAGGGCTATTTTTTTCTCTTGCTCGAGATCACTGTGTCCTCCAAGGTCACCTCCTCTCTAAGCAACCTCTAAAGTCTGATCAAAGCTCCCTTCTCATTCTGATATATTTGGTGGTGGGTCTTGCGCTTGCTAGGCAAACACTCTACTACTGAGCTAAATCCTCAACCCCTCATTCTGATGTGTTTTGACGGCAACATTCTTCTAATGCAACTTGACAGTGACTCTCTTAGGAGACGCAGGTCTGTGATCTTTCCTTTTAGTCTCCACCATTGGAGGGCTCTCTTCTGTTCATCACTCCTATCTTCCCACTTCAATCATCTGGCAGTCTCTTAGCCTCACCAAACTGCACACAAGCTCAACATCTTTAATGCCGGAACCATTTTAACTTTCCAACCACAAGAAATGGAAAAGGAGTTAATGCTTCATGACTGCTATATAGGAAAAAGGGAGGCTGAAGGTACTGAGCAAAGTTCTAAAAGATACATGTATAAGTTCTACAAGATGTATATCTAATATATATATATATATAAAATCTATTTCACCCTGCTGTAAAGTATTGAATTTTAATTGCTGATACTGTAACTACCTTATGAATATAATAGTGCTTTGTGACTTATAAATTATCTTCTTATGTTATTCTGACCACAGCCCAGAGAGGAAAACACAGAAGGTATGAAAATTATTACCCCCATTTTACATATAAATAAATAGGGTAACGACGTTAAGTGACCTGCCTGAGGTCGCCAAACTAGAAATTCATAAAGTCAGAAAAATAGTCAGATAGGCCTGTTGTTGCTAACTTAGTATTCTATTTACTACACTACCTTAAATCTCATTTAAAACTAGGATTAATGGTTAGAAATATGGGACATACAAAGATTTGGAAATGTTATTGTAGAAAACGCAAAACTGACTTAAAATATTCCCATAGGCTGAGTATGGTGAAGCATGAGTCTAATCCCAGATTCTCAGGAGGCCAAGACAGGAAGACTGCAAGTTCAAGGCCAGCCTGGGCAACTTAGCAAGGCCCTATCTCAAAGTAAAAGATAAAAGGGTGGAGGGGGAAAGAGAAGGAGGGGCAAAGAGAGAGAAATAAAAGAAAAGAAAAGGAAAGAAAAGAAAAGAAAAAAGAGAAGAAAAGAAAAGGAGTTAGGGAAGGAAATATGCGGGAGGCAGGGCAGGGCAGGGGAGGGCAGGGGAGGAAAGAAGGAAGGAAGGAAGGAAGGAAGGAAGGAAGAGAGACAGAGCTGAGATACAGGTTGGTATGAAGCCTTTGAGTTCAATCTCCAGTACTATACTCCCCCCCCAAATCCATAGGTTTTAATAATAATGATTCAAGGGACAATATTTTGAGCATTCACTAGGAATTGGGCACTTCAGCTAAAACTGCAAGAGAGGTACAAACTAGCCTCTTTTTACAGAAGAAGAAATTTAGGCTCAGAGAAGAGACAGTGGCCTAAGGTTAGTACATGATAGGGCCAGAGTCAAGCCCAGATAGATCTGTTAGGACCCAAACAAAATATGCATACTTTACACTATCCCAAGCAGGAAGATTTACTGGAAGAGGAACATAGCAGATGTTCTCTGTCACCATTAAAAACAAGACAAGGGGAAACAGACTGAGAACCATATAAGGAGAAATTTAGGTTGAATGTATGAATATGCTTCTGTCGCGGGGAAAGATATTAAACTTGTACATCACTGTCAGGGTACTCATGAAATCTCCTTTCTGGATGCCTCTTGTTTTCATGCACATAAGGGTATTTGCCTCCCCAAAATAATTTCAAGACTGCAATAAAATTAATCTAAACAGTTTCACAGATTTAAAAATCTATGAGTCAAAAATAAAACCACAAAATAAAACATCTAAAATTTCATACAAGTTGAAAACTTTGTGGTTACCTTACAGATAAAAATCGCAGCTTCTGGGGGCTGGAGATTTAGCTCAGTGGATAGAGTGCCTGCCTTGAATGTGCAAGGCCCTGAGTTTGATCCCCAGTGGGGAAAAAAAAAATCTCAGCTTCTCAAATTGGGGTCTAAAAGTTTACTGCAATATATTTACTTTAGAGAAGAGCAAATAGAAATTCCAAATACATATTACATTGTAACAATCCCAGGCAAAAGTTTTTATTTTTAGAAAAAATATTTTCAGTCACAAAAGAATTCTTCATACTATGACTATGTATGGTCAAGCCTTCTTACACTATAGAATTTACATGCATTGAGTATTCTATTAGCTCAGTAATGTAATAAACTCATTAGCTTTGGCAGTTTGTTCCCATAGGTGTTAACTTTTAAAGAGGATTTCAACTGATTTCCACTAAAAGTAGTCATTTAACAGCCAAGCGTATTAGACAAAGTCAGCATTTTATTGTTAATAAAACGGGATTTAAAATGGTTTTATGTGGTTCATCAGCTGTCTAAGCTGAATGGAAAGCACAAACTCCTAAACTGGGGTAATTCACTGGATAAAATTTAATATATACCCCAAAACTGTAGGCTACCCCTGAAAGAAAAACATTGGTAAATAAAAAATACAGACTGTGTTGGTTTGACAGTCAAGGCATGAGTATTCTAAAAAAATGGTAATTTCAAGCAGAATATCACTAAATTCTGCCATTGCTGTGAAAAGAATTATAAGAAGAATAGGGTTGAGAATGAGATAATGTTCATTCAATATATGTGGAAAATTTGAGGTCCAAAAATAAGGATAAGTAGATAAGGAGAGTTAAAGGTTTACTCAAGCTGTACTTACTCCTAAAAAAGAAGTTTAAAATGTAGTAAGAGCACAGGAGGATGACAGTATTATTGATGGCAACATTATCATATGTAGCCATTTTGTCCTTTCTTCGAAACTTCCATAGTGTATTTCCAGTGTCACAAATGCCAGTCTCTCAGGAAAAAGGAGAACCACAGAGATGGCAGGATCATCTCTTCCAAGCCTACCCCATATCTAATTGAGACTCAAGAGTGAAAATGCTTCACTAAATTTTAAGGAACTTTGAAGATGGACCATCTCACAGAATGACTGGAAAGGAAATGTAGAAACTGAGACCTGTAACATGAAAATTATACTCCAGGATCAGTTTTTGATACAAATGAGTGGTGTGTATCTTCTCCAACATCAGAATCATTTGGAACAGGGAAATAAAAAGACCACAAGACAAATGGGGCTTTCTAACATTATTAGCAGCTAAAACCCTAGGCTGCCGTATCTCTCCACATCATTATTCTCTCATCTCCCTGGGCTTTAGAACTTCCTGTCATGGGGCGCTTCCTCAAGACTGAAAATACTTGGGCTTTCTGGAAATTTGGTAAACCTGCACTCCTTGTATTGGTAATGTTAATGCTTAAAATTCTAAGTTGTGCAGCACTGCTACCTGTGATATTCTGATCACAGGGTACTTATTTCCGTGGTGACTCAAGCCTAGTATTATAAGTACTCCCCCTAAAAAAAGCCCTCATGGTACACTCACTACCTTCATGTGTCACTCTGAGGGCTTCAAAATGCCTTTGGAAGAAGTTAAAGAAACAAACAGCATTACTAACCGATTTTCCTCTTATTTTTCTTACTCTAATTTTCACATTAGAGTAAGAAAATGGAACACAATAGATCATTAAAATTAGTTTTGGTTTAAAAAAAGTGAGAAACTGCTTCAGAATATTATTTTGTGAGGTTCGACTAACAAAGCTCTCTTCTGTTTTCCTGATGATCCAAAGCTGTGACAAAAATTCTTTTAAGGTACAGCACTACAGTCTATTTTGGAAAGCAGAATGCTATTTCCAGAAGTGAGGGAATGGAAACCTTAATATAGGACAAGGCATTCAAAGTCTCTATTGAGCCGGGGCAATAGAGAGCAGCAGCTCCCTTCTTAAGTGGGAAGGCATAAGCTGGAATTCAAAATTATTGTGCACACCGCTTTGATGCCTGTAAGTTACACTTTTTTTAACTGGTGCATATTCACAATACAGAACAACGAAATTCAGTGTGGTATACTGGAACACACGTGTAATCAGAACATAACATATTTTGATTATTTTCATCCCCAGTACTGCCCTCTCCTTTTCTTTCCTCCCCAACCCTCTTCCCTACCTCTAAAAGCCTGCCCTCTAGTTTTCTGTCATCTCTCCTTTATTTAGTATTTTAAATTTTTATTCTGAGGTTGCTTAAATATGAGAAAACATGAGATATTTAATTTTCTGAGATCGGTTTATTTCGCTTAACATGATGGTCTCCAGTTCCATCCATTTTCCTGAAAAAGACATGATTTTATTCTTCCTTATGGCTGAATAATACTCCATTCAGGTTATACTTTTAAACCTACTCTAAGCTTTTTGAAAATACAGATCAGTGAGTTAAAAAAAGGTCAAAGAATGCAATTTGAATCCACATTTACTACCAGAAAACAAAAATCCAAAGACCATGCTTTACATACACTAAAGTAAAACTAGATTCTATTCACTAAACATGTACGGAACACTGCTATGGCCTGGAACTGTGATCAACGACCATGCTCTACTGTGTGGTTGGTATGTACCGAGTAAAGTTTTTTGATGATTTTTCATTTAATTCTTCAAAACAGTCCTACGAGATGAAAACTGTGATTGCCCGTATCCTGCAAAGGGTACACTGGACTGTGGACATTGACCAGTTTGCCTTGATTGAGGTGACACCTGCCCCCAGACAGTCTAAACTCTTAATCACTTTGCTGAATTCCCTCCTGTATCCTCAGTGCTAAGGGTAAGAAGATAAATATGATATACTTTCTACCCTCAAAGAGCTCATTTTTAAAAATAAAGGATAGTACTGCTCAGAGATATTAAAGTATATAATTAAATTGCTTGAAGAACCATGATTTAGAAATTATTTGATAAACATAAAGTATCTTCAGCATGAACAAAACGAAAAAATAAGACTTCTATAGCTAGACTATGAAATTCCAGAGATCAAAACACTTGAAAATTGAAGTTGAATTTAGCCTTACAATATCCAAAGCACAGGACAGTAACTTCGTACGCATCAGAATTTCCTTTTCACTTCCTCGACTATGGACTCCCCACAGACAACCCCCACCTGCGCTGTCGGCCTCTCACGCCCCAGGGATCTAGCACAGACCTGACCCACCGTATTGCCAGAGACTTTAGCAAACACTTAGACAAACTAAGACACCCCAGAATCCAAGGCTTTCAGATGTGGAGTCCTGGGGTTCAGACGGTCCAGCCGCACAGGAGACAAGCAACAAACAAACGAACATGACAGACTTCAACCAGTCCCTGTCACAGCGCAGTCATCTGAGGTGCTGAGTGTCCTGCACAGCACCAGGTTCAAGGAGACAGTGCGAATTTTCTGGGTGAAGACATTGCAACTACAGTACAGAATAACAGCAGGAGATTCTCTTGGACACATAGTCAGGGCTAGTTTCACGAACATTCTTTTTTCATAAAATGTATGACCTTTTAATACCCAAATGAGACTCTGTCAGAATCATGAGGCAATCTCCCTTTACCTGAATTTAAAGAATTATCATTCCACAAACTGAGTCTTAATGTAACAACCAGCTTAGTGCAGTTCTTCTGAATTAGAATGTGGGCAAAAGACTTACTACACCAAGCTTACTCTGCAGCTACTCATTGATTCTATGCAAATGCAAAAAAGAGACTTTGGTTTATTATAACATCCTGAAAAGAAATTCTCTAACTTATAAAGTCATATTAATAAAAAGAATGAATAAATAATGTGTGAAAAGCAAACTTCAGTGTCATGGCTACATTTAAGTACTCCTCAGGGCAGAGCTTGCATGCAGCACATCCACAGATGATCTGAAAACCTCATGTTGGCAATTACCGCTAGTTTCCTCCCCAAGCCTTTTACCAGACGCGATCCCTGTTCTGACTCTGCCCCTCATCTGGTGGAGGCGCTAATGAGCAGTGAAATGGCCAAAGGGCAGGCAGCAGTGGGGAGCAAAATTTACTCTGCTCACCGTCATAAGCAAAAGGCACAATGTACTGTGGTCTGTAAGCTTGTGTAATGGCCTGTAAGTTTGTGTAATTTTGCATAAATTTCAATAAAAAATTTATAAAAAAGAAAAAAAAAAGAAAAGAAAATATAGCAAATAAGGCGTTATGAGGTTCCATCATCTACGAACCCAATCATCAGTCCTTGGATGACAGAGTTGGTTGTAGCAATAAAGATTTTTGTGTTTTACAATTGTTAAATGTTTGATGACCACTAGTTATGGACAGAATGTTCCTGATAGGTACTTAAACGTGGATCTACTTATCGATCTGAAGTAGAGGGAGTAGGCTTGATTTAGTCCTACCTGACTGAAAAAACCTTAAAATATTTACATCAAATATTGAAGAGCGTGGAGTCAATAATTCCCTGATTTAAAAAAATCTTAAAAACAGACTCTACCCTTAAAAATAGAACAAAATGTTCTTTAGATATATGGAATAATAGCAATTTTATATATTTATCTAGTAAAAATAAGTGGCATATTAATTTTACATATATATAACATGAGGATTTCCAGTGTTTAAGAAGTATTTCCATAAAAGCTTGAATTTAAGTACGGTTAAATACATATATGGGACTATGGAAGTACACTCTGAAAGAAAAGTCTTCTATACATTTATTTTTGTATAAAACAGTCACCAAATTCCATAACATCTATCACTTTATTACAGTGGAATTGAGATTGCTGTCTTGACCAGAATTATATTGTTTTGATGGTATTGTATAGAGAAATAGGATGTTATTCAAACTACTTCCTGCCTAGAATTTGCCACTGTACTACAAATGAGAGAAAATCATGAACACCAGGATATTCTGGCCCTGCGGCCACAACCCCAGAGTGGCCGACCCAGTGCTCTGTCAATGCCTTTATAGAAGAGTCAAGTAGTGTGTGCCATACCAGACTGAACCAGATGACTGAGCAGGGCCGATTACCATTCTCTTCCTTAAAATTTCATTTAACAGAATAATTTAAAATAACACTTGGACATTAAAACATAAAGAGATTGATCTTGAGTCAAAATCAAATCGAATTTCGCTTCCTTTTGTATTTAATCTTGCAATTTTAAATAATTATGCTAGTAACTTTTGCTGTAAATTACTGAAATAAAACAAGTTCTCAAAAGGTTCTATTGGGGTTTGAAATGTACTCCATTTTTATCACAAAATATTGCAAAAAAGTGATACAGTAGTTTCAGAAAATACTATTTACCAATTATGAATGCATTATATGAATCAGAAATTTTATGTTTTAATTATCGGTCATATATTTTAAAATCTATGTATTTTAAAGAAGGCATCTTCTATTTCTCAAAACATGTTATTATTACAAGTTTCTAAGGGAAAATGCTTTCACCTTTACACATTGCAGTTTTGATGTTATATTGAAGCCATTTCTTCCTGTCCAGCTCCAGTGCAGAGTTATAACTGTCTGCAACCTGCATTACTGGATGTCTCTTTCTAAGTATAAAAGTTATATGTCAGTTCAAGGTGATTTTAAATTACAAATGACTACAAGTTTTTTTTTTTAAGTAAAAAGCATCTGGAGAAAAAAGTAATGGAAATGAAAAGGGAATGCTTTAACTTTAAAATCAGATTTTCAGATTCTTCCATACATTAATGTTTGAGATCTTTAGAAGAAAAGCAGTTTCAAGTAGTATAGTTACAGTAGATTTTATTCTGATTGAGTTTCTCCAATTTGCTATTCAAATCATCACTTAAATTTCCAGATTACTGGGGTTGGGGACTTAGCTCAGTGGTACCACGCTTGGCTAGCAAGTGAAAGGCCCTGAGTTTGATCCTCAGCACCAAAAAAAGAAAAAATTCCAGATTACCACAAAATAGGAAAAACAAAAAAGCCTTGTTAACTGTCTAGAACCTCCACATGTATTTTCTTTCTGTTGTTTATTTCCTTTCCCATACAACTGCTCTGAAGCTAAAACACTTAAAAATCACTTGTTCTTTGTTTTATTTTGTTTTGTGGGACACGGTATTGAATCTGAGGCCTCTGCACTAAACTGCATCGCCAACCCTTTTTTATGTTATATTTTTATTTTGAGACAGGGTCTCACTAAGTCACCAAATTGCCCAGAGTGGGCTCAAATTTGTGATCCTCCTGCCTCAGCTTCCCTAAGTGCTGGGATTACAGATGTGTGTCATCATGCTCAGCCTTAGTGATTTATTCTTTGTTATCTCATCCTTGCTCCTTTTCTTCCAGGAGCAATAGTAACTTCACTAAGGAACATCTGGATAGATATTTTATGAGTGAGGAAAACATCTTCATTACCTCCTTGTATTCTCGAGGCTTAGTTCCACTTTCTAAAATATTTAAAAAAAATTTTTTGTCAATGTTAGAGATTGAACCCAGGGACTCATACAAGCCTTATGAACACTCTGCCACTGAGTTACATCTCTCGCTCTTTTTATTTTTTATTTTGCAATGGGATTTCGCTAAGTTGTCCAAGCTGTGTTCAATTTTTTTTTTTTTTGATACACCTGCTTTAGTCTCTCAAGTAGCTGGATTTATAGGCATGTCTGGATCCAAATATTTTCTATCACTAAAGTAGTTATGTGATGAGCTTCTTTCCTAGGCAAAAATTGAGAAATGCAAATATTATATAAGTGCAATTGGCAGGACCGGCTAATGGAATTCTACAGAAGCTCTGAGAGCCAGCATATGTCTCTATGTACCTACCGAGACAAACAGCAGAAAGGCTATTTTTTAAAACCTCGACTGTTACAATAAAGGCTTACAAGCACGATGTGAAATTTTCCCTTATGCAAATTAATTTAAAATGTACTTTAATATCATTTCTAAGCAATTCTTAAACTTAAATTCTATGGGAACTGTACTATTTACAGATGAAGAAACTGGACTTTTAAAGGGTCACATGATTTACTCAAGATTCCATAGTTAACCAAGCAGCGGGTAAGAACTTGAATCAAAGCTCTGTGAATCTAAATCTTGAACTCCTTCCTAACTATAAACCAGAATAGGCTATAGCCAACACCCATGTGAAACATATACCCACTACTTCTCTCTCCTTTCTTTTCTTCTAACCTCTTAAAGCACACATACTCAAAGTGAAAATCCACACTATCTCATCAAAATAATAGATATGAAATCTGATTCAAACTAGGAGGAAGAGGGGCTGGGGATTTAGCTCAGTGGTTAGAGTGCTTGCCTTGCAAGCATAAGGCCCTGAGTTCAATCCCCAGCACCACAAAAAAAAAAAAAGAAAAAAAAAAAAACAAACTAGGAGGAAGAAGAAAAAGAAACAGTAGAAGTGCTCTTAACCAAATCTAGTTAATAATGCTCACTGGATCACTGGATTAGCCAATGCTCCATTCCCTCCAGATATAAGTCTGACCCAAGTTTCTGTCCTACACCTACGTATGTTTGGTTAATCAACTTTTGATTAAACTTTCAACTACTGATCCCAATTACATTAGATGAGAGGGTTACAGTGCATATTTTTCCATGCTTGTTACATGAATCTGGAAGATTTATAGGACATATTTTTAAAAAGCAAAAGAACTTTAAAACAAAACAATCCACAAGAATAAAAGGGGAGCAATTTGCTTCTGAGCCATATACCTGGTAAATTCAGTCAGTTCAAAAATGTATCTCCAATTCAAGGAAATCAGCGAATGACACTGTTGGAAAGAACTGAGCTTACTACAAAATAAAAGCCCATTTCCTATGGAAAATGCAATGATTTATTTCTTCAGTACAAGCTTTCCAGCAAAGAATGCCATTGAACAGAATGCTTTGCTGTGACTGGCTGCATATTCCACCAACAGAGATACACAAGCAAAGAGGAAACACGTTGTCTAGAGAAAATATATAATTTCCTTTTATTTCCTCTTCTAATAGAATAACTCTTCTTTGGGACCAAACTGGGGACTTGTAACAATTTACCACACAAAATTTTCCATTCTCACATCCAGTAAAAATTAAAAAGTAGGGGAGTCAGTAAGGATGGCCCAGGTCTTCTCATAAAGGCAAGGGTCTCTGTGGTGGGCACCTCACATGGGCTTTTTACACAGCATGATGATCAGATGTCTGCACTCCGGGTTCCTCCGAAATAAGCAAGAACACCATCAAGAAAAAATTCATACAGGCCCTTTAATTTTTGCTATGTATTTTATTCCGGCATGGCACAAACATAAGCTGTGTGAGGATGGATGGTGGAAATAAAGCCATAAAGACAGATGGACATAAACTGGAGGACTTCAAAGTAGTAGGGCAGATTGTAATTAACTCACTGGTCAACTGTGGAGCCGCACAAAGTTTCTAAGAGCAGTGACATGACTATAACCTACGGAAGTTAACTGGAGAACATCAGAGGACGGCCCAAAGGTAGAAGAAATGAAAGCAGAGAATTAAGAAGCTCCTCTCCATGGAGGCATTTGACTGCTTAACTTTCACTGTATTTGCTTATACTTTATTTCATTTTAGCCACATTAATCCTATGACTTCGAACAGCCCATATCTTGTCTATTGTTTATTAGATTGCCTATTAGATTACACAGGTATTTTCTTATTGATTGGTTCAATGGGATGGAATGTCTTTTCGGAGGTCTGATGCTGAGAAAATAGCAGAACTATATTCGATATATTTGTCACTATTAACTTGGTCGACAGTGTGGTCACTGGAGTATGATGGAAGTAGAACATTTTGACTGCTGAGACTAAGCCAAAAAAGGCTTTGCAGTTTCTCCTGGTTACCCAAATGCTCTCTGAGAGCTCTGAGTGCAGATAAGATGACTGAGTACCCTGAGACTGGCATGCTGGAAACGCCATGTGTGCATTGTCCAGGGGACACTCGCCGACATACTCAGACTTGCAGCTAATCAAAGGAACAGACCTGTAAGTGGAGAGGTCTTCAAATTCTAGACCCCAAGTATGAAAGTCAACCCCAAATGTTTGAGTCCTACCAGTGGAGGTCCCAGGCATCCTAGAGCAGACAGGAGCCTTTCTGCTGCGCCTTGTCCATATTCTTGACCCACAGACTACAGGAGAATGGTAAAATAGTTGTTTTTTATTTTTTTTAACCTATGGAATTTTGGGGTACTTGATTAAACAGCAATACCTAACTGGAACCATATGTACAGCAAAAGGCCCGATAAAACAACTGGTTATGGAATCCACACCTGGAATATGATACTTAGTTCTGGGTGACATATTTCAAAAGATTAAAAAACAAACATGCTTACAAAAGGATAATAAGTATATTCCTTTATGAGAGAATAAAATGAAAGGACTGGAGATACTCAAACTAGAAAGAGAACAAAGAGTTTATATTAATTGTCCTGAAATATTTGAAAGGCTACCATGAGTGAAAGTGAAAATTCACTTTGTCTATGCCTAGGAAGGAGGCTAGAGATAGTGGACAAACATCACAGGCAGTTAGATGGAAGAGTTTTTAATGTTCTGAGCTTCCCAGGAGGGAAGAGTCAGGTTTAAGGGACAGTGAGTTCTCTGGCATTTAAGGTGATCAGGTAAGCTGGATGGTCACCATGCAGCGGGTAGGTTTGGAGAGAACTTGTTTATTGAACACAAGGCTGAATAAAATGCCATTATTTTAAGATTACACTGTAACACTAGGATGTTTTTAATCTTAAAGTCATCCCCATTTCCTTGTGCTAAGAAATTTAATCCCAACACATGTGGAGCAGAGAAAAGAATACAAGATGAATAAATTAAATGAAAGTCAATACCAAAGTATAAATAGAAAGTGATGCAGGACTCAAGAGGAGAAAGGAATGGCAAACTAACAGGAAAATATAATCCCAGAATAGCAGGAAAGAATTTTTGTTTGTTTGTGTTACAAAGTGGAACATGAAGAACAAACCAGGGAGGAAGGAAAAGGAAAACCAACAAATTCATCATATACAATACCAGGTACAGATGAGGCCTTTGCCCTTCCTGAGATATGGTTGTACTTAATTTTAAAACTCCTCTGTCAGGAGAAAGACAGACTAGAAGAACATGGGTAATGTGGTGACAAAAGGAACAACATTCAAGTGGTAAAATGAGCAAAACTTCAGTAAGCACGGAACTTCTGAAGATTTGTACACCTGTGGGGTCAAGTGCACTTGGAATTATCTCTGCTGTCAGTATGTAGAAAATGATGACTATGAGAATCAAGAAAAACTGGAAATTAAAACCTTGCTTCTGAACAAAGCCAATGCGAGAGAGAAAACATATACCACTTATAAAATCAGTGTGTCCAAAACACAGCATGGAGGAAGCCAAAGAGAGAGAGAGAGAAAGAGAAAGAGAGAGGAGAAGGAAGAAAAGAGGAGAGAAGGAAGGAAGGAAGAAAAAGAAAACGTTAAAAATTATTTCTGAATTTTATCACCATTTGTAATCAACTTCCAAGATTTCATATTATCTTTAATCTCTGTTACTCAAACACGGGGCAAACCATCATTGTCCCTCCATCTGAAGGAAGAGTGGAGACCCCTTTGGTGTTAACAGGAGATAGAAAAAGGCGTCACTTTCAGCAAAGCAAAGAGTTCAGAATAAACCCCTGCAGCAGTAATAACCTATCACTTACTTGTTAACCTTTTTGAAGATTCATCAAACTAGAAGTTAATAACTCATGCAATCCATGAAATAAAACTGTATTTTTCATTGTTTTATTTTTTTAAAAACTCAATATTTTCTTTAATAAAAGAAAAGGAATTGTATCTTATCACTCACCCATTTCCTGGGTCTGCCTCTTGGCCGTTTTTCTCCAGTGGCTTCTGCTTTCTGCAAAAGGAAAAAAGGAAGTTACATAGTTTCCTACCTGACATTATTTATAAGTGCTATGCCAAGGAACGTGTTTCAAGTAAGAAAGTTCTGGACCACAGATCAGGTATCTAGATGCTTTTAACAACCTCTTTCTCCTTTAAGGTTCAGCAGCTTCTGCATTTCTTTGAGTAACTTCATCATTTTTCATTGCATGAGGAAAAGAGGCATCTAGGCAACCCTTAACATAAAAAACTCCCGTGGAGTGATGTATTCTGAAATACATAAAAATACTTCTGTAAAATCTATTTTCTTTTATTTCTGTTCACAATAACAGGAATAGTTCTGCATCCCATAACTGCATAAATTAGCATTTTAGAAAATTAATAAACGATCAAGATTTTCTTTCCACATCACAACTAAAGTTGTAAAAATTACTACAGATTGTACTAATTTAAATTTACAAAGCACTTCTACTTATACTGGTAGTGAAAAGCAAGTCTAAATGTGAAAAAGAATACATAAGCATTCTAATTCACAATAATAAACATCTGCCCACTTCTACATGGCAAATTTCCTGTTTCTTGCCAGAAACAATCACTTGTCAATCAGTTCACTTAAGCGGAGAAAAAAAAGGCTGGTAGAAATCATCAATGTTGGTCCCTAAGATGAAAACTATTGCTGCCTAAAAATAATGATTAATTAGAAATGTACATTATTAACAATAATTTCACACTCTACACAAACATGGCATGGATATATTTCCAACTATTTTAAGCATTTGTGTAATTGCTTTACTTCACAGATTTTTCTGACGTTAGTAGATTCTTTTTGAATCAAACTTTTAACATTATTTATAAAGTAATTAGCCTTTTCGCTGTTTCTGTCCTCTCTACTCCAATTCCAAGCACATCAATACATTAATACAGATACGTGCACGCACACACACACTTACACACATACACTGCTTCATATCTACTTCGTATCTACACATGTAAAAACATGTGTTTAAGCATTTCAGAATAAAGAAAATAGCACATACTGTTCTGGAATTGAGAATCATCCCAAGGCTATCTCAACTCAAAAGTATAGGTAACTTGAGCCAGGCTAACTTGTTCTGCATTCTACTTTTGTTATCTAGATTAACAGCCAGTGAATACAACTGTACTTGGTACAGTTATACTAAAATTAAATATAAATTATGACTCTATACTTCTAAATGAAACTTTCCTGTTTTTCTCTTTAATCTAACAAAAATACATATACATAAATGACAGACAGATAGATAGATAGATAGATAGATAGATAGATAGATGTCTGGCATTACTATCTTGCAGGCCCATGAATTAACCCAAACTCTTGTAATATTAGCTTACATTTATTGAGCATTTAAAATAACAAGGCACTGGGCTAAATCACATGTGTTACTTTAATCCTTACAGCAGCCTTCTAAAGTGGGTACTATTATTTCTCTTATTTTGTAAACGAGCAATTAAGTCTTAGATAGGTTAGGTGAATAACTTGTCCAAGGCTAAGCCAGTAAGCCTGAACTCAACTCACTTCGCAGACTCCTCACTTCGCAGACTAAATGCTCAATAATGCTATTTTCCCTTAGCATACAAGTATATGATAGCTGAGAAAATATCTGGAAACAAATTGTCCTTATATTGGCTAATTTTCCAGAAGAGAAGGAAATCTGGGAGCCTTTAGGAGCTCTGTTAAGTTTGGGCTCTCTGAATTGTTATTTATTACTTTTGAATGGCTCCACCAAGGAATCATTTATTGTCAGGGTTAGTGGCATCACCTTACCTTCAATCACAGGGAGCACGAATTAAATTAAGTGAAAGCCAGGAGTGCCCATTAAAGCACACTGCCTTTCAGTTGTTTCCTCATGGAGAGGGAGAGGTCGCCAGAGAGGAACAGATTCTACTTCAGAAAGCTTACTTCAAATCCCTGCTCTGCCACTTCGGCTTTGAGACTCAGGGCAAGTCCCTGAAAGCCTTGATTTGGTTTCATCTCTAAAATGGAGATAGCGCCTTCTGTTAGTAGACATCAAGGCGTCTGGAAGAGCTTGCCATAAATGAGGAGCTCATAAACATTCTTTCACTCCTAACAAGATGGAATCCTTAAAGGGAAAGTTTTCCTTCAGGTTAGTCCAATATCATTGAAGGTTCAGTCAAAGCAAATATTCCATTACATACATCATCCATAGAAGAAAGTTTATCAAAAGTCCTTTGGCTCCTGCATGGTGAGGTAGTAGAGTACAAAATTCCTTAACAGAGACACGGCTTCTGATTTAATCTTTGGGAGCCACTGGAAGATTGCATGGTTTACTCAAGAGTAAGTTACACAAACATGGAAGGTAGAAATCCTGTTTAATGGGAATGGAAGTGGGGGTGGTAGGTGGGGTTTGGGAAGGTGGCAGTTGACCTTAAAGCTAAGAGTGTTCCACCAGGCTTTTCTGTACAGTTGTTATGTTTCAGGGCCACGATGTGATCTGGGTGTATCCGAAATTTACCGAAGAAGGTGTTTTTATTTTAAGGAAAAGAAAAAAGGAAAGGGGTGTTTTCACTGTATTTCAAAGTCAGAGAAAACAAATCTCTTGAAGAGAAAGAAAGACTTGCAAGTAAGATGACTTTTAAATGAGCATCTCATTTACAAAAAGCCTATTGAGAAATAAAATTCGTACCATTAACTAAGGGGCAAAATATCATGATTATCACTCAGACTTGTCAAAAGCAAACGTGCTCCTTGGTCACGCAGGCCAGAGTTACATGTAAACTGAAACCCTGTTCTGAGCCTACATCTAGAAGAAACACATTAGCTGTGCTGTGTGGCGTCGATCTGGGAGGTTTTCAATTGTTCTTTAAAACCCACATTATTTAATCATTCTAATCAAACTCCACAAAGGCTGCAAAACAAGTTAGGATTTTAGTTTGTAAACCAGCAGAGAGTCAAGATTTTTACATATTGGAAAATACTGGTTTTAATGTTGTTTTTCCTGTATTTAATGCTCTGCAAGATATTGTTTTTCAAAGAAGATAAACAAAGCATTCAGGGGACTTGTTTTGTGTTAACATGTCAACATATACAATATTGTAGGAGCGCATATTTGGTTTTCCTTTGCCTGAATAGAATTTGGTTCTATACTACAAACCCATGTATAAATGACACATAACTAGTTCTAAGTATGTACTGCTTATGTAGAGGGGAAAAAGGAGAGAAATAAGAGCTACAGTTTCAGACTTATCAGCACTGTTATACTAATATTCATAACTACCATATCTTGTTAAAAGTGTTTTTTCTTCCTTCTCTTCATTTGCATTTCGTTTCTTTTTTAACATTTAAATTCAACGTATACTTGATTTTATAATATGTTTAGAAGCAAGTTCCTGAGAATGAGAAGGAATGTTGACCTGGAAATGTATTTATTTCTTTAAGAAGTTCTAGTACACTGGGCTCTTAAATATACTCCGCATTTTTAAAAAATTACGAAAAGAAATTCAGCTAGTAAATATCTCTCTTGAAATCGAAAACAGTATTTAGCCTTAGTCCCTGGTGTGTAAGAGGTGTTCACTACATATCTGTAGAGGGAAAGAAGTAAGGAGAAAGAGAATAGAGGGGAGGACGGAAGGGAATGGAGAGGAAAAGGAAAAGGGAGAAGCTGTGGCATTTATATCATATGGATTGTGCTCAGCATCAAAATTCTAGAAATTAGAAAAATTTTATAAATCATTTCTTGTAGTTTTCTTATTTAACATATAAGAAACTGCTGGACTATGGACTGCTGGAATCCACAAATTCATAGAACTATGGTTTAAGGGGCTCTCCAAAAGTTTCTCAAAACTCAACTTGCAATCTGCACCTCAGCTCACACAACGTAATAGTAATCTATTGTGTAGCAAATACTTTATAAAATATTTGACAGTGCACAGTAGCAGAAATGGGATAAGCTTTAGAATTAGAGTGGAATTCAAACCTAGGTGTCACCATTTAATTGAGTTAGATATGTCGCTTTATAACTCTGAAACCCATTTTACTCATTTCTGAAGTAAGCTTCACAACAACCAATTTAAGGATTAATATATATATTGTATAAATAATACATATTTATATGTATATGTATATATATACACACATATGTTTATATGTAGTGCCTCACAGCTATAATATTTGTTAGGCACTGAAACGTAATTTCTTGTCTCTTTTAAAATGCTACCCTTAAAAAGAATATGTACCAGTTCTGTAAGTCTTCCCAGTGATTTTTCTGAACATAATTTTACATAAGTAGGCCAGCCATTACTTCCCTGTTTTCTACTTCATGGGAAATTAAGCAACCTGCCCACGTTCATAAGCAGTAGAACCAAGACCCAGTCTGATGTCACGGCAGCAAATGGTTTGTTATTTGGGAAGATATTCCCACATGAAATAAAACTGCCATGACAAATTTAAAAAGCAAAAGAAAGTCTTCTAAGGTAAAAATACAATAAATAGTTGAAAGTAAAATATTTTCAAGATTCCTATAAAGCTGCAAACAAGAATAATGATTGGGAACCAAAAGAACAATTCAAGTCTAACTTTAGGGTCAAGTTTAGATAGTTATTAACTTTTTGCAATTCTAAATGCTCTCATGTTTTATGTGTGTGTGTGTGTGTGTGTGTGTGTGTGTGATGGATGGTACAAGAAAGCCAGAACTCCCCTACTCCAAATCAATCAGTACATTTGCACAGAAAAAGAGAGATAGAAAAAAATATCTGCATATGATTATGCTTTCTTTTTTTTAAAGACTAAGACCTGCTTGGACCTAAATGTATATAGAGCTGACTCACCAAAGTCTAGAAAATCACATTTTATTTCCTTCAATTACTCTTAAAAATATAAATGATGTAAAGCAATGTGCATTAACATAAAAATCAACTGGACTAAAGACAGAGCAAATCCTCATTCTACTTTTTGAATAGGCCAGCTCTGTGGTTTTCCCAATTGTTAATTCAACCATTTTTAGTCTTGAAAAGTAGTTATAATTTGCTCTCACAATATATTTTTCAGTGGGACGTTTCATCATCCATTGTAGCTCATGCTTATGTTACTCAAGGAAGCCCTTTTTGTCACCTCTCACATCCTTATGTTGCCCACGCCTGTATTCACATGTACCAACACTAATTTAAAACCAAGGTTGAAATGGCAGGAAAAGTTACAATTTTCAGTGTTGGAGATGATCCTCCTTTAAATTTTCCCTTTTTGTGTAATGTAATTGGCTAAATCAATAGCAATGATTCAAGATCACAAGCTTTACCTTCTGAGCACACCGTCTCCTAGTATCCTAAAGAGAATGACTGTACTACTCCCCACCAAATCAAACAGGAAATGCTACTCGAAATTGTTCAGTGTATTAGTAGAAGGCAAAATCAAGCAACAGCTTAACATATAGTCAGTTCTCTGTTCTTTTTTTCCTCCTGCTTGTCATGTTCTAACTGCAGATTCAGAACTGAAAAGTGCAGCATCTGGGACTTTGAAATTCAGTTTCCACCCTTGTGCCAGCTATACAATTCTAACGTGAGTTCTAGAAACTGCAGAAAGTTAACAAGACAAGACCTATTCAAAGGATTTAAATGGCACCAAATGCTTTTTAGCATCATCTAGTCTAAAGAAGAAAGACCTGAAATGCAATAGAATACAATCTGGCATACTCAAACTCTTCAGCAAAATGATCTGTTGAGACCTAGAGATAAAAATGAGTCAGGTATACAAGTCAGCCAAAATAACGAGGAGCTTCTGATGAAAGGGCTCATAAGGGCAATACTTTTCAGAGAATTATGACTATGGGCCCCCCGACATAAGGGTACTACATGAAATAACTCAAATGTACTTGAATCTCCCCTATTTGGAATACAAACTATGATGACTCCAAGGTGCTGCCAGATGGAATTTACTGATAGATTAAGACTTTGTCTTCTTGGCAAAGTGAAGTAAATAACTAACTAACTAAATAAATAAATAAATATGTCAATTTAGGTAAGTCAGCCTAAAATACTAATATACTAGACACAGAGTTGAGCTTTAATAATTTCTATATGCCTGAATTCATTTGTATACTCACATGGGGCTCTGAATCCCATGATGGAATTTATCTGCCTGTAAAAACACAGAAAAATCAAACCAAACCCTACTAAGGCTGTAGGAATCATAGGCTGGAATAGTATACAACTCCCAATGTCATCTTTTTTTACATGTAACTATTGATGCCTTTGGTAACTCTTCAATGGTCCTACTGCAGTCTAAAGAAAATTCTACCCTCATGTGGCTCTAAGAGTTAGAACTCTTAGAAGAAAGAAATGATGATTTAGAAACCTTAAGTTTGAAACGATGAGTAAAACCCACATTTTCTCTTCCTGAAATATCTATGATTGATGTTAGTAATAATTTATGAAAAGTCAATCACATTTCTTGAAGCGCAAATGATCCATCTTTATAGCATCTGGTTAGTATCAGGCCTTCTTTCAATAGCAAGTTGAAGAAGAAAATTAAATATTTATTCCAAACACATTATTTGAAGTACACATACTTTACCTGGATGATATTTTCAGTCTGCTTTGCTTTCTTGGTCTGGCCATTACATCTAAAGTCAAAAGGAAAGCCACGCAAACTCATAACTGAAGTAAGGCTACCTCACACTTGAGATGTTTTTTATAGTCACTTTCCTCCTATTAAAATTTAACTCAACCTCAGAAAAATACTTTTAGAAACACTTGAGTGAGAATTGCCTTGTAACCTAAAGATGAATTTGACTTGTGACTTCGAACAGAAGAATTAGTGACAGTTCTCTCACTATTACAAAAGAACAACAAAACATAAAAGGAATTATATCTTCCTTCTCTCCGAAGATGAACAATGCAAAAATACAAAATATTTCCATCCAGCACAATCATGAGAAGAAAACAAAAACAAAAGGAAAATTAAGAGACACCTGGTAATAAGCGTATCTTGAATTTAAAAACAAACAAAAGGGTTAATACTCTGTTTCTTTCACTCTCAAATTATTTATTTGGGAAAACATTAGCTTCTGCTCTTCTTTTATCAAGATAATAATATAAAACTGGTTCAGGGACAAAGTTTAATTAGCACCCAGACTTGAGTTACCAGGAATGACTACAGAATTGCCACATAATGGTCCATCCATGGAAATGAGTTCTCATGGACTATAAGTAGACTGAAGAAAAATGATCTCTTCTTCCATAAGAAATAACATAACAAATTGTGTTTTTATAAACTTGTTTGTTTTACATGTCACATAAATCAATTTTCTATTGAATGTGGCCTGAAATTAAAATGACAGTTAATTTAACAGTCCTCCATTTGGTCTTGCAACATTCTACATGTATTGTCAAGTTTCACACTTGTAATTTTCCAACAAGCATTTTTGTTTTCAAATGCCCCAAGGCCAGTTGCTGAGTCCAAATACAAACTGTAAGTAAAGAAACTCCAAGCAGCAAGAAATTTTGAACCCACAGCATCCTCAGGATTCAGTGTATATTGCATTGCCTCTCCTTTTAGAGAGTTCTTTTCTCTCATATACTTACCAGTTTTTATAATAAATGTTTCATTGTGATGAGTCTCAGTATGCAGAAAAATACCCAATCAATCATAGGAGATTCATATCTACTCTGGACAGTCTAAGAAGGTATTTTTTCCCTATAATATCTTATGAACAATATAAATCTTTCTAAAAAGATTTGCTGTTCAAACCTTAACGAACAGATGCTTTTTTAGAATACAATATATATTTGAATAACAAGTATATGTGTGATAATCATGTTTATATAGGGTAGTAGCATAGTCAATAAACACTGATTTGAAAGTGAAAACACCTTAAATCTGTATAAGCCATAAATAATCCATCAGTGTCATTTATTATTTTGAAAAGTATTATATTCTCCAAATGAAGTGTAATTTGTAAAACAAGAAAAATAACAGTTATATTATGGGTAAATGTATTTTTTCAATTTTATTAGAAGAAGGAATTTTGTAACAGAATTATATGCAATCATTGTGTTTGAAAGACTGAAAGATTTCAGATACTTCGGAAGGACTTCTTTAGGAAAAATAAAACGCACTTGTGTTTTGAAAATTGTTCTAATATATGTGTACACAGAAAGAATTATCAGAAAAATGAATGGCCTAGTATGGTCATTTGAAAATGTTGATTACTGACGTCACTGAAAATAAATCAAACCTAACTTGGGAATAGGTCAACATTTTTTGGTTATTTTGCTTTGGGTAGTAAATAAGGCGTAACTGTCAGCTGTACTTTTGTCTATAAAGATGCTGTTAGTGGTAAATTTTTTAAATGAAGAGAAGGTGATGGAAACATTTCTCTCCACTTCAAATAAATGTAATGCAGTAGAATCTGGAAGATGACTCATTTTCCTTTTTTGTATTAAGTTTTAAGTAATTTACTTATGATGAGTTTTAAGGAGTTCTTCTTGGGAGATATTATACTGATACATTTTTCAGAGCAATTACATCATAGCTTAAATGTTTGTTAGTTGCCTACCAAGACATTTCTTTGCCATGTCCTGAGAGCAAAATTAAGGTAAATTCCATACTTATCCAACACAGAATCTAACTCCATGGTAAAATTAGCTCTTCTTAGTTAATTTATAAACCAGGTAAAAATGGAACAACGTTCACATGAAGACTACCAGATTATATACTGTCATTTTTAAACAAGGATACTTACAGCTACTTTAAAGTTTGATTAAATGTGAATCACTATTAAATCTAAATCCTGTGAAGCAGTTAAATTTAAATATATGAGAAATCTCTTTTAGCTCTATTCAAAACTGTTAAAACAGATAAAACTCATAATTACTTCCTAAATAACTTTCTATGTATCACTGGTTGCTATGGTAGTTCACAACACTGAAAACCATCACATATAATATGGTTAGTGTCCACCATCACAGAAAAACACACACATATAAAACATTAATCCCCAAAAGATGAACATGTAGTCCTTTTGCACATGGTATATTCAAATCTGTTGAAAAGATGTATCAAAAGTTACTTCTGATTTTTAATCTCTGTTTTGAACTACTACACAAACCTACAAATAAAATGCAACCTCTTCTGATTTACTTGTAAAGCCAAAAATACTGACTTTTATGTTCACCTTCACTTCTGTATACTTGCATTGAGCCTGAGATATTTCTTCTTTGCTGACTCAAATACAACAACATGAAGTTATCTTAAACTGCAATTTAAATTTTATTAAGAAAAATACTGAATGTTAAACTTGACTGGGTTCTATGCTGCCCAAAAATATATATTAAATGAGTTGAATATTTGTTTTTTAAAGTTTTTCAATGTGTACTTCTGAGCATAACATTTGGTGAGTTTTCTTGAGACTATGATCTACTATATTACAGGTTTATTATGAAACAAACTTTATCATCACATTTAAAATTGTAAAACTCATGAAATTTTTCCAGGGTCCATATAATTGGACTTACTTCTAATTGTCATCCACTGCAGAAAGTACTTGTAGTAGGGAGACTAGGCTTACAGTAGTCATGGAAATAAGCACAAAGTAAATTCATCTCTATTACTTTTCAGAGGAAATTGCAAAAACTTCTCCAGCCGGCAAAATCTATAGTTTTGATTTAATTATTTCACAATTGGTGCAAATATTAACAGTATCATTCTCCACTCCTACCTCACCCTTCCCTCCTCATCCCTCCACCTCCAGTTAACGTTCATAGTATTTGGTGGTTGTTTGTTTAAAAATAGCACTTCAAGCATCTTCATGAACCTTTTATGTTCAGCAGGTACTTACAAAAAACAAAAAGATTAACTCCCAACTAATGTTTAATATAGAAAATGTGCCTTGGGTTGCCCACCTGGGACAAATCCTTAAATGTGGATTTAGAATGGGAACAAATACAGGGTGGTTCCTACAGTCACTGATGAAGTTAGGAGAGGTTGACTTGAGAATTCTCACCTTTTGAGCTGCTTTAGAGGGACTCTTGTTTTTGCTGCCTTTGGGTCTTCCCCTGGGTCTCTTAGGAGAGGGTTCACAGGTTGGCTCCTAATTGCGGGGGGAAAAAAGATGCTGTTGTGGCAAGACCATGTGAAAGAAACTGACCCTGACTCTCTCGCTGTATTTTCTGCATGTGCTGCTCAACAGAGCTGTTGGAACACATTCAGTTCAAGGGTAACAGATGATGGTACAAAGTTTACAGCAAGAGGAAATAACTATACTTGCAATCCCAGGTTTCAAAGCGGGAACTATTTTGCATATGAAAACTACATTCTGCTTCATACCTAAAAGGGTAGGAAAGCCTGAAAAGGTTGCAGGTTTTAGGAAGAAAAGCACGTATTTTATACATTTTTATAAAATGTATAAGCACGTGCATTTAGCAATTCATAGAAATAATAAGCATTTTAGGTGAATAGCATTGTCCATTATACTAGCATTTTAAACAACAGAAATACGAAGCTCATATCATAGATATTTCAGCATTGTAGATATTCCAACAATTTCCCATCTTAAAGATGGCTTTTAATCTTCTAAGCACACCAGCATTCTAGGTCGATTAGGATGCAATCGACACATTGAGTTAAATATTGGAGCAATTATCCAAGTTCTTCAGCTCAAATTAACTCTATTCCCTCTAAAATTTCCAAATAATTATGGTAACTCTGAGGTGGGAGGCTTTGCTTGAATTATCTAGATAATTGCTTCAATTCTCCACTTCCTTTCCGAGAGGGAGGCATGGTCTCCAGTCAAAATTTAAATATCTTTTTATAAAAATAAACATGTTTTCTTCAAAACTTTCTTTTGAGAAAATTCTTATGGGGATAAACCGGAGAAAACTAAAAAGAGGAAAAACTGAAGTACTGGGGAGGGAGAAATTGAAACAATCACTAGGTTTAGCAGAACTTTAAATGGCTCCTATGCCAAGCAATAAATACCCAAGTGGTTAAGAAAATGTGATGATTAATATTCCAGATCCTAAATATTTACCTTGTGAGTCATCTATTCAGATTTCATTCAAATTCGGTGGTTAAATGAGACTAATTAAAATGCACTGAAGTACTCAATGAAAGTTCTCATCTTATTGAGAGAATCTGGGAAAGTTACTTCCAAGCTTCCGTGAGATACCAGCGCCAGTGGGCACATCCTAAGCAAACACATCGAAGACACATTTTTCTTTCTTTGTGAACTCTGCCTTAACTCAAAGGTAAGACCTCCAATCACCTCCAGATCCCATTGCATTTTCTTTTAGTTTTAGGTTTTTTGTTTTGTTTTGTTTTGTTTTAAAGCAGGAGGTGCAATTAGCGGAGTTACAGTGGGAAACAAGGGTGGGGGGTAGGGCAAAGACTTCCTGGGAGGTGTAAAACAGCATTCAAACGTGGTAAGAAGTGTCGCTTGCGCAGAGCGGGAAAACTCAGGGGCCTCTAGACTGGCTTGTTTCCTTTGATAGATTCAAAAAGGTACAACCCTCTCTCAATTTTTCTAAAATGCACTGGCAAGCAAACGTTGTTCAACTTCCCCACCTTGCTCTCGTAGCTTTGGGACTCTAGGATTATTTTTTAGTCGATCTAACTTGCCATGAGGAAAGCGATTTAAGGAAAAGGAATGAAAGAGACGTTTTAAAAACTGAGGAAGTGGAGTTTAAATGTTCTCAATAGTCCTGTCCCACTCCAGCCCTACCCGCCGAGGCTTGGAAGTTTCAGCGAACACCGCCCCCCCCTCCCCGCGCCGTCGCCGCCGCTGCCGCCACCGCCGCCGCCGCCCTGGGCGCTGCGCTCAGCTCTGCGAGAGCCGGCTGCACGCTTAATTGGTTGCATCCGTAGACAAAACCTTCCACTCCGCGGGGTCCGCGGCGCCCCTCGACCGTTCCCTCCCAGCCCCTAACCACTCGCCCTGGGAAGAACATTTTAAGTCTGCAGCTCTGAGGCCGGGATCCAGGAGCAAAAGGGGACGGGGCGCCTGGCGAGGAAGTGACCCTAGCTACCGTGCACTCTCTCGGACACTGCTTCCAACGCGCCCTTGGCGGAGCGAGTTAACTCCGTCCCGCGGGGGCCTAGGTTTCTCTGCAGCCCCTTCTCCAGGCCACCTCTGGGCGGCTACCGCTAAGCATTTAAAGATCCCGGAGAACACCCGGCGGTCAGGTCCCCACGCGTTCTTTGTCGGACGGGTGCAAACCTTGGGCCACGGAGAGCTTGGGGAGGGCGCCAAGGGGGCGGCTGCGGCGCGCCAACCTCCTGCCCGCAAGCCGTCCCGAGAGGCGGGAGAAAGAAAGAGCCCGCGGCCCCCAGGACTCCAACTCTTTCGGCCCCGGCTGGCCTGAGCGCCCTAGTCCCCGGCGACTCCTTTCCTCCGGCAGTTGCAAAAGCGGCTCGGAAAGCGCTGGCGAGTTTTGGTTTGTGGGACCCCGGCCGCTGCCAGTCACCAGGCGACACCGCGCCACTCGGGCCGCGCACAATAGCGAAACTCGGAGGACGCGCTTCCCGACCCCACCGCCTGCCCGTCCCGGGCCGCCGCCGCCGCCCCCACCTCGGGGCCTTGCGGGCGCGTCGCCCGGGGATGCGGCCGCTCCACCCGGGGGAAGCTGCCGCCCGCCCCCGCCCCCGCCCCCGGCAGCCCGCAGCGCTTGGCCACTGGGCTCCCGCGCCCGGGTCGCCTGGCGCGGCGCGGAGCCCTCGCAGACGGGACCGGGGTGGGCTGGGGGTCCCCAGCGCGCCCGCGTACTGACTTGCTGCTGCTTCCTGGGCCGGCCGCGTCCTCGCTTCTGCGGCGCCGGGGCGGCAGGTTGTCCCTGGGCTGAAGTGGACGGCTGCCCGGCGCCTTCACCGCGTGCGCTCATCCTGCCTCGCGCCGCCGCCGCCGCCGCTACCGCCGCTGCAGCCGCTTGGCCTCCGCCGCCTGGAGTCTGCCCAGCACCTTTCGGGGGGCCGGGTGAGGGGCTGCAGGCGCAGGCGAGGGGCGCGAGAGAGCTGGCGTGCGGCGAGGGCTGCTGCTTCTCAGGCTGCCGCCGCTGCCACCATCAACACCGGACGTCCAGCGGCTGCCAAAGAGAGAGAAGAGGGGAGGAGGAGAGAAGGAGGCGCTGCCGGTGGCGGCCGCCGCGGTGGGCGAGCGCCGGAGGTGGAGGTGGCGAGAGGAGGAGGAGGGACGCGAGGGAGCGGGGAAGAGCTCGGAGTCGGAGACGCTCCTCGCGGTTGGGATCAGGAGCTGCGGGCACTGGGAGCGCTTCGGCAGCGGCTTGGAAAGGGAAGAGACTTGGAGTGGATTGTGTCCCTTGAAATGTTAGGCGGGGAAAGAATTCCTCCTCCTCTTCCCCCGCTCCGCGCGCAGAGAGAGAGAGGGAGAGAGAGAGAGAGAGAGAGGGAGAGAGAGGAGAGAGAGGCGCTGACTGGGCAGTCGGAAAGCGGAGGGAGGCTGGGAGGATTCTGACGGGACAGGGTCGGGCACCGGGCGCGAGCGAGGGACAGAGCGACAGAGCGGTGGGTGGCACCGCGCCTCCCCGGGTGGCGGGAGCAGGCGGCGGCACCGGAGAGTCGCAGAGGGACGGGCTGCTCGCTCTGCGTCCCGCACCCAGCGCGCTGCCCCGGCTGGAGCCTCTGAGTCCAGCCCCGGGATTCGAGCGGGACGAGTGTGTGTGCTCGCCGAGGGGCGGCGGAGGGGGACCGCCCACCTCTAATCGTGGGCGGATAAAGGGGAGGGGGCTGCGCAGGAGGAAAAGTATGAGGAGGAGGGAGGCCAGGCGGACCGCGGGCCAAGGCGCCTGGCCGCGAGCCAGAGGCAGCGTTCGAAACACAACTGCCTCGGCGGCGGAGGCGCCCGGGTGCCACCCGGAGCCCGGCTCACGTGCTCGCGCCCGGCGGCGGGGTTAAAGGGACAGGCCGGGGATCCCGCGCCGGCCCCCTTGGGCCTCGCCCCTCCGGCCGCCGGAGGTCACCACCCCGGCGGTTGTCCTGCGGAGGCGCGGGAACGGGACTGTCCCGGAGCCGCCTTTCGGGGCTTGGCCTTTACCTGCGCCTCCTCGGTGCTGAGACGAAACTTTGCCGGAAGCGTCTAGCTGCAGGGGCGGCAGCTTTTGAGTCCACACTGTGAGTGGGAAGGGACTGCTGAGCAGTAGGAGGTGGCCCCTGACAGCCCTACCCCGCCTGGGGATGCCCCCCACCGCAGAGCGCGCCGGCGAGCCCGCGTACACACGGAGAACATGCACAAAGATACACGTGCTCACACGTGTAATCACATGCACACTCGGACACAGACACATGTGCACTCATAAATCCACATGTAAACGCACTTGCGCACTTGAACACACACAGAGGGTCGTGCACTTTCGCAGACACGTGCAAACAATGCACACACGCACGCGGAGCGCGCGAGCTTCTTCATTGAGCTTTTTTCTCTGAGAAAGACTGGGGGCGACTGGACGCGCCCCCCCCCCCACACATACACACACAGGCTGGCGCTACGCACGCGGGTCCCGGGCGCCCAAAGGATAAACAGGAATCTCACAGAATCCTAACACCACAGTTGCACCAACTCCTCCACTCTGCCTTCGGTTTACCTTGACTTAACCTTCTCCAAAGAACTCCCCTTCTGCCAAGTCCTAATTTTATAGCCTGGACTGTTTCTGAGTTATGTGAACACCATAATGGCCACAGTCCGTTTTTAAAAGGTGGAGCACATTTTAAAATGTACCTCTTTTTCATCCTCGAATAACACAAAACTGAAAAAAATTAGGTTCAGATTTTCACACATCACACCCAAAATTATTTTGAACCAATTCCAAAATAAAAACTTTCACCCGGGGAAGAATTATTCTTTCAAAGGTTACAGACCACCGTGGAATAAAAACGTCTGCTTTGCAGACCCAAGCAGGGCGTTAGGCACCGCCAGGTTCCGCTGTGCGTGTGGAGGAGGCGCGTGTAAAAGTCCGCTTCGGAGCGAGCTCTCTGATTGGTCCGCGTTGCCATTTTAAATCCATTTCCAGCTGTCCTTTGCAGAGCTGAGACACTTCACTGCAAGTTGAGTGCTCTGCAAGAACCCAGGGTTGCTCGTGGGTCTGGGAACGCTTAGCTCTGACGGAGAGGGAGAGCCCCCATCCCTCCAGATGGAGCCTAGCAGCTGACTGGGGGGGGGGTGTCTAACAGGAACCAAAGGTTTTCTGTCAGGGTTTGGCTGAAAGATGGTATCTTCATCAAAGGGATTGAAATTTCACCTACTAACGACTACAGTGACATTTCCTAACTGCCAAGTTTGCACTTTTTTTCCCTTTGTGATCACGTATTTGCACTGTGGTGTGCACATTTTACATACACACACAAAATGGGCTTCTGGGCTTGTTTTTATTTGCTTGCTTTATGCCAGGGGAGGAGATGAAATTATGAGGATGGATGTACGTAAGACGCTCAGGATGTCAGTTAGCTAATTTTTTATAGGTTACTTCATTATATGTGAGGTCTTTATTTTTTAATGTACAGAACTGACAAGGAAGGAATTCCAAAACTTTGTTTGCATTAATTCTTGAATCTAAAAAGCAGCACCGAAAAGTGGGGTATGTTCAGTCAGTCCATTTTGCTATCAGATTACTTGATCCCTTTGAATTTACAGAAAGAAGGATCAGAAAATTGTGTCAAGTTCTGTCTGCTGGTTTTACATAGTTTCATTCTTTGGAAACTATTTCTTTTAGGTTGCTATATATTTTCTGTAGGCAAAACATTACAATTTGTTTGCATCTTTTAAAATTATTAAGACTTACTTCTTTTAAATTGTGTCCTTATATATTCTTTTTTAAAAAATAAAGTTAAAATGATTAGCTTTAAAAAAAGAAACATTTCTTTTTTACATTTGCACATTTGTGAGATTTGTTTCCCCCCTGAGTTAGGTGTTCCTCACTCACTCACTTCCTCTTCTTTATCTCACCATATATTGTTCATCTATACAAAGCTAAACTCTTCTTTCTAATTTGAAAACTTTCCATGTGGTTTCTGTCTACATTCAACTGTTGCTTTTCTTCTTCTGCACTTACTATCAAATTGAACAATTAGCACCTAGGTTGTATATGTTAACAAGGTTACTAATTATCTGTGACACATGGTTTAGATTAATGTTTAGATCAGGTCAACTCATTAGTGGGTGGTAAAATCAATTTAGTGGACCCAGAACACCATTTTAAAACAACGAATAGAATAAAATAGACAATGTAATATGTACAATTTCTATTTTAGTTATATAGTACATATGTATAAAAATGTTTTAAAATTTCTCCCACTTTTCAACACCTTGGAAATGGAGATATATCTTAGAGTTGAAGGTGTCTTAACAGTGTGTTATCGTACTAGGTAGCATCCTATTTTAGTGGTTCTCGTGATACTGCATGTTTTGCATATATGAAGAGTTGGTTACTCACCATAGGTTATGGTGAGACATGTTTAGTACCACTGACTTAGACAGTTACCGAGACCTGGGTTCCTTTACAACTCTGCTTAAACTGGGTTTTTGTGATTACTGTGCAGTTTAGCAATCATTTATCCTCAGTGTTCTCATTTCTGAAATGAAAGATCAGAATAATCTCTGAGGGTGCTTTGAGTTCTAACGACTATGAAACATAATATTTTGTTTCCAAATTGCATCACTATTTGAAAATTGTATGTATATTCTCTGAAGACAAGTAGCATTTCTAGAACCTTTTATTAGTAGCAGTTTTGTCTAGGTAATATCCAATTCAAAATAGACTTTTGCTCATTACTTACTAATTTATTCCTATGACAAAAGTACTCTTAATACAAAGTTAGTGTTTTACAAAACTGTACCATATAAGATGAGAAAATCATTACAAATATATTAAAACATCTTTACATTTATTTTGACTAAAAGGACATTTACCTGTAATGAACAGGTTGAGGTTCTCACATAATATTTATTCTTTAATACATTCATAAATTAAGGAATAATTTAGGGATTTTTTCAGGTTATAATGGATTGAATTAGTCATGAATATTTTATTACTGAGATTGATTATAAGTGGGTATTTGAAAGTGAATCTATATAGTCACAGTACAAACTATAACAGATATTAATTAAACAGAATTTAAAATATATACATATACACAAATGTAGATAGAAACTCAGTACAAAGTAAGTATATTTTCTTCCCTTCAGAGAGTTGTATTTTATTTGACTGGAAAAAATATCCCAAGTGTTTTCAAATGAGCTCATTTGCATTGCTGAAACTCACAATTTAGAAATTATGTCTCTTTGAATATGCTTACTATATAATAAACTGTAGATGAGATTATCTCTAAGAGTTTCCCTACAGTGTTGCTATAAATGACTATATGCTGGTAGGTTAGGTTTTTTTGTATTTTGTTTTGTTTTGGTTTGTTTTTCCATTTTGGAAAAGCTTCCTACTTTTATAGTTAGAGAATCATCAAATAAAATGAATTTGTTCACTCATTGTGTCAATAAACATTGGTTTTAAATGAATTGAATCTGGGGGTTGAGTGGTAGGGCACTTGCCTAGCAAGCACTTAGGCCCTGAGTTCAATCCCCAGCACCCCCCAAAAAATCAAAAAATGAAAAACAAATGAATTGAATGCATATTGATTTGGTTTTGCAAGAATCTCACTTACTATTCTCTCAGCATTCAGGAATGTAATTTATCTAGAACTAAAGAGAATTTCTTCTAAAACAAGGAAGTACTCATTTAAAGTCTACCTATTATGATAAACCTTTTCTTCTGTTTACTCTTTGGAATCTCTATTCTCCTCTATCCAGGGCACAGTTCATTCAACAACTCTTTATTGAGCATCTAGTACATGGGAGGATCCACTGAACATTCCTTTTGACAAAACAGCAAAACAGAAGTAGAAGAATTGTATTCTCATCCCTCATGTACTAACATTATACTGTCAGCCCAGAACAATCTGTTTTTATATGTTATCAATCAGATTTGGATAGCAGGATGAACATAGACTATGAAATTGATTGAGGCATGGGAAGTATGGTAAGCAGGACTTTAAAACTCACCCCAAGATTTCCTCTTGCCTCGGCTCCTGTGCACTTACATGCACAATCTCTGGAACTATAATGTTATATTTTACTTCAGTGATGAGCTTGTGTTAAATAGCATGTGTTACATTAGGGAAATTATCCAGAAGTCTCACCTAATCATGTGTTTAAAGCAGGGTTTGCTCTGCCTCATCTTAAGAGATGAAGTTAGAGATTTGAAACACAAGAGAGGTTTTGACTCACTCTTGCTGGCCTGAAGGTGGAGGAGACATGTGGCAAAGAATGGAGATCTTGAGGAGCTGAGGGCAGCTTAAGACTAACTGCCAGCAAGGAAATGGACCTCTGTTCTCCTACTTACAAGGAGCAGAATGATGTCAAAAAGAAGAATGAGCTTGCAAGTTCAATCTCATAGTCTCCAGAATCTTTAGACAGGGACTCAGCAAGGCCGATACCTTGATTTCAGCATTGTTACACTCCAAGCAGGAACACAACTTCTCTGTACTTGACTTCTGACTTACAAAACTGTAAGGTAATAAGTAATATTTCAGTGATATTAGAATCCTCTAAGTTGATGGTAATTTGTTATACCACAAAGGAAAGCAAATACCAGAGAAATCAAATCCAATAAACTTCTCCTCCTTTCTCCATTTCATGAACTACCTCAAGGAACAATTATTTTATGTGTTCTACCCGGAGATGTCCCCTGAAGTTATACCACTCCTACCAAGCCAGTGCCCTATCACTCTACACTTTTAGGGGAGCAGTGACCAGTATGAAAATCCATCATCTTGAATTACTTTCTATCCTTCCCTGCCTCACCTCTATCTGTCCTTACTTTCGCTGCCATGGAGGTGTACTTCTCAAAGTATCTAAGTATGAATCCTTTGTCAGGCTCTGTTTTCTAGGAATGGAGGCTGGGGCATCCAAAATTCAAACTCAACTTCATTTTTGGTAGCTTTAAATTTTTTCTACATTCCTCTCACAAAATGTGGAATCTCATTTTCCCTCCGTTGAATAAAGATCAGCTTAATTAACTTGCTTGCAATAAATAAAAGGGCAGTAGAAGTAAAGGTGCGTAATTGTAGAGGTTGGGTAAGTGGAGGATGATACAATTGCCTGATCTCAATCTGTTTCTCCTGCATTCCTCTGTCCCTCTCTGCACTTGGAATCCCTGAGCCAACATACATGACGCTATTGAGCTGACAGGATCACGTGAGGAGGTCACACAGAGACAGAGACAGAGGGAGAGATAGAGAGAGAGAGAGGTACCCAACTGTGCCAGCTCTCAGATATTTGTCTTCCCACCAACTGCCTGAGAGGTGAGCGCATGAACATTCAAGTAATCCAAGGTCTCCACAACCCTGTTTTTCAACCAACCCAGGCTGATGGAGAGTGGAGTAGACAGGAGAGGCTTTTGCTGAGCTCAGCCCCAAATGTAGACCTAAGAGTAAAATATATATTGGTTTCGTCCTTTGCTTTTTGGATGGATTTATTAGACAACCATTTTGTCCCCAAACTAATTTTTTTATTTATGTCATTCTAGTTAATAACTCGAAATGACAAACTAAAATTAAAACCTCCAATGAGATTTTGCTTATAGATCACTCTTAACTGGAAATCCCACTTAGGAATCACTCTGGATCCTCTTTTTCTTTCCATTTCAAGAGATCATCTAGTCCCTCTAGTTCTGCCTTCTAAATATTTCTTGTTCTATCCGCTCAGTTTTTACAGTCACTTCCCTAGTCAGGACTCTCTTTTTGTAATCAGTTTTTTTTTTATTTCTTGTTTCTTATAAATATAATAAAAAATACTTATTTGAAAACACAGATGAGATAAAGGTAAAGTAAAGAATTTTCCCAGTTATTCTACCATCTAGAGACAACCCTGAAACATTTTAATCCTTCTAGACTCTAAGTAAACAAATATAGGTTCACACTTTTCATTTGATTTCATAACCTATTTTTAATCTAACATATCATGAATATTTTTTGTATTAATGAATGTTCTTCTAAAATATCCCTTCTAACGGCTCCATTGTGTGCACTGTTTTATATATATATGAAATAGACATTTATATGTATATATATATGAATATGAAATAGAACACCTGGAATTAAGTAAGATTTTGATAAAAATTTTTATGACATTTTTGTGGAAGGCTAGAGAAATATGGCTTGGATGTTATGCATTCCTTTGTGCTGACATCATTTTCAATGGTGGTCTCTTCTATCAGCATCCTGGTATAATTTTCAAAATTTTATACATCCTAAAGGTAAAAAGCTAAGTCTGCTGATACCCAAATAGAATTCAAAAAGATTTTTTAAAAATATATTTTATGAAAATAAATATGAAGTGTGCTTTTAGTTTCAAATGGAAATCAGCAATTTAAAAACAATTCTTAAATTTAGAAGTAATACTAAGAAGAAGATATTACTCATACCCCATCTAGCCTCTATTCTACAATTCTAATTTAGTAAATGACGTCCCATGGTGCTGAATATGATGATGTTCCCCACAGTAAGGCTGCATGTCCTGATCTCCTTTCTAGATTGGAGTTATCAGTGAAGTAGGAGCAGAAGTCTTTGGGAAGTACTTCTGGGAAAATCCTTTAAGGGAGTGATACAGCTGGGCAGCTTCTTAGAATGTCCTTCCCACGCTTTCCTTTCTTTCTTTTCCTGTGAAGAAGGCAGACATGGTAACTAAAGCTCCAGGAGCCTTCATAGAGCATGAGGTGACTTTGGAAATGGAAGCTATCGGTCTGACTTGCCTACCTATAGACTTGCTTTGCAAGGAAAAAAACTCAACTTTCATCAAGTCACTTCTAAATTCTATTAGACTTTTGATTCTCTGTCATGTAATTGTTAAATCATAAAAGATTCAATCAGCTCATGGTTGGCAAAGTCATAATGTGACTGGCTTTTAAAAAAATTAATAGATCTGGCTGGGGATTTAGCTCAGTGATTAGAGTGCTTGCCTTGCAAGCACAAGGGCCTGAGTTCGATCCCCGGCACCACAAAAAAAAAAAAAAAAAAAAGAAAGAAAAAAAAATTAATAGATCTTATTTTTAAGACAGTTTTAGGTTCATAGCAGAAAGTATAGAGGACCTCCGTATGCCCCCCAGTTTTACACACACACACACACACACACACACACACACACAAAACCTTCCCTGTAGACATCAGCATCAAAGCGCTACATTTGTCACAGTTGACGAACCTACACTAACACATTATTCAAAGTCCATAATTTACATTATGGTTCATGCTTGTGGATGTACAATCTGTGAATTTTGACAAATGTGTAATGAAGTGTGTCCCTCGTTGCGGTATCATACTGAATAGTTTCACTGCCCTAGAAATCTTCTGTGTTCTGCCCATCATCCTTTCTTCACCACTGATTCTTGACAATCACTAATCTTTTTATTGTCTTCATAGTTTTGCTTTTTCTATTTTTTCATATAGTTGGGATAATTTAATACATGTGTTCCTCAGATTTATTTCTTTTACTTAGTAATATGCATTTATATTTGCTCTATGTCTGATCATAGCTTGACACTTCATTTGTTTTCAGTGCTGAATAATATTTCATTGTCTGGATGTACCAGTATATTTCTCAGCTCACAAACTGAAGAACTCTTAGTTGCTTCCAGTGTTTGACAATTGTGGATAGTTTCTTTTAGAATTTGTGTGCAGGTTTTCATGTGGGTATAAGACATTAATTTATTTGGGTAACTACTAAGGAAGGCGATTGTTGGGTTGTTTGGTATAAGTGTATTTGGCTTTGTAAGAAACTGCCAGACAGTATTCCAGGTGGATGTACAATTACCACTTTGTATTTTGACAAGCAAGAAATGCACATTTCTGTTCTCCACATCCTCTCTATCTTTTGGCGTTGTCGATTTTGGATTGGAGCCATGCTAAAAGGCACACAGTGGTATCTCACTGTGGCTTCGATTTGCAGTTCCCTAGGGCTCTATGATGCTGAGCATCTTTTCATTTGTATACTTTCCATCTGTATATCTTCTTTACTGAGGTGTCTGAAAAAGGTCCTTTTCTCATTTTAAAATCAGGTTGTTCATTTTCTTACTGTTAAGTTCTGAGACTTTTGTATATTTTGTATATTTTGGATAATCTACATGCTTTATGAGACATGAGTTTTCCAAATATTCTCTAGTTGGTAACATGTTTTCTCAAGGGGAAGTATAGGTTAGCAATTATTTCCTTTGTAGATTGTGCCTTTGGTGTTATATCTGTTCATTTAGGTTTCCTATGTTTACTTCTAGGAGTTTTATAGTTTTGCATTTTACATTTAAGTCTGTGGTCATCTTGACTTAATTTTTGTGAAAGGTGTAAGGTCTGCGTCCACATTTAATTTTTAACATACAGATAGAAATTGTTCTGACACAGTTTCTTGAAAAGGTTATCTTTGCTCTTCTGCTACCTTGCCAAAGATTAGATGGCTGTATTCAAATGGGCTGTCTCTTTCTGGGCTGCCTATTCTGTTCTTCTCATCTATATGTCTATTTATTCACTGATTGCACACTGCCTTGTCTACAATAGATCTGTAGTAAATCTCAAAGTCAAATAATGTTAGTTGTCTGACTTGTTATTCTCCTTCAGTTTTGAGTTGACTGTCTTGGGTCCTTTGCTTCTTCATTAAAACTTTCGAATCTGTTTGTCGCTTTGTACAAGATGAATTCCTGCTATTTGGGTTAAAATTGTATTGACCTTGCAGTCGAGTTGGGAAGCACTGAAGTCTTGACAATGTTGAGTCTTCCTATTTATGAACATAAAATATCTCATCATTTATTTAGGTCTTTGACAACTTTCCTAAGAGTTTTTGGTTTTCACATATATTCTTGTTACAGCTGTTTATTACATTTATTCATTTTGGGGGTATTAATGCAAATGGCAATAGGCTGTTAATTTCCAATTCCACTCTCTTGCTGCCATCATATGAAAAAGCAATACTGTTTTGCCTATTCATTTTGTATTTTATGATTTGCTGTAATTACATATAAGTTCCAGGATATTTTCTGTCAATAGTTTTGGTATTTCTCTATAGACAATCGTGTATTCTGCAAAGACACTTTTGTTTCTCTCTCCCCAATTTATGTTACCTTTATTTTCTTTCCTTGTCTTATTTAGTTAGCTAGAATTTTCAGTACATGTTAAAAAGCAGTGGTGAGAGGGGACATTCTTGATTTATTCCTGAGATTAATGAGAGTGCCTCAAGTTTCTCATCAAGCGATGTTAACTGTAGATTTTTTGTAGATGTTCCTTGTCAAGTTGAGGAAGTTATCCTCTGTTCCTAGTTTGCTGAGAGTTTTCCTTAGTGGGTTTTAAATTTTGTCAAATGGCTTTTTTGCATTTATATTGATATCACCATGAGATTATTTTTCTTTAACAGGTTATGTAATACTTTATATTAATTAAATTTCAAATGTTGAGCCAATCTTGCCTGCCAAGGATAAATCCCACTCAGTTTTGGGATAGAATTATTCTTATACAAAAAAAAAAGAATTATTCTTATACATTGATGAATTTAATTTGCTAACATTTTGTTGAGGGTTTTTGCATCTATGCTCATGAGAGATATTGGTAGTATTCTTTTTCTGGATGTCTTTGTCTGGTTTTGGTAGTGTGGCATTGTTGGCCTCACAAAATAAGCTAGGAAGTAGTTCCTCTGCTTCTATCGACTGGGAGAGACTATGCAGATTTGCTATAATTTCTCCCTTAAATATTTGGTAGAATTCAGCAGTGAATCCATGTGGCCTGATACTTTCTGTTTTGGAAGATAATTAATTACTGATTTGATTTAATAGACATAAGCTTATTCAGATTATTTATTCTTCTATGAGTTTTGGCAGATTTTGTCTTTCAAAGAATATAATGTGGAGTTGTATTCATCAACTTCCTGTTGCTGGGACAAAATGCCCAACACCTGCAACATAAAGGAGGAGAGATTTATTTGGGCTTAGCTTTCAGAGGATTCAGTCCATGGTTGGTAGGCTCCAAGGCAGAAACAGCATGTTGCAAGGCTATGGTGGAGGAAAGCTGCTCAACCTATGGCAACCAGGAAGCTCAAAGAGAAGGGAAGAGCCAGGGATAAAAATATACTCTTCCAGGTCATGCCTCCAGTGACCAACCTCCAACCAGTCCCCACCTCCTAACAATACATCACAAACTCCTTAAAAAAATTAATCTATTGATGACTGTACTGCCCCCATAATCCAGTCACCTTCCAAAAGCCCCACCTCTGAATATATAAGATTTTGTGGTGACATTTTAGATTTAAGCTATAGCAATGTTCATAATATTCCTCTATAATCCTTCTAATGCTCATGAGATCCATGGTCATGATCTCTTCTTTCATTTCTGACATTAGTATTTTGTGTATTTACCCTTCTTCACTTCTTTTCTTAGCCTGATTACAGGCTTATTAGGTTTATTGATATTTTTTCAGAGAACCAGCTTTAGGTTTGGTTAATCTTCTCTATCTAATTTCTTTTGTTTCTCCTTTAATTTTAACTGTTTCTTTCCTTCTGTTTACTTTGGATTGAACTTGCTCTTCTAGTTTACTAAAGTGGAAACTTCTATAATTTATTTTAGAGTTTTCTTCTTTTCTAGAAATATGTACTGACTACTACAAATTTTCCTCTAAGCACTACTTTTGCCACATTGTACAAATTTTAATAAAATGTATTCATTTTCACTTAATTAAAAGTATTTTTAAATGGTCAATGTGTTATTTAGAATTGCATTGTTTAATCTCCAACTTTGTTGGGATTTTCCAGCTATGTTTCTAGTTTACTGATTTCAAGCTTGATTCCACTATGATTTGAGTGCAGACTTCACATTATTTCTATTCTTTTATAATGTGTTAAGATGTAGTCTGCAAATGTAGTTGAACTTGGAGAATGTTCTACATGAGTTTGGAAAATAATTCTGCTATTTTAGAATAAAGTGGAAAGAAATTCTACTACTTAGAATAAAGTATGCTATAGGTCTAAATTATGTCCACTTAACTCATAGTTGAATTCAACTCTCTCTTCACTGATTTCTTGCCTGGTGGATCTATTTCCAAGAGAAGGGTATTAAAATCTCCAGCTATGATGAGGGAATCATCAATGTCCCTGAGCAGTTCTATGTGACAGGAGTGTTTACCTTATGTATTATGATGCTTATTTGTTAGGCACATACATATTAAGGATTATTATATCTTCCTGCAGAACTGACTCCTTTTTGGTTAGATAATGCCCCTCTTCATCCTCGATAACTCTTCTTACTCTGAAATCTGCTGTGTCTGAAACTAATGTTGGTATTCCTACTTTCTTGGGACTGTTGTGTATCTCTCTCTATCCCTTTACTATTTATATGTATCCCTTTACTTTATGTTTCAAGTGACTTTCCTATAGACAACATATAATTAAGACTTTGTTTTTGATCACTTCAATTTTTCTAATTAGTACATTTATATTATTGATGTTCAAGTGATTACAGATGTAATTGGATAAATGATTTTTTTTCTGTTTGTTCTCCTTCTTCTACTCTGTTCCTTCCTTTCAAGGTTTTAGCTGAGTATTTTATATGATTCTACTTTCTCTTTTTTCATAGTGTATCAGTTGTATGTACTTCTTTATTTTACTTTTTTGACTGGTTGTCTTAGAGTTTGCAATGTACATTTATAACTAAAGCAATCTAAGTTTCAAATAACACTGCACCACTTCAGAGATCATGCAGGTATCATACAATAACTATTTTTAACACCTCCCTAAATTCCTTGAATATTCTGTCATTTATTTCACTTATAATAAGAATTTACAAACACATACATATGCATATATAAATATGCATACAAGTGTGTGAAATCTAATACATTGTTGCTATTATTATTTTGACTAAAATGTTATCAATTGGGACAGTTAGGAACAAGAAAAACAAATGTTTTTATCTTGCTTTGACTTAATTCCTTCTCCAATGACTTCCTTTCTTTATGTAGATCAGTTTCTGAGCTACACTATTTTCCTTTTCTCTGAAGAACTTCTTTAACTTCTTGTGGGTCAGTCGCGTTAGCAACAAATTCCCTCAATTTTTATTTCTCTGAAAAAGTGTTTATTTCTTCTGCATGCTCAAGTGATAATTTTACAAGATATAGAATTCCAGGTCGGCAGAGTTTTCTTTTAACACTATAAATATTTCATTCCACTTTCTTCTTGCTTGCATGTTTTTGAGAAGTCGATATAACTCTTCAAGCATCTTTAACTTCAGACACGCTTTCTTTCACTGTCCAGTCTACTAATGAGTCCACCAGGGACTTTCTTCATTTGTGCCTGTCTCTAAAATTTCCATCTCTCTGCTCACATTATCCATCTGTTCTTGAATGCTCACCATTCTTTCTATTAAAGTCCTTTACATATTAGTCATAGCGT
This sequence comes from Hystrix cristata, assembly GCA_004026905.1. Taxonomy (NCBI): domain Eukaryota; kingdom Metazoa; phylum Chordata; class Mammalia; order Rodentia; family Hystricidae; genus Hystrix; species Hystrix cristata. The sequence continues at coordinate 302,734 of PVJO010000052.1, read as the reverse complement.
TTTTTATAAATTTCCTGGTCTGATTACTCCAACTCTCCTTCTGTGTCTGATTCTGGTTCTAATGCTTATTCAGTCCCTTTAAACTCTGCTTTCTGCCTTTTTTTTTTTTGCATGTATTTTTTGCAATACATACTAGGTGTGTCATTTTTTGCATGACATACTAGGTAAAGGGAACTGTGGTAAAAAGGCCTGTAGTAATATGGTGGTAGAGTGTGGGGGGAAGGGAAGCATGCTACAATTCTACATTTAGCTTGCACTCCTTTGGTGAGCCTGTGCCCCTGGACTGTGGCCACACACATGCTTCTTAATTTCATGGCTTTAGCGGGGTGGAGATGGGTATTCCTCTTTCCTCATGTAGGTTAGGTTCTAATAAAACCTCTGTGGACTGGGCTTTGGTAAAATAGTTTCTTCTGAGTATAGACTTTTTTTTTTAAACCACAATGTATTTCAAAATTGTTTCTTTCCCGCATCCCTGCCAAAGCATAAGGCTATTTTTCAAGACACCCACTGGGGAGCTAGTGTAGCTGCTATACGTAAACCTTACAAAAGTCTGGGGACTCCTTGAAGTTTTGAATTCTCAGGCTCCCCTCACGGAGCCTCCAGCAATTTGCCTGGTTCCTGCCGAGGTCTCTGCTCTAGTAAATTGTAGTTCTCATTACCCTGCCGTCTGTTCCTCCAGTTTGGAGAGTGAGTTTGTCCGTGACCCTGCTTCTCTGACAGACCTCAGACTTTTCTTCCATTTGTTCAGCTTTTTGCTCATCATTAGGACAAAGTGGTGACTTGTAAACTCCTCACACACTGGACCAGAAACCTGAAGTGCCCATGACTGGCTTTAAAAGACCCAGAATAATGAAGGTAATAATATTACTATATTCTGTTTGAGTTGACAAATTGCAGGAAAGTTATTTATCATTCTAGGCATTATATTTGAAGAGGAATATTGACAAATAACAAGTGACCCAAACAGGCTTTCCAAACATGTCACATGAAGACCATTTGAAGGAAACGAGTATTTTTAGCCTGAAGAGAGACTTGTGGCAATGTGATCACCATCTCAAACTGCTGCCATTTGAGAAGGTGAATTTAGACTCCTTTTTTACTGCTTCAAGAGGAAGACTGATGGGTAGTCAGGTTTCAGCCAAATATAAGATAGAACTTTCTGAAAACATACTGTATGATCTGACTGAGTGTTAAGTGAATTCCCAGCTAGAGGAGACCTTCAGACAAAATCTTAACCACTGAACAAAGAGACATTGTGGAGATGTCTGGGCAGGAGGTGAGATTGGATAAATTATTTTCACTCTTTTTGAAGACCAGATCACTTTATTCAAGTGAAAACCTACCAAAAACTTTTCACCCATTCCCCACTCTTGCAAACAACCTACAGACTTTGCAGAGCAGAGCTTTAAAACGCTGGATTAGACAATAACTGTACATGCTGATGCCAAGTCCTAATGGTAAATAATTTCAGTTACAAATAGATATTGGAGCATCCTCAATTTTTTTCTTTGGTATGCATAACAAAATTGGGAGAATATCAGATCTAGTATATGAAATTTGGGGAGGTGTGTTAAGGGGATCGAGCCTAGGGACCTCACGCTGAGCTAAATCCCCAGTCCTTTTTAAAGTTTTTTTTTTTTTTTTAAATTGCCCAAAGTCACTAAATTGCCCAGACTGGGCTCAAACTTGATAATCCTCCTGCCTCAGCCTCCTGGAGAGCTTGGAGTATAGGTATGTACCACCATGCCCAGCTTACCTGAAAGTTTTTTCAGTGTATAGTCTTCTATCAAAAATGGCCAGCCTTCTTTATGTAAGAGTTCCACATCTGGGGACTCAACCAACCACTGACCAAAAATATTTAAGAAAATAAATTTCATCTGTACTGGACATATACAGACTTTGTTTTTTGTAGTCCCCAAGCAATACAGTATAGCAACTATTTACATAGAATTTACATGGTATTGAGTATAAGTAAAATAGAGATGGTTTTGAGTAAATGAGATGGTATGTGTAGGTTCTGTGCAAATACTGTATCATTTCATATAAAAGACTTCAACATCAGCAGATTTTGTTATCTGCAGGGGGGTTCTGGAACCGATTTTCTGCAGATACTAAGGGACAACTGTGTCTCACAAGTAAACGTTGGCTATTTTATATGTAACAAATGCATTATGACCAAAGAAAAAATTTAGTCTGCCCCATAATTTACATATTTTTGTAAAGTATCCTTTGTAACTGGTATCTATTACAGTACTAAAAAGCAGTAATAAGTGGTAATATGAATGAATGACAGAGCACCCGCATGGTGAAAAGCCTTGTTTCAGGTCCTTTTAGGAGAGGGAAGCAAAGGTTGGGGAGGAACAAAAAAAAGGAGAGAGAGAAAAACAAAAACAAATCAGACCTGGACATGGGTTCAGACTTCAAAGAGTTTACAAACCGGCCAGAGTTACTGAACGTAAGTCAGTATAATTTAAAGCAGAAAAAGATAATCACCATCAAGTATGTGTTGAGTGAGCTCAAGGAAGAAGAGATTTCCCATGGTATGGGGATTAAAGGAGGCTTCTTGGGAGCAGTGATGTTTGTGAGGGCCTTGAAGGACAGATAGAGATGCAGATGGGTGCAAAGGGATTTCAAGCAAGAGGAGGATTATGAGAAATGTTGCTGAAATGCAAACCTGAAATGCATGTACCAGGAGAGATTTTACTGTTAAGTCAGATGCCAGCTGGAAACAATTCACTGCAGATGGTTCTTGTGAAGGCATTTAAATGCAAGGACCATGTATGGAGATTGGGCAGCATTATAGGAACAAAAAGGAGATAGTGAGGCTCCCAAATAGTAGCAATATTGAGGAGCCATTGTCTGAGGATAAGGGGTAAAAGGGAAGAGAAGAAAATAATGTTGAAGATCTGGGTGCTCTTGGGGCTCTCTCATATGAGGTGAAGTGAAGGCAAGAATGTAACCACAGTCAAAGAGGAGGCCCTGAAGCAGAGAGAAGGTGGGAAGAAATACCTTGCCTTTTTCCTCTTTTCTCCTTGCTTTCTTATGTCATGTGTCCCAATGACCAAAGTCCACAAGGGACACTGTATGACTTAGGCTACCAGCATTGTTTTCTGGGAAGGGGAGAGAGTAGGGCAGAGAAAGATGAGTATTAGATCTTGAGTGGGTACTCGGTGAGGGATACAAAATAATAAACATAAGATGAAAATTAGAAATTTAGAGAAAATTTAAATACCATACTAAAGAGTTTGTAAATTACTTGATATCTAATGTAGAGGCGCTAATGCCTTATCAACAAGAGTGTGGTGTAATAAAAACTCCAGAAGCGGACAAAGCACTTCATATTATTTGGGTTCTCGTTCCTTCTTCCATTCTGTATTCAGTACTCAGCGTGTGGCTTTCATCTGTATGAGTACCTCATGGTTAAATATGGCCACTCCTCCTCTACTTTCATGTCTGTGTACTAGGCAAAATGATAAGAAGAATGTGATAAGGAAATCGAACTATTAGAGAAATCCACAGCAGATTTTCTCCATAGGGTCCATCCCAGCTTACAGATAGAAGAGGCTGCAAAAAAAGCACTTTGAATCTTTGAATGAAATCACTTAGAAGAAGAAAACAGCTCTTGCATAAAGCTAGCAGCATTTGACACAAAAGAATAGAAGACTTGATGAGAGAAAAGCCTAGGGACCAAGCGTGCCCAGCCAACCCCAGTCATTTTGTAGATCCAAGAGAGATACGGGTGCTAGTGGGTTAAGCCACTGAATCCTGAGGCTGTCTACTGTGCAGTTCTGTTAGAGAAGGTGCCCCACCAATTAAAGTGGGTCACCCTGAAGAACTTGTGAAAGTCACTCCACCATCGCTAGAATGACTATGATTAAAAAAAAAAGACATAAAATAAGCGTTGATGAGAATATAAAACATTGAAACATTCATACCTTGCTACTGTTCTTTTTTTTTTTAACCAAGAACATGTATTGGTACACTGTCCACATATTCATCACATTTAACATGTTTGTTTTGTACCTGTACATGGTGTCTCTTGGTTCTCCCCCCTCTACCCTCCCCTCCCTTCTGTTCCCTCCATCCCTATTTACAGCAGGTTTATTTACAATTCTCCATGATTTCCCATCCCCTTTCTTTCCATTTTTTTCCCTTCCTGCTTTTCCCCCTGCCCTCTTTCTGGTACTCCTCTCCTTTATATATTATCTTCCTTTTATATAATATCCATTACACTACTTTGTCCTTATTTACAGTTGTGGTTTCTCATATCAGAGAAACAATTCGATGTGTGCTCATGAGTGTCTGATTTATTTCGCTTAGTAGTATATTCTCAAGGAACATCCATTTACATACAAATGACTCTACTTTATCCTTCTTTATGGCAGTGTAGTACTCCATTGTGTAGAAAAGCCACATCTTCTTTAGCCATTCATTGGTCGTTGAGCATTTGTGTTGTTTCCAAGACCTAGCTATTACAAACTGCACTGCTATAAACATGGGTGTTTGGAAAACAGTCTGAGAGTTCCTTAAACTATTAGGAGTAAAATTATCATATGACTCCAAAATTGCACTACTATATATATATATATATATATATATATATATATGATGAATAAAAATGAAAACATACATCCATGCAAAATCTTACACAGGAATGTTTACAGTAGTTCTGTTCAAACAGCCAAAAAGTGAAAACAAGCACAAATATCCAACAATTGCTAATTGGATAAACAAAATGTATTATATTCATACAAGGGAATATTACTCGACAATATAAAGGAATAAAGTACTGACACATGCTACAACATTGATAACCCTTGAAAAATTATACCAACTGAAATAAGTCTGACCCCAAAGGCTACATATTACGTGATTCCATTTACTTGAAATGTCCATGACAGGCAAATCCATGGAGACAGAAAGTAGATTGATGGTTTGCATGGAGAATGGAGGGAAGGATGAAGAGTGACTGAGTGCGTAAAGGATGATACGGATGTTCTAAAGTTGGTTATAGCGATAATTTCACATCTCCGTGAATATATTAAAAAGCAGCATAAACGGGTGAATTGTACTCTGTGCAACTGATATCTTAATAAAGCTATTTAAAGCAAAACAAAAGGGTGCAGCCACACAGTGGCCGACCAGAGGCACGTTATGAGCTGGGAAGCAAGAAACAGCCCCCCTCTCGCCAGATCTTGACCGTGACAAAGGGCACGTGTGTTTGTTGCAGCCGGCAAGAGTCACCCTGAGCAACTTCATCAGAGCGGACGTTCTGTACGCGATGCCGACTTGCCGCTGTGGTCCGTTGTCAGAGTATTAAGAGACAGGATCTTCATGCGAGGCGTTCTGCCATCACGAAAGGACAGTTTCGGCCCCCTCCTGTCTTCTGCCTTCTACCCTCTTTTTGCTCTTCCCCCTTCTGCTCCGTGAGAACAAAGTGGTCCTGCCTCCTGGAGGACTGTGTCCAAGATGCTGTCCTGGAATCAGCATCACCAAACCTGCTTGTGCCTCGCTCTGCCAGCTCTATGTATTATCCTCCTCAGAGGTAACCACTGAGAACAATTGGTACAGGTTTCCAGCATCTACATATGTATATAGGTATATATAAATCTTTGTTTTATAAGTGGGACCATACTGTACATATTTTTTCTTAACTTGCTTTTTAAAAACTTAATGTGTCATAGAGGTCTTTCCACACATTTTATCAGCTGTAGAGTATTTCTTGGTGTGCTTATACTTATATATGATTCAATACATGTTTTATAAATGCATGAAAAACAAAAGGTAGCCTGGAAACTTGAGTGCACTATCTTCCTGAAAAGAAAGGAAACATCATTTAATTAAAACTTCTGCCCACATCAAAGCAGTTCTAAATAAAAGGACAGACCTTTTTAAAAAGTAAAGTTTCTTTAAAATTAAAAAAGAAATATCTGTCCCCTATGAAATTTGCAAATTCTATAGAAAGATATAAAATGAAAAGTAAGAATCTCCCTCCACCTACCCATCTCCAGCTTGAGTTCCAATCTCCAGAGGTAACCTCTTTGAACTTTTTTTTTTGTTAATTCTAAGTGATTGCATGCATTTATGTAAGTCTTTGTGTAGTCGATACTTCTTACTCTTTTTTTGGGATCGAAAGATTAGCATTTTGGCATACCTGTGGTGAAAAAGGAACCTTCCTACATTGTTGGTGGGAATGCAAACTAGTACAACCATTTTATAGAAATCAGTATGGAGATTTCTCAAAAGCCTGAAAGTGAAAATCCCATACAGCCCAATCATTCCCCTACTAGGTATCTTCCCCAAAGAGCTAAAGACATCATACTACAGCGATACCTGCATTCCAATGTTTACAGACACACAATTCATAATAGCTAAATTCTGGAAGCAGTCTGTATACCCATCAACAGATAACTGGATAAACAAAATGTGGTATCTATATATAATGGAATACTATTCGGCTATAAAGAAGGACAAATTAGAGTCCTTTATAGGAAAATGGATAGACCTGGAAAATATAATGTTGAGTGAAATAAACCAGACCCACAAGCTGAAATACCATATGATATCTCTCATTTGAGTGAGGCAAAATACAAACAAAAGAAAATGGTAAATAATGGATACAAAAAGGCAAGAGTATTTACCACATTGTTTCTCTGGTGCGAGAAACTAAAAATGTAAATAAAGACTAAAATGTATTATATTGGGAAAGGGAAGAAAATGTCCAAATGGGAAAGGGAACAAGGGAGAGAGAGGGTAAAGGAACAGAGGGACAAGAGAAATAAGAAATGGAAGGAAAAAATGGAAACAAAGCCTTTGTAAATAAGGAGGGAAGAGGGGGTGAAGGGAGAGCACCCAGCCATGTGGTTCAAAACCCCCTATTGGAAAAAAAAAGAAGCAACAAGGTATATCATGTACAGGTACAAATCCCCTATGATGAATGTTGTCACTATGTACATCTCAAATGTACCATTAAAATACAATAAATTAAATTAAAAAAGACAAGGAGACAGATCTCACCCAAAGGGTCCAAGGGAACAAGAAGAAGGCAAAGGGGGAGGGGGAATGAGAATTCAGAGGAATAAAGATATCCTAAAACAAGAACCTAATAACCCAAACTTGAAACAGTAACACATACACTAGCTACTACAGTCAACTTTATGTAGTTGCGACTTAATACCGCATCTATGTGGTTGTTTACACTGTTTGTTGTTATAAGCAAAAGGCACAATGTGCTATTGTCTGTAAGTTTGTGCAGTTTTGGATAAATTTCAATAAAAATCTATAAAAAAAAATAAGACCAGCATTTATCTCCTATTTTGAGAATTCACACCTAATATAGTAGTCCCTTCTTATCTGTGGGAACTACTTTTCAAGACCTTAATAGATGCCTGAAACAGAAGATGGTACCAAACTCTGTATATTGTGGGGTTTTTCCTATGTATACATGCCTCTAATAACGTGTAATTGGTAATTTAGGCATGGTAACAGCTTAATAATAAATGTAACAAAATAGAGCAATTTTAATATATTGTAATAAAAGTTATTTTAAGCTGATGAACTGTTTATTTCTGGAATTTTTCATATAGTATTTTTAGATCATGGTTGACACTGGTACTCAAAATGTGGAAAGTGAAACGGTAGATAAGTGGAGACTATTTGCTGGGGCAGATCTTGCTTCACAGTACAGGAGCTAAAAATACCAGATATTCTTTGTGACAACTCTTGGGGTGGAGGTGTAAGCACACATCCCAGCGTTTATCATCAGCCCCCTAGTCTTTCGAGGCTAGAGACACCAAAAGCAGGGGACAGGTAGAATCTACGCTGCTGAGAATGGAGGCAGGGACCATAGCAGTAGACCAAAGCCGCAGGGGGTTAGTGGTGCTGGCGGGAGAGCACCCCAATGCTGTGTGGGGTAGATGTGTGGTGTGTCTTGAGCCATGTGGTTCAAAACCCCCGATTGTCCCAAAGTAAGGCACCGTACTCAGGCTTTGCCCAGTTCTCCCCAATCCTTCCATACTGTTTGGTGTGCTTCCCTCTCCTGGAATCACCAAGTGCTTTCACTTCCAGAAACCCAGCATCTGCATCTTTCTCTCAAGGGTCATCCTCTGGCTTCTGGAGTTAGATTTTACCAGACTGTATGGACAACTGCAAGTCCTGGGAATTTACCTCCTGGATCAGCCATTCCCAGTGATTCATAGGGGCCAGTCCATGGCTTTGGCTGGGGCAGCACAGAAGCATTAGTTCTACTAAATGTTCTCTCCCCGGATCAGGCTGAAAATACATTTGCTTGTGACTGCACCCTGGCTGTGCTTTCCCCTTCCCTTCCCTGTCCTTGCTGATTTCTCCTGGCATCACTGGATAAGTTGTTACAGCGCTAACCTGAAAGATCCAGCAGTCCGAAGATTCTGCGCCAGTCAAATCCTTTATAAACCACCCCCTTTTACCTAAATTAACATAGGTTGCTTTCACTTGCTTACAATTCAGTATAGATACATACACACATGTATATACGTACTCTTAACAAAAACAGTAACACAAAAATATCCTACATTCTTATTCTTTGTTTCTTTAGTAGCAATTTATTTACCTTTATGTCCGTTTCCACCTGTCTACCCATACAAAAATTCTTCTTGCTCCCTTTTCTAATGCTTCTTTGAATTTTTCATCAATCTGGTTTGGGTGGAATTGGGCTCAATTCACTGTAGGGATGACCTATAATTGGTTTAAAACAATCAAGTCCTGAATTCTTCAGAACTCATATTGGCTCATGGGATGATTACAAGAGCAAATCTGGACAATTGGGGAACAAATTCTGGACCTTTTGTTTAAACTACAGTCCCACCTACCCCTGATTGAATAGGAAATATACAGGTAGCTCAGAAATATAGGCAACCATTTTGGAACTAGGAACAGGGAAGCCACAAGGTCCTAGAATCTTCTACAGTTAATAGAAGAAATTCAAAGGAGGATGCACTTTTTTGACTCCTGAATAAAGCCTAACCTGAAGGGCTGTTTAGTTCTATAACCCACCATATTTCCTTCTTTGTTTCTTTTGAGAATTTCCCAGTCAGGCTTTCTGTAACCTTCACCCTGTAGATCTGGTACAAGGTTAAGTGATTTAATAGATAAAAAATACTTAGAACCATGCCCAGCACATGGCATCCACTAGATGTTGAGATGTGAAGTAGTAAGTGTATTGTATGTGATACAAAAATTTTCAATTTGTCATGTTTGTCTCTGGTGTTCATAAAACCATTATTCTACTCACTATTTCTTTCTGATCTAACCACTCTCAAGGACCCCTACTACTTCCTTACTGCCACTTTCTTCCCATTCTGTACTAGTTAGCTTCGTGTTATTACAACAGAATACCCAAGAAAATTAGCTTATAGAGAGAAGAAGTTTATTCAGCTCATGGGTTGGAGATCCAACTCCAAAAATCAGGTGGGCCGACTGGTCTGGCCTCTGATGAGGGTGATGGATGGCAATGACAAGAGCTCACGCTGGAGGAAATGGTTATGTGTCACGAGTCAGGCAGAGGTGGGGGACAGAGAGAAATATGGCCTAATGACTTCTCACTAGGACTCACCTTATAAAGGTCCCCAAGCACCTCCGAATTCCACCACCCTGGGAACCAAGACTTTACCTATGGATCTTTAAGTGACATTCATCCAAATCATATCACGTTCTCTCATTCTCTCCCTTAACATCCCATTTTTCTCACTGTCCCTCCCTTTCCAAAGCTTGTAGTGGTCTGGAGGATACAGAGTATACACAATCAGGGAGAGAATCTTTGGAATGTGATAATCCTCTGAGTCTATTAAACTAGATCTCTTTTTGTCTTATACTAAGTCTAACTTGCCTCTCTTCCTACTTCACTCTTTGAGCCATGATATTACAAAAGCCTTTGTTGTTAACAAGCAGATAATAATCAAAAGTTGAAATAATGTCATACCACACTATTTATGAAAGCATATAACCTCTCTGATGTTTACTGCATATGTATCCAGAAGATAGACTTCTCTTCTTTTTGATTCATTTACCAACAGGCCTATTTTATACTTTTAAAAATATTTTCCTCTCCACATAAATCTTTCCATCAAATATTTACGATGTATAAGCATTCCTCTTGTGCTCAGATGAGCAACACCATAGGAAAAAATATCCCATCGAACTGTTTGGGTGACTTCACAGTGCAGCCAAGTGAATATTCAGTGACTTGGCATCAGAACTTCAGGATAGAACTTCTGTGGTGCAGCCTTTGCTTTAAAATGTGCATTTCTTCAAACTCTCCTTAGAAGAAGACAGTACAAAAATTACATGAATATTAATATGACATAATATCATTTTATAAATACAATGTAGTCCCTTGGAACACATAATATATACAGACATTTTAAGTGGGAACATTCCGGTTGAAATTCTAAAGTGGGGTAAAGAGACGAAATGATTCGAAAGATAATATTTTTTTCATGATGCACTATTTGTCTGTGATTCCTATTTATTATTCCATGTTTATATCACTATTTAAGTATGTTCATCTTCCAACTTTTAATCCATTTATAATTTATTTGTTTATATATGCAGTCAACAAATAACTGGAGAGTGTCTACTATGCACAGAGCACTATGCTAAGTAATGACAGAAAAAAAGCGATCAAGTCCCTTTGCCTGCAGAGTCTACAGTTGAAAAGGGCCCAGGCCCAATATAAAAATAACTCTGAAAATAATATGAAAATAAGGGACAAGGAGCGAGAAAGCATGTGACAAACAAGGGAATGGTTATTTGTGAGGAAGTCGTGAAAGCACGAGGCACCTGTGTGACTCTCATTAACCCATCTGGAAGGGTGTGTGTAAGGAGCTGGGAAAAGTAAGGGCCGAGAGTTAAAGTAGGGCTCTAGGGAAGACCAGCAAAGGAATTTCAAGGTTGCCCTTGCTTGGCTGTGGTTGAGTGTCCCCCAAGTGTTTATTGTGATGGCAGGCTTGGTCCCCCCAGTTAACGTTATTGTGAGGTAGTGGAACTTTTAGGCTGGGGCCCAGTGGGAAGTCCTCAGGTCACTAGGGGCACACTCTTGGAAGGTAGTTCTCCTTCGATACCCTGAGTTCTTTCAAGAGCATTGTAATAAAAAAAAAATCACCCTCGCCTTGTCCAGCTATCTGCTATCTGGCTCGAGATGGGACTGACTACCCCAACACGGCTCTTGCACACACCCACCATCAGCCATTCGCCAGGAAGTCTTTACCAGAACTGAGCTGGTGCAGCTACACGCCCTTGAAACTCCTAAACTGGGAGTTAAAGGAACCTCTTCTTCTTCATAAGTAGCATTGTCAGATATTCCATCATATATATGTAGTTTTATAGAACAAAAAGCTGGCTAATGTGATGGTAGACAAAAGCTGAAGGTTATTTGTAAGGACTTAAAAGAGTTAATCTAGGTTTTAGGGATTTTAATATTAGAAAGGTACTGTGATAGTTAATTGTGGTGTTGACTTGAGCAAGAAACACCTAAGCAGATTGGTTTAGTACAGTTCTAGATGCGCCTGGATGATCAACCTCTGAGTGTGTGGCACCAGCCAATGGGCTTGTATCCTGGATAGGAGAAAAAGGGAAAGAAGGAAGTCTTGCTTCTGATTCTTCGGAGGAGCTCTAGTCTTCACCATTGCCTTGGGACATTGTCTCCAGGCTTCTAGCACAGACTATTCAGTCTTCCAGTGCAAGCTCTTCAGCTTCCTGATATGAACTCACAGGTGAGTATGCACTGAGCTCCAGGCCTTCTACTTTTTACTGAATCCTTCAGCTCTCCAGTGCACAAACTGCCCTTTTACATTCTTCCATAGCCATGACTGTCCAGGAGGCCATTGTAAGCCTACCTTGTAAATCCTTTATAATAATATATATGATGTGAACATATATTATATGATTATATTATTTATATGTATTATATGATCATATTATGTATCATATATTATGTGATTATATTATACGAACAATTTGGTTCACAAACAAAAGTGTTTGGCAAAATTTCGTTTTTGTTTGCAAACTCTACATTGGGTGCCAAACATGACCATGACCATCTTTCCCACACAAACACAAACGTGGCCATCTTTTCCAGAATCATGGAACAAATTAAGTTCATGAACTGAGGTACTACTATATACTGAGTCCACAGAAAAATGTATACACATTTCAGGAAAAAAGAATTGTGTAAATATTTTAGTACTAAATGTACTGAGAGATCATGAGATTAATACAAGTTCCTTTGGCCTTGGCACTTACAAGAGTTGCTGAAAGTGGTGGCCATTAGCCAACAGACATTTGTTATTTTTCTTTATATCATATATTAAATCTGTTCCTCTAGTGAACCCTAACTGATACATTGGCATAATATTATGGTTTATTTCTAAAATATTCCTCAAAGCCTCATGCACTCATAGGTGAGACTTTTGGAAGGTGATTGGATCATGGGTGTGTGATACTCACCAGTGGATTAGTTCACTATGGATTCATAGCTAAATGTGATATGAGGAGGTGGAACCAGGCTGGAAGAGGTGGGTCACTGGTGGTGCGGCCTGGTAGGGTTTATCTCGCTCCCTCCCCTCTTGATCACCCTCTGCTTCCTGCACGTCACACCACATGAACTGTTTCTCCTCTGCCACAACCCTCTGCAGGCCACCCTTCCTTGCAGCCAGCTAATTATGGACTGAAACCTTTGCACACTGAGAGCCAAAATAAACCTTTCCTCCTTACAGTCCTGGGAGTTGTGTATTGTGTCTCAGGGAAGAGAAAGTAGCTAAGACATGTCCAGAATGAAATGGAAAGTACAAACCAATTAGAGGCATAATTGAGGATGTTGTACCAAGTATTTGATTACCTTCAGACATACAGAGTTTGCCAACATTGGTACACTGCTAATGGACACTTTTCCATAAATACAGGGTCTAAAAGACAATGAAGAGACATCAAACTATGTATAGTGGTGCGCAACTGTAGTCCCAGCTACTTGGGGAGCTGAGGCAGGAGAATCATTTGAGCGCAGGAGTTTGAGATAGACTTGTTAAATGGTGAGATCTCACCTCAAAAACAAGAAAGAGGAAGGGGGAATGAAGCCTGAAGCCCAAGTCAATAGCAGAAAATACAGTCATTCTGTGATATCCAGGGAGTCTGGAAGATTTTCTGAGAATGCTTAAGATGACTGTACGAGAAGCAGGTTTTTACCACTCCAGGACATTGCAGATGGAGATGGCAAATTGGTTCCACCATTCTTTTAATCCCATCGAGTCGCACCATATGTTTATAAATAATGTTTTTGTTATAACCCTAATCGAGGGAGATTTAGTGCTGTAACTAGCTTATTTCTGACTCACTATTGTCTAAGATCTTGCATTCTTTTAAAAGTTGAAACAGAAAACTAGAGTAAATTACAAATATCTGCTGCCCAAAGGATTTATATTTTCCTTTTATTTGTTCTTAAATACCATCATCCTACTCATCTGCAGACTGCTCAATCGTAGGACACAGTGGCATAGAGCCAGATATCCTGTCGCATGGTTTCCCCTTCCTTTCCAGGGATGAAGGGGATAAGAAGGGTGCGGAGAAGCAAAAAACCAAAGGACATTTTTCTGTTTTACTAAAGATCTGACCAAAACGTTTTTTAAAAAATTAGTTTAATATAAATACCACTACAAAGACATTTTGGACTAATTTCTGATTAGTCCAAGGCTTTCGGGGTTGTGGCTGGCACTAGTTCACTTATCCTATACAACAAGAAATACAGACATGAATTTCAGCAGCACATTGAAGTCCTTGGTGATGGCACTAAGTCTCAGCTACCTCGCAGAGGGGCTGGCCTTGCTCCCCGGGGTTGGGTTGGAGGGTGTGAGGACCTGCTGCTGCTCTATAGGCTGGCTGCAGCATCCCTCACCACAGCTCTCCTCGGCCTCATCTACCTTGCACTGGTCAGCTGTGCCCATGCATTTACTTTCCTTCTTAGTCAATTAGGAAGGTAGAGATGGTCAGAGTTAACAGTGCTTTCAAATATGTCCTTTTATGAGCATTGCCTGGAAGGCAGTCTGATTTTAATACTTAAAGTGGTACATTCCGTGTTCCAGACACCAGCAGGGCTCCTCCTTCCTCCTTCCTTCCCTCTCTGTTTTCCTTTCTCCATTAACCCCCAATTTCTTCTTTTCTCCCTCCCTTCTTCCTTTCGCTCCCTCCCTGCTCACCTCTCTCTCTTCCTCTCCTCCTTTTCTTTTAAGAGGAAGTTAAGTCATTTCATATTATGCAAGTGAAGAGGAATTAAAAGAAGAGTTGTATTTATGCCCAGGAAAAAATGTGCCACCGTCAAGGAAATGGTACATGTTGTCATCTAGTTTACATTGTCACAGAAAACTTTTTTTTTTAATTAGGCTTTTAACTGTAGGTTGTTGGTATTGGCATTCCTGGTCAAGAAAATTTATATTTTTAAGGACATTAGAAAAACCAGTTTATCCATAAAACCAATGTTTATCCACTACATTGATATTTGTGAGCAAACCCTGGAGTTTTTCCCTGGCCATATATTGCCACCAACCGAAGGCAGCACACAGTGGTGTGGGTACCCACCTCCACGAGGAAAGAAGCCTGTGCAGCTGAGTTATTTTGCTTTCTGTAGCTGTAACTAACATATTCTGACAGCATCTGGGACAAAAGAACTGTCCCAAGAGCCACACAGGAGGCTTACACTGTGTATCAGTTTCCTAGGACTGCCACAACAAATTACTGCAAACTGGGTGGCTTTTTAAGCAACAGAAATCTATTCTACACCAGTTCTGGAAGCCAGAAGCCTGAAATCAAGGTATGTGCAAAGCTAGTTTCTTCTAGAGAATCTGTGGGAGTCTCTGTGCGGGGCCCTTTCTCCAGCTCCTGGTGACTGCTGTTAATCTTTGGCTTGCAGATCCATCACTCCAGTCTTTACTGCCATCGTCACTGGATTTCTTCTCTGAGTTTCTGTGTCTCAAATCTTCCTCTCCCTTCTCTTATATAAGGCATCAATCGCTATATTTAGGGCTCACCCTGCATCCAAGATGCACTCACTTTAAATTCCTTAACTTTATTACATCTGCCGTGACCCTGTTTCCAGCAGTCACAGTCATGAGGGTCAGGTTAGCACGTGAATCTGTCTCTTTGGGGGTCACAATTTGTCTCACTCCACATTACTAACTTTAACCAAAAAATTCAAATCAAAATCCATAAAGGTTCCCCAAATTGGATCAGCATTTAAGGCAAGGACAAAGGAACACTGAGGTTTCCTCTGAGACTTGTCACCTAACAAAAAGGAACATGCACACCTTTTGCCCACAATCTCTTTACCTAGAATGATTTCTGTTTTGTAAAGGATGCTGTCTTTAAACACTAATGTCGGGGGCTGGCGATTTAGCTCAAGTGGTAGAGCGCTTGCCCAGCAAGTACAAGGCCCTGAGTTCAATCCCCAGCTCCCCAAAAAATAAAAAAATAAAGTAGATACAGTGAGACCCTGTCTCAAAAAATATAGTACATTCCAAAAAAAAAAACAAAACAAAACAAAAAAAAAACCCACTAATGTCATATTCACAGTCACCAGAAACCCAGCAGAGGGAAACAATCCTGTGAAGTTGCTTCCAAATTTATTTAATAAAAAAATTTAAAACGACTGCAACGAGAAAGACCCTGTAGATGGCTTCACTAAAGAGTATTTTGGGGTCAAGAACCATGTCCTATTCCTGAGGTTTGATCTCTCAGGAGACATAGTCCAGTGCAGAGTCAAGAGTAGGATTAATTAAATCAGTTTAGCATTTTTAACACATCAAAGTCAAATGGTCAGTTTGGAAAAAGAAACATGGTGACTTGATTGTTTTAATTTTAAGCTGAAATCAAATCAAACCATCAGAAAAATCTCTAAAGACCACAACTTTTTCATGCTTCTAATATTATAATCACACTGTTCCCTCACTTTAGGATGGAAAAAAATATGAATGACCTTAATAGATTAGCATTTTCTGTGAGCAGACTAGCCAGCGCCATTTAATGATTTCTGACAACACATCCCGTTTTGTTGACATTGCTGTACATTCCCTCAGTGGAATGCATTTGATGTTTTCTGGAGTACAGACTTTCATCTACCTATATATTTTTTGATATCTCAACTATTGACTTTGCATGGAGTGAAGTCTTTTTAAAAGAAAATACTCAAGGAAGATACTTTAGTGAGAACATCTTGTCATCTGTTGGAAAAATGGAGACATTGAGTCACCACAAGTTTCTATGGCAAGTCACAGAAATAAGACCTTAACTTGAAATTTAATTATTGGAGCCCACACTCCAGTATGATTAAATACATGACGCTGAAGTGCTTTTTACACTATCTGCCACTTCAAATGGAACGTGCCTCTAAGTGCCCCAACGAGAGCTAACTTTATATTGCACTCATCTGTAGGAACATTTCAATCTATAATCATTTAGCCAAAACACGGTTAAATTTGATACTATAATGTAATTTGCATGTAAAGGTGAGTTTTAAAATGAGACAGTGCTCAGACTTTGACAGCATTTGACAATATAGAGTTGTTAGGCATTTTGTTGACCTGATTTCAACAAGAAAAACTTGATTATAACTACTGGCTGTGGAGACATTTGGAGTTTAATACATGCACTATCAGAAACACAAAATGAGGCCCTCTTCTATTGCCATGTGATTCTTGGGCATATTTATGAGTCTAGGCACTAACACCTGGGAATATGCATATGGAAATATAAACCTTATATGAAGTATGTTCATCATGTTTAATTGATGAATGCTCCCATGGAAAGCAGAGGAGGTTTTTGCTTAAATTGCAGAATAGAGCCCAAAGATAGCACAATATTCTTCTTGTATAGGGTTTTTTTTTTCATTTAATGAAACTGTAAGACAAATATCTAATGTGCTTGGCTCATTAACAATAGTTTTTTTTTAATCAGAATTAATATTCTACTATACTTTCTCTGGAAATAGCAATGTTGATGTTTGTATGAAACGCAAACAAATGATGCAGTGTTTCACATTTTCCAGTTTTTCACTGTGATATATTCATTCTTTAAAGTTTTATGTTAGCTCAACTTAAAAACATTGTTTCCACATTCATTTGAAGATAATATATTGCTCCATTATACCAAATGAAGTACAGCTCAGGCTTAGGAACTAGATGCTAAAAAGCAATCTTTGTACATGTGTTCTGTATGTCTTGAACAAGGCTCTTTTGGTAGGTCTTGGATCACTGATAAGTTATTAAAAGACACAATTTCCAAGCCAGTGGCAAATCTTTTAAACACATGGGTGTAGCTCTAGATATATTAACATATTTTAGTGCACTAGTAAAATCTCTGAAGCAAACGTACTCAGCAGTAAATAGAAAATTACAAATATGTAATTCTAAAAAAATCAAAATAACTTTATAAGAGGAAGAAAAGTTGGTTTGACTTTTTACATTCTAAAAAGTCAAATTGAAGATTTTGTGAATTATTTATGTCACACAGCATAATCACATATGTCTAGGTGCTACTTATTTACTTTATCACTAAAGAATATCAAAATACTTTTATATATAATTACTTAAAACGTTTCATAAATATATTTTTAAAAATCTTTTAAGTAATCCCAGTCAAAAACTCTAACTCAATCAATTTTAAAAAGATGAGGGATAGGCATCAAATAATGACTAATTGGAGGTAAACAGACTACCCTGATCTACAATATATCTTCAAATGTTATTATTGTCTTGCTATGTGCCAAGCATACATGCATAAACTCCTTAATCCTTTGAGGTAGATATCTTGTACTTTAAAACAAATAAACAACCAACTCTGAAACTCAGAGAAGTTAAATTGCCCATTATCACCTCTCAAATAGATGTGGGATCTGTCCTCTTAGCCACAGCCTGCATTGTGTCCTTTAAGATGATCCAAATCACTCATTTTGTATTTTCTTAGTGTCGCTTGAATTTCAAATATTATATAATCTATTTTTTATATTTAAATGAACAAAATAATTCTCCCTCTTGTTTAAACAAAAAAAGTATGGGGAAAATAAGAGCTTGAAGTTGTTAAAATATTTGAACAATGTACACCATAGACAACTACTGAATGGCAAGGATGACATTACACATATTTTCTTAGGAATAAAATATTTTCAGGAGATCATAAATACTCAAGCATAAACATACCATAGAGTGGTGAACTGGGCAATTCTCACTTCAACATGGGATTTTTTTAACTTTTACATTACTAACTACATAATCTAAATTTGTGTATTAATTGCTAAATGTTCACTTTGCTTTGGAATGTACACATGTAGCCTTTAAGATAGGTCTTAATTTTCAAGATTTTTAAACTTCAAAATCTCTAGAGGACCTTGTGAAAATAATGGACAAAATGAAATAATCAATTTTTAATACTAATCATTTTTATGTTCTTGCTTAATTTACATATTTTAGTCTTAACCAGGTTCTGTCCTATTCCTCCTCGTTTTTTGCAGTTGTTATAACCATATAATATTACACTACTCATTAACCATATGTGTGGCTGAAATAGTTTTACCACCTCAAATATCCTTTCTTCCTCAAAAAGAAATCTTCTGAGATTTAGCTGGACATAAGGCATTCCAGAATAAAGATACATTTCCTAGTTTGCCTTGTAGCCAGGTGAGGTCTTGTGGGTATTTTTGGTCAACGGGATGTAAATGGAAGTAAAGAGCCAATGCACTAGCCCGCTTTCCTTGTGCAGACTCAAATGAAGGCACCTTGTCCGGTGTTTTAGCTGCCATCTTTGTGTACGAAGTGATCTTGAAGTGGAGGCTTCACACCACAAGGCAACCAGCCAGAGGGAGAGGAATCTCTGCCACAGGGATGCCATTCCAGCCGGGATCAACTGCCTTTGGACTTGAAAATCGTAAGTGATATATTTCCAACTTATTTTATCTGCTTTTTGTTGTCGTTGGAACTTGCAACCAAGTCAACTTACGTAAAGTGATATGCAACTTAATATTACATGTGATCATCTCTGTTGCCTGCAAAGTCCCACAGCAGTGATGGGTACAGTGGAGTTTTATTTGAGTTTTGTTTCTTTTTCTTTTTTTTGATACTAGAAATGGAACTCAGGACCTTGTGCTTGCTAGCCAAGCACTCTAACCACTGAGCTAAATCCCCAACCCAACTGAGCTAAATGCTGGAGTTCTGGCAGCAGGCATAAACAGCTCAGATGATCAGAGCATTGCTGACTTTGGATGACACATGTATTTGCCTCCTGTTTCATATCTCACGTATTTTATTACATGGTATGAAATGATCTCTCTTTGTTTTGCATAATACATGACCGGGTTGAGTTCTGTAGGATTTACGGGTAAACTCCACTTCGAAATGCTGTAGTTAGACACACAACTTGTTAACTTTTCTGAAACTGTTCCTTGTGGGAGGTGCTTGGGCTGCTCTGCCTTCTCAGGCAGGGTACACGGCAGAGGAATGTTTGGTCCGACTCAGGCTGAAGGAGATCCTGGCCTGTGCAGATCCGAAGTGGCTGTTAAGCTCACGTTAAGGAAGACTTCCCTTAGCAGACACAGTCTCTAAGAGCACAGAGGCAAATCCCACAGAGACAGCTTGCCAGCTCTGCTAGGGCCTTAATGGCGTTTGAACAGAGGAGCCTGTGATACTTTATCTTGACTGCAAGACCGGCTGTGTAGATAAACCACAGTGGAACTTCAATCAAGTGTTTAGTCAGGTTCAATCCAGCTGTAGCTCAATAAAACCAGTCCTGCTTTTACTCCAATTTTAAGAAACAACTGCTGAACTTTGTAAAATTCTAGATGCATTTTGTTTTTAATTTCTCATATAACAAACAGTAATAATTGAGTACTCAATTTTACAAAAATTGGATGTATTTAAAAGTCTCAGTTTTGAGATATTTATAGTTAAAAGCCTTTGAAAAAAATGGTTGAATAACTATTTCCTTCTTGGATGCAGAAACAAATTTTCCTTTTACTTAAAAAAAAAAATCACATTTGAGAGGCAGCCACCAGGGACAGTTTCACTTGGAAAGAGACTTTTTGAAAAAGTTCCAAGTGACTGAGAAAAGAGAATTATAATGGAATTTGTGCCACAACTTTTATTCTGACAGAGGGGCTATTCATCCTATGGAATTCTTTTAAAATCACTGACCTGAACAATATGCTTCTGAGAATGTTTTCCTGCTTAGCTTATAAGGATATTATTATGTATCTATGATATAATCACTAGAAAATGCTTCCTCCAGGGCAGTTGTTGTTTCTCTAATTATCATAGTTGATTGAAGAATTGATATACCTGATGTGCTTCAAGGTGTGACGGGAAAGTAGATACAATCTTTTAAAGAAATCACACTTTCTGTGTTCATACTGAAATTCTGTTGTAATATGTAATGATTCTATCAGTTAAAGAACAGCCTATAAATGCAATTTTTTAAATTTCAAGGGAAAAAATTTTAACAGGAATAAAATAATAATTCCTATAGTTAAATGGTGTTTTGATATAATCTATTTTAAACTCTAATCTCTGATACAAATTACTTCTGAACCTCAGTTTCCTTTCTGTAAAACAACTAGAAATACCTCCTATCTCCAAGGACTAATTTAAGGATATAGATATGATAGCATGGAAAGGGTCTAACTCGGTGTTTTACTCATTTCCGTTAACGTTACTTTAGAATCCGTACAATTCTAAGGTCCAGGGCCATAAATCCATAAATAATAGAAGTACATATTTTGCAATACTGATCTTCATTATTTTGGTTGTAAAACTAAAGAAAAGTGATTCAGTGAAGTTAACCAACTATGAAGAAATCATAGTCTTTAACCATCTCTTAGGTCTTCTCAATTATTCAAAGTATTTGGGTAGATCACAGATTAGGTTAATGGAAAACAGCTGTGAAACTAAAATTTCTTTACATTTGGCTTTGGAATGTGTTTGGTTCGGACATTTGCAAATCAGTGTGTCTGGTGGTCTACATATTCACTTCGAAGAAAGGGATGAAGACACATTGAGGGGATGTTGCTCAGGTGCAGAGCAAGCTGCTCATTTCTCCCATCCTGCCTCTCTGTCCAGTTATTACCCCACACAATGGTAAAAACGTCTGCTTTTCCTTCACTGATGAGAATTCTGTGCTTCCAAAGGCTTCTCTGCACACAAACTCAGTAGAAACTGAAATGTCTAAAAAAGTGCCTAAGTCAGCAGACACAATATTAACCTCACTGAACTTGAAAGCAGACTTGTTAGGGGTCTACTCAAATTCTGATAAACCACCCCAGAGCAATTCTGATTAGCAGCAGTGTGCTTGGAATACGTACGAGTCATAGATCTGAATATACTAAAACAAAGCTGCACATGGATTTTACTGTGTATTTAGACTTGTTGATTTATTTTTAAGTGAATTTTTAAAGAGCTGATATAGTAATAATACTAAGCAGGAAGGATTTTTTTTTTTTGAGGAGAAAAGATCACTTCTAAGAAATTCTCAAATTCTTTTATTTTAGATAAAGTATTTTATGCTTGATTTTGAACCTAATAGAAATTCATTTAAATGTACTTAAATAACAAAAACTGCATGTATTTTGTTTTTATTTATTTGTTTATTTTTTAAGAGATGGGACCTTGCTATATTGCCCAGATTGGCTCTAAACTCCTAGTCTCAAGTGATCCTCCCGCCTCAGCTTCCTGACTAGCTGGGACTAAAATGCAACATATTTTAGAAGCTACACACATGAATCTCCGTCTAAGAAAAGTGAAATAAACAATTCCTTAAAAACCAGATGGAGGGGTTGGGGATTTAGCTCAGTGGTAGAGCACTAGCCTGGCAAGCACAAGGCCCTGAGTTCAATCCCTAGCACCTCCCCCCCACACACACACACACAAAAGACGGGCTTATTGTAGAAAAAGATGTTGAATGTGATCTTCAGAAAGCACAGGGATTGTGATTGCTTTTTCTTTTTAAAGCACTTATTATAAAACATTTTTCAGTGATTAGTTTAAAAAGATTTACAACAAAACTTCAGTGAGGTTTCACAATACATAATTGTATGTGATTTCTAACACTCTAGCAAGAATGTGGACTGCAGCATTAATAAACACTATGTGAGAATGATGTCCTGAGTCACACACTGTTTTTTTTTTTTTTTTAGTCAGACTTATTTTGTCCTCTGTTGTCCATTGCTACATAAAATTGCCTCAAATTAGCAATGTAACTGGGTGGTTCTGGCTCATTGTCTTCACAGGCTGCTGTCAAGATGCCGCCCAGGGCTGCAGTCCTCAAAGGTTGACCAGGCAGAGGGTTTCCTTCCGAGACGGAGCACTCGTGCGGCTGTTGGAGAGACGCAGTAGTTCCTCATCGTGTGGGCTTCTCTTTGAGACACAGCAGTTGGCTCTTCCCAGAGCAAGAGCGCAGAACAGAAAACCAGGAGAAGCCCAGGCCCCCTATGATCCAGTCGTGGGAGTCACACACTCACTAATCTATTCATTAGATGTCAATTGCTAAGTTCCATTTTTGTGCAATGAGAGGAGGAAAAACTCCACTTTCTGAAAGGAGAAGTATCAAAGAATTTGTGACTCCATATCAAACACCACACTCTGCGGAGCCCTTAATATGACAGTGTGAAGTCCACAGTACATACACCATTTCCCAAGCTTACTTGACCGATGAACACATTTTTATGTATCAATTTGCGGAGCTGTGTTCTGTTTAAGATACTTGCAGAAGGATTGGCCTAACTATCACAAAGGAAAATGGAAGCATTTCTTTCAGGTTACAATGTATATAGTATGATTGATTCTTAAGTGATGGCAAGTCACGATCATCCAGGTGCTAGATACAGGATGATTGTTGGCCTCTGTGTGCCACTGTGCTAATAGTTGGCTACTTAAGCCCAAATAAAGCCTCATTCTTGCTCCTGATAAGCCAAAAAATGAGGCTACATTGCTATAATAGTAAAAAGAAAACGTTGCACAGTTTTAGTATTTTGTCCATGTTAACTCAGGGATCCCCACTATAATCCTACAAGGCAGAGTCTTTTCACAGATTAGAAAACTCAGGCTGGGAGACGTTACATAATTTACTCAGTATACGCAACTACTAGATGTCAGTGCTAAGATCCAGATCAAGGGGAGTCTGGCTGCCAACTTTAGCTCTTAGCATTATGAATATAGTCTGATAAGTGCCACGCTACCACATTCTCATAAGAACAAAGAGGTTGCACATGCATAAAATAGCGGATTTTGCTATTTAACTACATTTAAACTAATTTCTATTAGGTATTAGGAGAAAGTGCTGCAGTGAAGTTAACATTTAAGGCCAGGTTTAAAGGCTAAATAAGCATTAGCCAGCTGGAGAAGGTGCCAATAGTTTTAGGACCTGTATTTCCAAAGGCACACGGTCTTGTGCCTGATCTATGGATTTAGAGAACGCTGGTGTGAATAGAGAGTACTAAGGATGAATGAGGAGAGAATGCTGAGGTGGATAGCTGGAAGTAATGAGTTATTTATTGTGAGGAAATAACGAAGAAACACTGTGTTATGTAGCTCTTATCTGCAAATGTTAATAGTAATATTCACCATTTCAAAGAACGATCAACTGAGCCAAGACTTTCCGGCTAAGAGGGCCTCAAACGTGGGGCGAGGCAGACACTGTGGTATACTACTCAGGACTCCTCACAGGGATAAAGGAGACGCCGTCCCCGTTGCTGGGAGTGTTATCAGTAGCGAGCCCTCAGTCGTCAGCCCCTGATGGGGACTATGTTTGCTGAAGAAAACTACCTTACTCAAGCTTGGGTCTCTTTCACAGAATGGTGGCATCAAATGGCTGGTCAGTGTTGGAGTGTCAAGGCCAGCTCCTCAGCCCACCTCAATACAACACAGCTTCAGAGGTCAGCCTGGTTCCAGAGATCCCCATAAAGCCTGATGGAGTCTTGGTTGAGAGTGTAGAGCCTGACATTACCTCTACCTGTCCTACTTTCATCCCTTCTCTTCTGATCACTGTCTCAGAGGCTGCCTCCTGGGGAATTTAACCACTTACAGTTACTATTGGGAAAGGTTAAGAAAGCCAAAGCCGGGGTGTAGTTTAGAGCGCTTGGCTCAAATCCCATCCCTGAGTAAGGCCTGCCCAGGTACCGGTGCAATTGTTAAAACCTTTGCCAATAGTGAACTGATGGGGTATAAGTCAGCTTTCCATCCTGTAACGAAATATCTGAAGTAATTTGACTTACAAAGAAAAATACTTACTTTGTTTCTAGGTTCTGAAGGTTGCAGTCTAAAAATCAAGTGGCCCATGTCTTTGGACTTCAGATAAGGGTGTACATCATGGCAGGAGTTCAGGGCACAGCAAAACTGCTCCCCTGAAAAGCCAGAAAGCAGAAGAGCATGGTTGTGGGCCCACACACTCTGTATAATCAGCAGCCCAAGAAGATCCCATTAGGCCCGCCTGTGGAAGATCTACAGCCCCTCTCAATAGTGGCTCCATGGGGATCAAGCCCTTAACACATGGGCTTTTGGGGGGAAAGTTCAACATCCAAGCTACAGAAGATGGTATACTGGTACCCTGTGGAAGGGAATGTGATGTGATACAATAAGAGTTTGGGAAATCTGAGACAAAAAGCAATCAAAGGGTGGTGGATTTGTTTGGCTATTCCTGAACTCACCTGACAGTCTGGGGAAAAAATTATGATAAAAAAACAAAAACAACAACAATGAAAACAACCCAAGAGTGACTCGGAGAGAGCTAAAGCTAACTAAAGGTGAAGCATGGAAGTCAGAAAGTCTCCCTCATAGAAGAAAGAGGCACTCTTCCCCCAGAGGGTAGAGAAAGCAAAGGACCAGACATGGAACTTCTTTCTAATGGTAGCACAGCTCAAAAAGTTAAGCTCCCGAGCAGGCAGATATATCATGCCAACATCGGTGCCCTGACCCTGACGCTGGCACGTGGCTGGGATGTGTGAATTAGTGTACACAAGAATCACGAACTCCCGCATTTCCCTGAACCCACTGAACAAGAACTGGCACACACTCTTTCCAGTTAAGCACTAGCATGTCTCCTTGCTTGTTGCTAGGACCCTAGTTAGCATTCAGGCACAATATAGTTCAGGAAAGGCCATACTGAACCTGACAAGGAGAGAAAGGGATGAGACTTGCAAAGAACCGGTGGACCAGCAGGAGTCAAATAAAAATGCACAGGTCTGGATTCTGTAAGTGCTTGATTAAGACTGATAGACTACAAGGTCGGATAAGGGGCGGTTTATCCAGGGTATAGGATTTAACGCCCTGGCAAGGACCCTGGGAGATGGGCAAACACATTACTCTGACTCCTAGTAAGGGCAATGGAACACACGAATAGGGATAGGCCTGCCAGAGTTGCCATGATAGACAGGGTGGGAAGGGGCTTAAAAGCTATAAAGGCTGGAAAACTACCAGCGGCCCTGAGTTTACAGGAAGCTTGGAATGAAGCATCATTTGCCAGCAACAAGGGATGTGTTAGTAAGCGGTATACCAGCATTCTGAAGGAGTTCAACTATAGCTGTCCCCTGTAGGTAGGGCTGACAGTAGGAGATGCATCCTCTGCAGAGATGGAGATGATGAGATCCCCAGGCAGAGGCCTGCTGCACAAAATGTTACGGACAGTGTTAATAGAATAGCATGTCCCTAAGGGCAAAACAGCAGACGCCAGTGGGGGTACTACTCAATCTACAAAATCAAGAGAAGTGAAGGACAGATGACCAGGAGACTAAAGGCGGTCTCTCCAATAAAAGGTTTCTGAACCCAAGACAGTTTTTTAACTTGGTGCGTATGACTAGCCTAAGCTAAGTCCCCAGAAATGGGACCCTGCAATACCACAGCACATGAAGACATAAGGATTCCCCTGTTCTTCCCTAAAAAACCCTAAGGCAGCTGGGTGTGGTGGTACATGACAGTAATCCCAACACTCTGGGAGGTTGAGGCAGGAGGATCACACATCTCAGCCCAGCCTGGGCAATTTAGCAACTTACGGAGAGTGTCTCAAAATAAAAAATAGATTAAAAGGCTGGGGATGTAACTCAGTGTGAAGGCCCTGGGTTCAATCCCCAGTAACACACACACACACACACACACACTCACACACACACATACACGAACTCTGGTCATTTACCAGGGAAAGAAGACATTATTACCCAGAGACCCATGGCATTGCTTTGCTCCCTGTAAACATGTGGTCACTTGGGGTCACAAATGGAGTCCTGGCCCAGGTCTGGCTCTCAGAGGGTCTTATGGGACTGCACACACACTCTGTGGTCAGTTCTGTGCTTCCCAAATTTATAAATGAAATAAAGATACTTGGTAGCCAGCCAATCCTGCCTTGTTTCCTGGGCCTGTGGGATCAGAGTGTCAAGAGGCCAAGGCAGCTGGACAGGGTGGCACACACCTGTAATCCCGGACTCAGGGAAGCTGAGGCAGTAGGATTACAAATTCTAGTCTTGCCTGGGCAACTTAGTGAGATCCTGTCTCAAAATAAAAATACATACATACACACGTAAAAAGGGCTGGGGATGCAGCTCAGTGGTAGAGTGCCTCTAGTTTCAATCCCCAGTACCACAAAACAGTCCAGGTGAAGCCCAAATGGAAGTTCCCAGACTGCCACCTCCCACTGCCGAAACAGCACATCACAAGCAATATTACTTCCCAGTTGAATGACAAAATTAGGAAATTAGAAAAAGGAAAGAATGTTCAAACTCTATATTGATATCCTACAGATATCAATATACTCTCATCACTTCAGAATCTGGAGATCAAGTCTATTTATTTCACTTCCAAGGCGTCCATGCTGAAATAACACATTTATTTCTATTGATGACTTCAGTATAGCCATTATATCCCAATTCCACTGTGACTAAATGATTTGAAACTGTCCACAAAAATATTTTCTATTTTTATTTTTGGTGGTACTAGGGATTGAGAGCCTTCACCCTGAGCTACATTTTCAGCCCCTTTTATTTACTGCTTTTTTTGTTTTTAATTTCAAGACAGGGTCTCACTAAGTTGCCCAGGCGGGACTCAAACTTTCAGTCCTCCTGCCTCAGCCTCGCAAAGTGCTGGGCTTACAGGCATGGACCATACAAATTTTTCAAATGGGATTTTATCTATATACACTACCTCTACAAGAACTCTTAAAAATTTCACTTAAGAAGTTCTAGCATCATTTGCTAGAAAACAAAGATTTTCTTACAAAAAACTACTTTCATTAAATGTGTGTGTGTGTGTGTGTGTGATTTTACAGTGGTTCTAGCAATTGCTTTGATATATGATGACCTCAGTTCCTAAAGTATAAAATAGAAGACTGACCTAATTGAAAACAGTACAATAAATACATTTTATTTTTGTTCTTCCTTTTCTCCTCTTCTTCGCCCTTTCAAACTCGTCTTTTCTCAACCTAACTTGCCTTTAGTAACTTCGTGGGAGTGTTCCCCACACTATCTCAGGACCTGGAAAAAGAAAGCCATGTTCTGGCATTTGATACTTGGTAGGTTATCTTAAAAAAAAAAAGAATTTACTTTTTGTTGCTGATATTTAAAAAGAGAGTTTATAATCAGTAAAACTGAAGAAAATGTTTACCTGATGGTCTGTCTCAGTCATCCCCGGAGGAAGATTTTTATGTCAGTGGAGTAGCCTCTCTTTCTTGTAAGAGAAAGAACGAGGTTCCTTAGAATTTTTGCTTAGGACAAGATGGCAATAATGCACACTTTCACACAAATGACGGGTCATGTCCTTCTCCCACCTCTGTGCAATTCCCGCAATGACTGCAGCTCTTGGCAGGTGACAATGGAACAGGGCTCTGGACGCTAACAAACAGGTCTGACTTCACAAGTATTTCCATCATGGGTTCTTCACGTTCATCTTACTAGGGCAGTCGAGGCCCTGCTTCACTGTCTCCACTCCAGGTCCCTCCTTAGATGGTTAAGGGTTATAATCAAGATGAACTGAAGACAACTATATGTCAACCATTTTTGCTTCTGAAACACAAAAACAGAAAGGCTGTTAAATTCACATTGGACTCTTTTGGTGTTAATGTGGTACTATATATCATTTTTTTTTTTAACCAAGAACATGTATTGGTACATTGTATACATAGTAATCACATTCATCATAGTTCTTTTGCACCTGTACGTGATGTATCTTGGTTTTTTTCCCCCCTCTTCTCCACTCCTCCCTTCTGCTCCCCCTCCCCTATTTATAGCAGGTTTAGTTATATATATTTTTTTGATATTTTTCCATATTTCCCTTTCCTCTTTCTTTCCTTTTTCCCTTCTTTCTTCTTCCTTTTCCCTTTCTAGGTCTCCTCTCCTTTGAATATTGTCTTCCTTTTATATAACATCTATTACACCTCTTTATCCTAATTACACTTTTGGTTTCTCATCTCAGAGAAACAATTTGATGTGCACTCATGAGTGTCTGATTTATTTCACTTAATAGTATGTTCTCAAGGAACATTCATTTACACACAAATGTCTCTAGTTTATCCTTTTTTGTGGCACAGTAGTACTCCATTTTGTAGAAAAACCATATCTTCTTTAGCCATTTATTAGTTGTTGGGCATTTAGGTTGCTTCCAGGACTTAGCTATTACAAATTATGTTGCCATAAACATGGCTGTGCATATATCGCTATGATATGATGATTTTAATTCTTCTGGAAAGATACCCAGTAGAGGAATAGCTGGATCAAATGGAACCTCTAGTTGTAGTTTTTTGAGGAATCTCCATATTGATTTCCATAGTGGCTTGACCAATCTACATTCCCACCAACAGTGGAGGAGGGTTCCTTTTTCCCCACAGCCCTGCCAGCATCTGTTATTGGCTGATTTTTTGATAATCTCTGTTCTTTCTGGAATGAGATGGAATCTCAACATTGTTTTGATTTGTATCTCTGGAATAAGTAGCAATGTTGAACATATATCATTTTGAATCACAAGAGTTAATATTTTGAAACATTTAGTTCTAAGTACTAGTAACCTCTAGGAAGGAATCTGAACCATACTGAATTATTATTCTAATAAGTAGTTGTGATGGTTGATTGGTTGTGTCAACTTGTAAGAGAAATTTAACTAAATTGATTTAGCAATCTACACCCTAGGGTGTAGAAGATCCACCCTAGGCCGGCCCATTCTCTAGATGGTATAAAGGGGAAATGAAGAGAGATATAGCCAGCCAGTTTCTTTGGATCGATTTCGCTTCCTTTGGAGGAGCTCCAGACCTTCACCTGGATACTTCAGACCTCTAGACCTTTGCCTGGACCCTTCAGACCTTCGCTTGGATCCTTCAGGCCTCCAGACCTTCACCTGGATACTTCGGACCTCTAGACCTTCGCCTGGACCCTTCAGACCTTTGCCTGGATCCTTCAGACCTCCAGACCTTTGGCTGGGCCCTCCGGATCTCCAGCTTGCAGACGGACCCTCTGCACGCTTCCACGCCTGACTTGTAAGAAGCCCGAGGAAGCCAAATTGTAAGCTCTTAAATATTCATATATCTACCATTGTATCTGTTTCTCTAGAGAATACTGACTAATACAGTAGTAGTGATAATATTGGCTGAAAAATACGTTACTCACATATCATGGATCATAGAGCACATTTTACTTGGTCAACATAGCATTTTCAACTTTTAATACACACTGTCAGTTTAAAAAATCAGGGTGTTATAAAGCTTAGATATTTTGGCTTCTGGGTCCACCTTCTTACACCAGTCTCCAATGAGACTTCGACGCACTCCTCCCTGCTCTGCATTGCTCCTGACGCTGTAGCAGAGCAATAGCAGCTATTCACTGTGGCATTGGTGCTGTAATCTTTACTCATAATGTCCCCCTTTCTTTTTCTTCTTTTTTCCTAATTTCCCAGTGGCCATTGGCATGTCAGTTTGTACATCCTTGAGGAAGCACGTTATTTGCCCATATTTAAGGGGATCTTACCATGTTGTGTGTCACTTTCCCTCCTTCCTCTTTTTATTGCTGTCACTGTATGGTTATTGTTACCAA
Source organism: Hystrix cristata (assembly GCA_004026905.1). Lineage (NCBI taxonomy): Eukaryota > Metazoa > Chordata > Mammalia > Rodentia > Hystricidae > Hystrix > Hystrix cristata. Next base: position 272,679 of record PVJO010000052.1, on the reverse strand, counting down.
TGTGCTTCCTTCTTCAGACAACATGGTCTGAATAAAAGCTTGAGCCTAATAACATATCCCTCCTGGGAAGAGAGTATGTGGTACTTTGGCTAGTAACTCCCTGACTTTCTGGGTTTCATCATTCTTGCAAATATAATATCTACTAGTGAATTAGCACAGACATAAGGCTATTCAAGGAAACTGCAAGTTTTACAGTTATTCTTAGCCCAACTCCCCAAATAACCCTCCATTCTGCAACTACATTTACATTCATGAAATTGAGCAGGAAAGTTGGGCAAGGTGGAACATGCCTGTAATCCTAGCCTTCTGGGAGGCTGAGGCAGGAAGATTGCAGGTTTGAGCTCAGCCTCAACAAACAAGCAACTTAGTGAAAACTTTCTCAAAAAAATTTTAAAAATTTAACTTAGTGTTAAATTAAAAGGGCCGGACAGGGGCTGTAGCTCAGTGCAAAGATCCAAATGTCCCCCTCAATCCCCAGTGTCCTCCTCCTCAAAACTTGTATAGGCAAAAGTTGAAATGCTTTTTAATAAGAATCCTACAGTTCTATGGTTGAACTTTATAGAGTCCCAAACAAAAAGTAACTTTTGTAAGGTGAAAGAAACCAGTTGTTTGGTGTTCCGTAATTGAACAGCCACCTTCGGTCCCTTCTTTGAAGCTGCACACAGGCAGACTACACCTCATATCTTAATATAGAGTAGTGGGAGCCCATTGCCTTACTTGTGGACTTTGGTGTCCTCACTCAAACAAAAGCAAATGACCCTAGTTTTATCATCTAGCTTTTAATTCAAGCTCTGTGGTATGCTGGAACTTGTTGTTAACAATTACCATTATTTAAATTTAAATGATAAAAAATTACAACCAAATAAATGATACTAAAAAGACAACAAACACAATAGACCTTCCATATCTGTGGGTTCTGGATCCTTGGGTTCTGCATCTGCAGATATAATCAACCTTGGAAAGTATTTTTTGAAATAATTATGTCTGTTCTCAGTATATAGACAATGTTTTCTTGCCATTATTCCCTAAACAATACAGTATAGCAAATATTTATACAGCTGTACAGTGTATTAAGTGGTATAAGTAACATAGAGATTATTTAAAGTATACAGGATGCTCTGCGTAGGTTATATACAAATACTGTGCCAATTTACATAATGGATTTGAGCATCCTTGGATTTAGGATCCTGCGTGGGTCCTGGAACCAGTCTCTCACAGACATGCAGCAATGACTTTATATAAATGCCATCAATTCCTAATGATTTTGCTTCATTTTACTATTGCCTCCACTCTTGAGATGTTATTTGTGTCTATTGTATCCGTATGGTAAAAAGTACTATATGATGGTGTGCTGCTGCACGTGCTTTCCTATTATGCCCTCAGTTACCAACTTTGGTAACTAGAAATTGGCTATAGTGGGGTTATTTACATCAAGGAAATTGCCAAATATGGCAAATAAGGCTCCCCTGGCCCCCAGCTTGTTAAATACTTACCAATTCGCTACTTCTCGGGATCTACTCTCCAAATGGTGTAAAAACTAGCAAGATAGCAGGTGCAGTCCAGGGTAAGATGGATTATTTCATTATAAAGAGCTCCTTCCTAAGTACTAACACTTCCCAGGACCAACAACTCTGCATGCTCAAATCAAGGGTGTCTTCCTCTCCAGTGCTTGTGATTCTTGGAGATCAAATTGACTTCCCTTCGCAGGTATCCACCCTTAATACATTTTCAAGTACAAGTCTGAGATTAGACAAAGAAGCTCCTGCAGCTGCACATTCCTTGGCAGCCCACATCATAAATGCTTTTGCAAAAATGCCTCACCCAATTTTTTAAACTGTTCTGGGCTACATTTAATAGGCGGTAAAAATAATGACTTTTAAATATGCTACTCTACAATTAGCCCACTAAAGCAACCAAGACACTTTGAGAAGCTTGTGCCTAAGAAACAATACAAAAGTATGTGCAGGAAAAAAGCAAAAATTTTGCAAAAGAAAGATAGAATTTAGAGGTCAAAATTTGCATCTACACAGTCAAATTGAATAAATGTGAATGACAGTATAAAAGAAACAACCACTCACTTCTTGTTGAACGGTGTGCATCTGAGCACTAAATTATCTCTCCGTTTTGTTTTTTTTTTGAGCAGACTTAGGGAGGAGCTAGTGGTGTCACTCTTTTTCAGGAGTGGGGAAGTGTAAGGAACACACATTCTCTGGAGTCTTTGACACAAATTTTAGGAGTATGGATGTCATAATGTTGTTCAAAATAAGAGAGATTTTAAAGAAAAATAGATAGTAAAGCAAAACTAGGAGACATACAGAGAAGGAGTTGTTGAATAAAGGTGCTTCCTTCATGACGTTGACCTTCTTCTGCCTGACCCTGTCCCAGCCTTACATGTATGGATATTTGAACTTAGAAATATCTTTTCTATCTGCCTTACAAAAAATAGGTACCCTAGTGTGACCCTACAGTTGATGACCAGTATTCTTGCCAGCCCTTTGCTCCCTGCACTGGGGCATTTGTTAAATATTTTGACTACCAGGTAAACATCCCTAACCCAAACATGTGAAATCCAAAATGCTCCAAAATATGAAACTACAGTTTCAGATACTCAACTGGTAAAGTTATGCATATGTTTCAAACTCCAAAACCCTCCAAAATCTGAAACACTTCTCATCCCAAGGATTTTGGATAAGGTACACTCAATCTGTATCGCACTTTATAGTAGCACATTGTATTCCACAAGAACATTCATGTCCAATATTTCAGATATGAGTCAAGCCACTCTTTCAGGTAGGAAAGGCATTATTATGGGCTTCTCTTTGAAAATGAATTGCCTCAGCTCTGGGCTGATGTCTGCTAGTGTAGCACATAGAATCTGAATTTGCTATCATTTGAATTTGGGTCCAGCAGAGCTTAGTAAAAAAGAACATGCATTAGTATTCTATTGCAGTGTCACAAATTCTTACTAATTTACTAGTATAAAACAATACCCATGTATCACAGAATCTTTAGGTCAGAAATCCAGGAATAGTTGTGCAGAGTCTCATAGAGTTGAAATCAAGATATTGGCCATGCTGTGTTTCTCACCTGGCGCTCAGGTCCTCTCCAACCCTACACAGATGGTTGACAGAATTCACTACTTTGTGGTTGGAGGACTGAGGTCCCTGTGTGCTGCTGGTTGTTGGCCAGGAATCATGCTTAGTTCCTAAAGATAGCCCTCATGTCTCAGCTACCTGATCTTCTTACAACTGCCAATTTCTTCAAAGCCAGCAGGAGAATTTCCCTGATTTCTGCAAAGTAGTCTTAAATACAATAGTGTAATCACAACAGTGAGTCCCATCACATTCTCTAGTCTCCACACTCCAGGCAAGGGCATCACACATAATGCAGATGGGGCAAGAGTGGGAATCTTTGGTGTCATCTTTGAATTCCACCAACTCTAGGATGTGAGCCTGCCCCACACAGAGGGGATCAATCAACTGCCTTGAGCCTTCCATTCCTCAAAATCAGAGCAGTCCTACTGCCTCAGAGAGGGTGTGAGAAACTAGAGTGCTAACATCTAGACAGCGTTTGTCACGTGAAACTCACTCAGCACACTCTTTGCTGCCCTTGCCGCTGCACACATGCAGAGCCACCCACAGATCCCAATGTCAGCGCAATGTTTCTGATGGTAATTACAAAGTAGCATGCTGCCAGCCACATAGTAAGCTGCGTGCATGAACAACAGGATGGGGGAGTAAAAAGGACTGTTACCAGGTAGAATATTCTAAATAAAGGCTTCCAGGTCCTCGATTGCCTGCCTCTCCTTTTGGAGTTGGATTCCAGGTTCTTCCCATCTCAAACAAAGAATTGAACAAAATAAGCAAAAAGTAGTGGCAAAGTTTATTTAAAAGGCAAAATGGAGAGTGGGAGAAAAAACTGGCTCTTCAGGGAGAGTTTGGGCTGAACAAAGAAAAAAGGGTAAAAAAAGTAAAACAAAAATATGCACAGTGTCTGAGAGATGTAGGACAGGAAAGATAGATAGCACCAGCTCCTGCTGGCGTCCCTTACTTTATAGGGTCCAAATCCCGAGGAAGGCCGCGAACACTTCCGTGTCCAGGTCCTGAGAGGCGGCGCTGGGATCCCAGGCCTCAGGCTGACATCTGATCTAGGCCATTCTCAAGAGAAGTTGCCGTCTGTCTGGGATTCTATAATAATGGGTCATGCCTACTTTCCCAGCCAGCTTTTGCCAAGCTCTACTCGCCTACCTCATTTCCCTGGACTGAACAAAGGAAAAAAAGTAGAAAAAAATAAAAACAGAAATACGTACTGCGTCTGAGAGACATGGTGTGGGCAATCAGGATGAGTAGCTCATCTTACTTCATCCTGGGTGAGGCTCTCCAGCATTAGATGCTGTACATGACATGTATCTGCTTAGCCCTAACACCCTGTGCTGTAAGTGTCACTAGTCCCATTTAACAGGTGAGGAAACTGAGGCTCCCAAACATACACAGTGAATAAATGGAAGAGCTCATGACTAGGAATCTCTGCCTGTCATAGAGTACCTCACCAAAGAGCCACTAATAAACCAAGAAGTGTGTGTGTGTGTGTGTGTGTGTGTGTGTGTGTGTGTGTCTGGTTCATGAAGAAGGAATGTAAAGAATTTCCCCTCGGGGAGAAGGCTGGGCCCCTTTACCCTCAACAGAGAGTGCACAAATTTCAAAATGTAGCAAAGGGCCATCAATTCCTACTTGGAGAGAAAGGGGGCTAAAAGAATGTTTTGTGAATAAAGGAGAGAGAGAGAACTGGAATCGGTGATGGCAACTCATTTCTTCCACTATCCAATGCTAGTTTTAAGGACCAAAATTATCTTTTGTTGTGGAGTTATGGTCGTGGTGTCATTATTTCCATTAAAAAAAAAAAAACTTGAAATCTGAAACAGGGTTGATAGCACAGCTATTCAATTCTCAACTAAAACAAAACAAAACAAAACAAAACAAAACACCCTTTCTGAACAACTCTTTGCACTCGGGATTATATGGCCAAGCACAATTTCTAATTGATAAAAAATGTTATATTTATTTAGAAAGATTACTCTGAAGCCCTCCAAAAGAGGATGAAATTTGATAATTGACAAGGTGAAGTTTATGCCACAGAAATAATTTTTGTTCTTAGTCTCTTTAGGTTGGGTTTTATTTGTAAAAAATAAATTATTTTTTATGTTTTGTAAAAAAAAATCCTTCAGATACATGTGTAATAACTCTATCAGGCTGATACAAAGGATTTGACAAGAAAAGCAAAGTATTATAGAAAAAGATTTGTTTTTTGGTTTTTAAAAATTGAATTAAATTTTTCATCAGAGTATTCATGATTTTATGTTCATTTGCCAAAGTAAATAATTAGAGTAATGATTCATACATTATGCTTAAATATTTTTTGGTAAAAATTCTGTAATAGCTTCATATTTAACAAACACATTTTTTAACTTTTTAAATAAAAAATAATTTTATATATTTATGATGTGAAATGTTGTATATGTGTCTATCATAAAATGATTTCTTACTTTAGTTAAGATTTTCTTGCTGAGGATTTAGCCCAGTGATTAGAGTGCTTGCCTTGCAAGCACAAGGCCTTGAGTTCGATCTCCAGCACCACAAAAAAAAAAAAAAAAAAAAAAAAGGTTTTTTTTTTTTTTTTTTTTTGGTGCCGGGGATTGAACTCGGGGCCATGCGCTTGCTAGGCGAGCACTCTAACCACTGAGCTAAATCTCCAGCCCTGAGATTTTCTATAAAAGAAGAAAACAAACATAATATTTAAGTGAAAGCAAGAGATGTTTACATAATATAGCCACTTATACTTGATAAAATGGAAGACCACATAAAGAACTGGAAGTGTGTGTGTGTGTGTGTGTGTGTGTGTATGTGTGTTAGTAAAAACTACATCTCTCTAGCAGAAGTCCATGCAAAAAGAAAAGCAGAAAGATTTTCAGAGGTTTTCAACTTATAAATAAGAGATGGGAAACTTTGAAGGTGAATGTATCAGAGGAAAATATTTGGAGATAGATTATGACCATCATTTTACCAACTGGTGTATAGTCAGAAAGGCCCTTCAGCAGCTGCTTCACTTAAATCATATTTACAGATGATTTAGTTAGAATAATGAATATATTTGATGTAAAAAGATTTTCATAGGCTGAAATGAGAACTTAGTTCTAATAAGATCCAAAAATTACAAAGTTTAAAATCCTTTGCTTGGTTGCAAATATCTAACTCTATAATTATGAAACAGTACAGACACATGAATTAGCAATAATGTGCAATAGGCAGAGACTGTGTTGTCTATTCATTTTCCTTTTCCTGTCTTCTTTGATAATAAACTTAGGATTTTTTTTAATGGAGCAGCAACATATCCAACTAAGACTATTTTTCCAGCCTCCCATGTAGAAAGGTTTGGCCAATGAGATATAGACGGAATTCTTTGCAAATAAATTTTGGGATAGCTATTTAAAAGTCAGTGATTCATCTGGGAGGGGTGTCTCTTTTGCTCTTGCCCTTCCCTTTCTTCCTGCCTGGAACACAGAAGTAATGACTGGAAGTCTAGTGGCCACATTTGTGTCATTGATGATGGACATGAGTAAGGGTGACAGAGTAGAAAGACAAGCCAGCATTGAGTCCCTAATGACATCATGGGGCCTCTGGACTCCAGCTCTGGACATTCCTCCACAGGACTTCCTCTATATGGTGCGTAAACTCTCAACTAGTTATCCCTCTAGTCAGGCCTCTGTTACCGCGGAGGAACTCAATTCCTGAAACGGATCATTAATACAGTGTCATGATGAAAATCATCCAAGTGATCTGCGACTGCATTAATAAATGTACCTGGGTGAGGGTGAACAAGACCACAAACACAGAACAAAAGAGCAAACAATGATTGAGCTGAATTTCTTTCTGTGACAGTCCCCAGAAAGGAAGCAAAAAGTATTTTCTTTTTAAGGGCTCTGAGAGGAAATGGTATAGGGCTGATCTGGATTAGGAAAAACCAAAGGTTATGCTTGGAGGGTAAAGGAAGAAAAGGCTGACCCCGGGAAGGGAGTCCTGCCTGCCTGAGAAGGGGATAGAAAGAATTTTGCTGCACCCTAGGAAGGTGACAGGGTCTTAGAAAGAAACGGCGATATGGCACACTGGAAGTCTGGTCACCAGGCATCAGAATTTTCCCTCCAGCTCTGGCAAATACCCTACTTCTCAACTCCGACAGGGAAAGAAGCGAGTCTCCTGTCTTCACATGACCATAATGGCCTTGGACTGCGAACCCATTATGGGAGATTATGATGGCCTTGACACAGAGGCACATTCCTCAATTTCCAGGATCCACACTCTCAACCTCAGTCCTACTTTCACATGACCCTGAGAAGGCAATACTGAATAAAGATACTGAATTTTTCATTAGCATTGTGAAAGAAGGCTCATAGTTAGATTTAATTTGATTTAGAAAAGGTAAAAGCATTTTCTAGCATTTGTGCGTGACAAAGTAAATTCCTATTTTTACCATGCGATATCTGGGGAGAAAAGGCTATGATCCCTATGCGCACCTTTAACCACAACACTGTAAGACAAAGAGCACACAGGGATAGTTGCCTTCCACATCCATTATCCCCTCTTTGAAAGCAAAGGTGCCTCCACTCTGTAGGAGAACATAAGGCTCCCTAGAACACATTCCATTCCTGTGTGTTTCTTCCACAGAGGTTTCGGTACAACCGAATTCGAGTGAACACATTATCAGTGGAAGTGGCAGCTTTCAGACAGGTGTCCCCAACTCCTGTTGCCGGCATTACTGCCTAAACTCTACTTCCTGGAGGACAGATTGGGCAGAGAAAGAAGAGGACTGTTTTCTAAAATCTGAATCTTCTTGTAGAAGAGAGATGTCCCTCTCCCCTGTGGTCCCATGGGGCAAATCCAGCACTATGAAAGAAAATTCTAGAAAGATGTATATAGGCAATATACAGGATGAGCAAACTACTTGTGAGTATAACTTCTAATAGAGGCCAGCCTCTCATGTGGACACTATCGCTGGCTCCTTTACTTGATGTGACTGGTTCACTTAATCAAAGCATCCCTCAGAATATACGTTCAGTGAGGTGAGGGCGGCATCCTCCACCACTTACCCCAGTGCCTGGCATCCCTGTCAGTGCTGCCAGGTAAAGTTTTATCATGTGGATAGAAGAACAAAGTGTGACTGGAAGATGTAGTAAGGGGTCTTTGTAGGTCCAGAGAAAAGATCTTTGAAAATGACTCTCTCATAGTAGCAAGCTGAATTTCACTGCTCTTTAAATTCAGTCTTTTTTCTTGTTTGGAAAAGTCAAAGTAAAATCTACTTAAAGAAGCGAATGTTGGAAAGAGTGGACATTATCATATTACTGAAGAAAGTATGGGACAGTAATGATTCCAGGGAAGATACAAGGAAATGCCCCCAGTAGCTTTCCCCAATGTGTGTACACATGTGGACATACATGAGGACAGACACACACACACACACAACAAAACAAAAAAAAAGTGGTAAAAGACCTTCACCACCACCAATTTATGTAGACATTTCGGCCATGTTGCAAACCATGCCATCTTGATCCCACTAAGAATATCAGGGCTTTGCAAGTATAACTACATCAATTTTCTTTGTACTTTTTATCCCAAAAGCTAATTTAGATGTGCCCTGCTTTAAGACAGTCAGATACAATGTAGTAAAACCCAAATGAAAGAACATATAAATTAGGGGGTGAAATTTTACATTATGAAATGATTCTGAACACTGACTTCCTGGGAAAAGGGCAAATTACTGAAATTCAAGGTACCTCCTCGGAATAAAATTGAAATAGCTCCAAAATTCAGTTGAAGCCAATGGGAAAATACTATTTTAAGGACACAAATTCAGTTGAGACTTCCTTGTGATTAAAGTATTTTCTTAGTCATTTTCCTCTTGCTGATACACAACACCTGACACCCACAATTTAAAGGAGGAGAGCTTTATTTTGTCTCACTGTTTCGGTCCATGGTCTCTGGGCTCCAAGCAGAAACAGCACAGCAGAGGAAAGCTTCATTTCCAGGAAAGCAGGGAGCTGAGAGAAAAGGGAGAAGCCAGGAATAAGAATACACCCTTTCCAGGTCACACCCCCGGTGACCTGACTCTTCTAATCAGGCCTCAACTCCTGCAGCACATTTAGCTACCGAGCTCGTCAACAGATGACTCCACTGATGGTTATCGCTCCATCATGATCCCATCATCTTCTAAACATGTGAGGCTTTGGGAGGACGTTGTAATTCTAAACTGTAATAGGTTTAGATGAGATGTGTTTTGGGACTGGCAGTGCCCTTACACAACAGGGGTATTGCATGGTTATATTGTGTTATATTGGAAAAAATAATTTTAAATAAAAATGACTTGACGAAAGATAAGCACGATAATTAACAAAGCTCTGTTTCCCATGATGCTATTATATGAGGAGCACTTTGAATCTGGGATTTGGACCTTAGTCATTTGCACACTCACTTATAAACCTTTCTTGAAGCCCACTGTCCCTGCACCTAAACTGGGTGCTGAGTGTTCAAAGAATAAGTCATGGAGGTACTTTCAAGTAGTCCTTTCACAGATGAGGAATCACAGTGGCTTGTGGTGACTGTAATATTGTTAATCTCAGTATCAACTTTGTGAGGAAGTGCTCTGGCCACTTTGTTCTCTGAGAACAGAGTTATCTGACGCATGGTTCTCTGCACCAATTCCCACAAGGTTACACTGGGCTCAGCAATTTGGGCTTAGAAGAGTAATCCCAATCCCAAAAGATTTTTATTGCACTCTGCAGCAGCTGTGTCCGTTATAGAGTAAGAGAATTTTCACCTTTGAATTGTACTTGGCTTCAGTAGAGGATCTAGAAAAGAATATGGAGGAATAGTGTGTTTTGTTGTTGTTGTTGTTTTAATTTAGATATATGATTCTAAAAATAGGAGAGGATAGACTGATTCAAAAGCTGTGCTACCTTGAAGAACAGAAAATGGCTATACACATTTTCTAAGGGGGTGTATTATTTCTCAGGGGATGTATCCCTAAAATTTCAGCAATGTGACTAGGAGGAAGTAGGATCAGGAAGGGATACTAAAAACCAAGATATATCATGTACAGGTACAAGTTAACTATGATGAAAGTGATCATTATACATATCTACAACGTCCCAATGTGTGCTCTCGGTAAATGAAATTTGTGTCAGTGTACAAAAAAAGAGAAAGATTCTAGCTTAGGTATCACAGGCAGGAAGAATTGGTGCCCACAGACTTGAGCTGATGACAGCAGAGATATGTCAGTACCATAGGAGGAGCAGAGAGTTTACAGATTTTACCATTGGAAACTCTTCTCTGTTGGAGAGATGGATTCTGCAAGCCTCCCCCAGGTCACCCATGCAGAAATCAAGTTCAGACCAGACAAAAAAAGGCTGAGAACTTCAAATTAGCCCAGCGTTGCTGCAAAAAAAGGAGGTATGTTCTTTTCTTTTCAAATTCATTTTACTCTGCTACCTGCCATTAGAATGCCAAGTAGAAGGGGAAATTTAACAATGGTGTTTGAGATCACATCACTGGCTACAAAGTGTTAAAAGCTGTGCACAAAATGAGGAAGCATTGAGGGTGGCTGGTCGGTCCAGTAAATCAGAATGTGATTTTCTCTTCTCAGGGATAGATTAGGGAAGAAAAGTCAATTCTCATCTAATTTAGATTAACTTAATGTTTTCTTTACAACCAGCGTGTTACCCACTTACACACATATTATTTTTAAAAACTGTATTAAAAACATGTACTTATTGTGGAAAAATGATAGATTTGAAGGAGGAGGAGAAGAGGGAAGAAGAGAAGATTCCTAAAATGTCCATTAGGATCACATTTGGCTACAACAAGAAGTCCCTGGGAAGTACTCAGATGGTACAGCAGCCTCATTTTATTAAGGGAGTGGTTTTGTGAGGCAGAAACTCAAATAGGGAATGCAGAGATGGTTTGTTTCTGCTACATAGTACCTGAGGCCCCCACAGGTATGGTTTGGATGGCTGGAGGTGATGGGGCCAGCTCAATTTAAACCCTATATCTCAAATATTCATCCTGGATATTTGCTGGATTTTTAAAATTCTTCTTCCTATGGCATCTTCGGACATTGGAATCTCAAAGATGGCTTCCTCAGCCTCATACAGACAGCCCATACCAGGATGCCAGGTGATTGGAAGGGCACTCTGTCTCTTGCCCTCCACACAGACATAGTTTACACATGGCCAGCTTGGGCTTCCATATGACATGGAAGTCTTAGGGTAGTTAGTTCACCTTGTTACACGATGGCTGGCTTTCAAGAGGTTAGCATGGAAGTTGTCAGTCCTCTTAAAAGACAAGCCTACATGTTGCTTCTGCCCTACTTTTTGGCCAGAGCAGTCAGAGGCCAGTCAGATCAAGGGCGAGGATGTAGACCCTGCCTCTCAAAGGAAGGACTGTCAAAGAATTTGAAGCCACTTTAAATTTATCACAATATCCAAAGAAGAGATAGATTACTTGGCGTGATTGCACGTGACTATTATTCCAGTGTTAAGCAGGCTGAGGTAGGAAGATCAGAAGTTTCAAGGCCATCTGGGCTGCTATAGGAGGGAATTCAAGTCCTGCTTGGACAGAGAGGGAGGAGAGGAAGAAGGAGGGAGGGACAGAAAGAGAAAAAGAGACAGAAACAGAGAGACAGAGACTTAGGTTTTGCACGAGTGAGGTCCATGAATATGTTTGCACAGATGACAGAGCATCCTACCTTGAGCATGCTGCTTCCTGTCTGCCATGCCATGGACTGTTGCCCTGCTGCCGTGCTGCCTTGCCTTGGAGCCAGCTGACTATGTGGGTGTCAGGTATTTTGTTCCAGCAAATAGAAAGTAACTAAGACAGCTAGGTTTGATCTTCCAATAATAATTAGAAGATAAAAATTCTGTGTATTATTTCTTTCAAATCAATGAGACTGGTGACATGTTTGAATTTTTAAAAACCCAAAGAATTTTTCTTTCTCCAAAGTAAGTTGTATATTGAGAAGCCTCACTAAAACACAGATTCTTATTAACTCTATTACTTGTTAGAAAAAAATATATATCATTATGTGAGCAAATGGATCATTGGGCTAATTAATCTATTAACAAATTGTTCTGATATGAAATAAACGTCAATGAAAAAAAAGAAATAAACGTCAATGGATTCATGTAGAACAATTACATAAGTTCTCTTTTAAACAGTTCCAGAACTTACAAATTTTTTCCTCAGAATTTTCTTGCTTATGAGCTTAAGTTTATTTAATTCTCAGTAGACATGCTGATAAGTTGATTGAAACAGTGAAATCATTCATCAATAAATACTTGTTAAATACCTAACATAAAATATTTTATTATGCACTTCTAGCTGAAGAAAAGGGAGGAAACGACAAAGAAACAGGTGGTGAAAAGTCTTCTTTTTGCTAAATCAGAAGACAAAATATTTAAATAGTGGTTGACTTGAGAGCAATTCTGAAACATCCTATTGAGGAGTTCACGATGGCCTGCACTGTGTGGCAGTGTGACATGCAGGCGACTCCAACCTCCCGCATCAGTCCATTCCCAGTGTTCATACATGAAACAAATCCTTTTTCCTCTGAAATGATGTCTTTTTATTTTTTCCAAACTAAGACCTCATTCCCATTTTCAAATCACGAGGTATTTTTCTCCCCACCAAACTATCCTAAATCCAACATGTATTTTTCCTCTTTCTATCGTGTGACTTACATATGTCTGTTATGATTTTAAATTCAACAGGAAAATAATTTGAATCAAGTATACATTCTAGCATAGATGCTTGAGGATACATCAAATTAATATTTTAAAATATGTATGTCTTTGTAGATGATGATTTAAGTAAAACGTCAGGGTTCGGATGTCTTTAAACATCTACTTTTGAAATCCTTCTTGAATTCAGAGGAAGTTTGGCTCAAGTCGAAAGACCAAATGAAGATCTACAGAGAATACAGGAGGCTTTTAAAAAACTGTAATTTCAAAAGATGTGTTTTCTAATTAAAATTGCAGCCAAAGTTCTCAGGGATGCCAAAAAGAATTCAGCCGGCTTTAGGGCCCAAGGTTTTGGGCGTCTGACATTACTCATAATTTTTCAGACATGCATTTTAATTACTCGGAAATGCTTTTTAAAAAACAATCAAAACATTGCAACAGGTCCTGAGGCAGAGGGAGAGAGTCCAAGAACCAAGCGATGTAGTCCTCCAGGGTACTGACCACATTCCCTCTACTCTTTCATGTAGCAGTATGCATAATGTTGATGGTCAATAAAATAAATTAATAAAACAGTCACATAATTACAAGCTTCCACGACTGGAGGGCATTTTCACAGAAGATACAAATAATATTTTACAAACATCGACAAGCAAAACGGTACAATTATGTAGACAAATTTCTCTCCAATACTTGTTGATGTCCCTATAATCAGACATGGCCCACTTCCATGTATTCAGCCTTAACTGTCTTTAGAGACTATTTAAGATTTAACTAATGTGTTGCATGCAGAGTTTGCAATATTTGAGCATCAGCACAGAAAGAATTAACAAAACAGAAATGCCTGTTTTTAACATACCCATTGCACTCCAAGATTTGCTCTGCTGTCCTAGTCCTACCTCATATGCTTTATTTATGAGAAAAAAAATGTATATAATGCTGAATTTTTAAATCCTTGAAATGCAGGGTTGGAAGAGCCTTTAAAGATGGTCTAGTCCAGCCATCCAAGTCCAAATTCCTCCACATTCAAGTCTAGACATAGAGATTCACTGCTGGACTGCAGCATCGTTACATTTTTGGTCTGCTGAGAGCATTGGCAAATTACTTCTGCAAAGGGTCAGAAAGTAAATATTTTAGGTTCGTAGGTTATCTAGTCCTCCTTTTGCTTACTTCACTGTCTTTGTAATACGCAAGCAGCCACAAACAATATGCAAAAGACTGAGCACGGCTATATTCCATTTAAATTCTCTTTACAAAAATAAGCAGTAGGTTAGATTTAGCCAACCTCTGGGTCAAAAGAATTTGCTATGAAGCATAGTTCATCAATATGAGTGGGGTAAAAGAAGGCCTAAAAAGAAGAGCAAAATACTCAGAATGAATACCAATAACAGCTATTCGTGGCTTCCAGAGGACTCAGCTTCTTAAAATAAATGTGGCTTCTCTTTTGGGTCCCACTAAGTAGAGATCAGTTTCCCCTTTCCTTCTTATTCTCTTCCTGCCAACAGAAAGCTTTAAGTGCAGGTGAAAGACAGACGCTAACTACTCTCCAATAAATTATTTACATGCATTCTAGTTATTTTGTCCATTTGTTTGGCAGTACTAGGGATTGAGGCTATGGCCTTCAGACTGAGCTACATCTCCAGGCCAACTCCCTTTTTAAAAATTTTTGAGACAAGAAAAATAAAATAAAATAAAATAAAACAAAAAATTTTTGAGACAAGGTCTTGCTAAGTTGCCCAGGCTGGTTTTGAACTTACGATTCTCCTGCCTCGGTCTCTCAGGTGCTAGGATTACAGGTGTGCACCACCATGCCTGATTAGATTTCTGGGTATTCTTAAGGGTAACATTATTTAAAAACAAAAATAGGTACACTCTACACTCGATTAGCCAGAGATGTTGTAACTTGTCTCACCTGGATGGTACCCAATCACAGGCAAAGAGGAAAGATGATCCGTAGGCACCAGATCAGGAAGTGATGGCCCATGCTCACCTCCAAATGCAAGATTACATGGTAAAGCTGATTTTGAAAACAAAGGGCAATGTGGCCTGGTATAAAGCGTGTGAGCTTTGGAGTCAGAACCATCTGGATTTTAATAATTTCTGCATCTTAGTAATTCTGACACATGTTTCTTGATTTTCTTGAGTCTATATACCACATGTATAAAATTAGTATAATATTTATTTTTCAGGATTGTTATGAGGGTTACATTAGGTAAGGTCTGCGTAGTACCTAGCACAGTGCCTGCACCTGAGAAGTACTGGCATTCTATTAAAGAATAACGAATGCTCCATTCTGGAATTTTGCCAACTGCTTACTATTTGGAAAAATCTGCAACTCAGGTTACAAAAGCCAGAATGTTAAGGAAATGGTTGGATTCCATATTTCTAGGGGAAAATGTCAGTTGCATCCACCTTGCTAAGAAACAGTCATGATCAGGTGCTTAGAGGTAAGCATGGAATTTAGCACAACAGGAGTTACCTGTGTCTCCCAGCTTTACTTTCTCTACATCTCTTTGGTGAATCAGTTAGTCACTTAGATTCCCCTGCAAGTGAAAATTTATGGACTCAGTAAACAGAGATTCCAGAATAAAGTCTAGTTGTATGCTAACCAGGTCTTCAAATGATTAGCAATGAGAGAAGTACAACTTGTTTCCCTTTGAGGGCCTCTCTAAGACCACCCAGAAGCTTGCCATGCTGGAGAAAGTCACAGCGTGTTTATGCAGAAGTATGAGCTGCAGAGAACATGGAACACCTGTGCTCTGTGGTCTGTGGTCTTCACAGCCCCAATTAGCTTCTGGAAAGAATTCAGGCTAAAAAACCTTAATGGGATGCCCCAGAAAGTGCCTCACTCATGAACCCTGAAATAATTTCTTGTGCTCTGCTAACTATATGTAAAACATACTCACTAATACCTTCTTAGTTACCTGTGGGAGTAAGACAAAAGAATTTTTGACATTCAGAAAAGATACTTGACTTATTTATGATGAGAACTTACAGTGTTTGTACAGGGAATTGATTTGGGGCTCCATATGAGAAAGGACTTTCAAAATCCAGAACCATTCAAATAAGGACTGGATTTCCCTGCTGGGTAGAAATCACACTCTGTCAGAAGAATTGGAAAAAGAATTCCTGTAATGGAAAGAAAGAAGATCTAGCTAAATTGCTGTATCTTGTATGTTTATTTAATAAGCATTTGGAGCACCTAATACAAGCCAGAATTTTTTAAATTCTGACACTTAGTAAGGGTTAAGTGTAGAAAGATAAACACAACAATAGCTTTGCCCTAGAAGGACTTAAAGATGAGATGGGAAGGCAGACACATGGATAATCTCTGCAAGACAGAACAGGTACTAGGACACAGAAATGCACGAAGGTGGGACCCTAACCTAGAAGGTGATGTTCAGGGAATGACTCCTATAGCGATTAATACTGGGTTCTTGAAGGATCAATTAATATAAGTTAGTCAGATGTAAGAAGGAGGTAAGAAGCCAACCCAGGCAGAAGCAGCAGCATAAACAAAGAATCAGGGTCATAGAAACAAATTAACACTTCAGCTAGTCTAGAAGATTGTCATCTGTGATGGGATTGTGTGTAAAAGATCGTTAATCAAATTTGTGAATAATGTGAGTCTGAACTAATAATAACATCTTTAAACAGTAAAGTTAACACCCACAGAGCATTTAATAAATAATTATTGAACAAATGATGCTTGACAAAGTGGTGAGGTGGGTGCAGATATACTGTATACAGGAGAGCTGGGCAAATGAATGTACACATGAAATAAAGATTGAGTATCTGAGGTAAATACGATATGCCCCTAATATGTGCTAATCTTAGTGATGAGTTTGGGATGTCTACTTTTTTATTTTCAGCATATTTGAACACTTTGTAACTTTATGAAACACCCTAAATGTCAGCAACTATGATTCAACAATAGGACCTAACTGCCAAAATCCCCAATTTAGTTTTGGCTGGAGTGACAGAAGCAAGACAGTTGTGCACCTGTCAGCTCTCTGTGCTGGCCTGAGCCCGCCGGTGCGGCCTAATCAGTCTGAGGGTTTGTTTGGATCTGTTTTGAAGAGAGGACAAGTGACTAAGAGGCTCAAAACCATGTTCTATGAGAGACGTCTGAAGAGACGATAATGTGTGGAGCTGGTTCAAGAATTCTACTAACCATCTTTGAAAACTATGGTGGTTGTGTCATATGCATCTTTAATGGACACAAATTCAGTTTCATGAGCTCTGTAAAAAATAACCACATTTTTAAGAGAAAATGTAATTAGGCAGTGTGGTTGACTCCTACAGATATTCCACTTAAACGAGTGTGTATGCGCCTCACAATGAGAGGAGAGAAGCAGCATGAATTCCATCGCATGTCCATTTTAGTCCTCAGACGATAAGTGTCTCCTTGGTCTGAGCTAATTCTAGCCTTGGAAAATACCTTTTTTTAATGCTGGGGATCAAACTCAGGGCCTTTCAAATTCTAGCCGTGTACTTTCCCACTGAGTTACACCACCAGCCCTGAAAAATACATGCTTTTTCTTTATCTCTGATGTTTAAGTCAACTACTTTCTTTGCGTCTCAACCAGAAATAGTGATCAGTTCCAACTGGCTGAGAAATTACAGGGCAAGAATAGTTAGGTTGTTTTCCTAAGGAATTTTCAAGACCAGACAATTTCTACCTCACGTTGGCTTTAGAACCAAGCTTCCTACAAAAGATGCTACTTCACAAGAGAGCTGAAAGGTAAAAGTTTTGTGCAGAGTGATTTTAGCTCAACTTAAGGAAAAAATCTCCAGCAGTTAATGCTAACAAAGTAAAGAGAGCTCTTCCTGACATCAGAGCTATCTAAGCAGAAACTAGATGGTAACTTTTCATTGTGAATGGAATTTGATGAGAGTAATGAATTAGACCAAGTCTTATTGGCCTTTTATAATCTTGAGATTCCAAAATTCTATAATACAAAGACCAGTTTCATCCCAGGTCCAGAGTAAGCTCACATTTTGATGGCCTTTCCATTCTTCCTTCTATGGCTCCTCCTTTTCTGACTTTTTGAATACAGTTCTCTTTGTCTAGAAGCATTTCCCATTTCCCCACAGCTCTAGGTCAATCAGCGGTGCATTCCGGGTGCTCATGGCTAATAACCGCTGCTGCATTACTAACAATTGGCCTTTAACTTCTTTTTCTTAATCCCTAGCACTCGTTTTGTAGGAACTCAAGACGCTGGTTCAGATAATTTCATAATATGTGGATATTTCTATGTGTAATATTTATAGGACCAATGGCAAGTTCCCAGAAGAATTCAGGATTAGCATTATTGATTGGTGCATATGCTCAAACTTAGTGTCTTGAAACAATAATCTTTTTACTCATTATTTTCTCACAATTCGGGCAAGACTCAGGAGGGACAGCTAAACTCAAACGTTGAGGACTACTTCTGAGAGTTGGAATCATCTGCAAGTCATTCATACACAGACTTATAAATGATATTGGCTGACAAGAGAAACCACAAATGGTGTTGTCAGCTAGAACACTTACATAGGGACTCTGAGTGTAGCTGCTTGGCTTTGTCACAATGTGGGGGCAAGGTTCTGAGACCAAGTGTCCCAAGAGAACCAGGTAGAAACCAGATCTTCCTTCATGGCCTGTTCTTAGAAGTCACAGTGTCACTTCCACCATACCACTGTCCCTCTCTGATTTGAGAGAAGGGAATATAAACCACATTATTGAGGAGTGTCAACATCAAGTAGTAAGAAAAGTGTATCTACTACAGCCATCTTGGTAAATACAATCTACCATGAAACAGATGAGTCATTTGGAAACAGGACTGAAAACCCTCTCTGATTATTTGCATTTTCCAGTTTATTAGAAAAAAACTTCATAGGCTTATTTCCTATACTCTGACATTACTCTTGAATGTACAGTTCAAATCCCTTTGTTTTTCTCTTTCTGTATTGGAGGTGACATGGCTACTTTATGGAATTAGAGGAAGAAAAATTAAAACAAGTGCCCAAATTTAAGCTAAAACCAAGTGCAGATATAAATTTGTGAATAGTTTACTGTGACTATATTGACAGCGTTGTTGTCAACGCTAGTCTTGTAAAAGACATCTTTTGTCTTGGTTGTGCAGACACTTGGGCATATGCTGAGGTTATGTATTCATCCTGAACAGAACAAGTAAGGCAGTCAGAAAATGTGAAAATTAGCACCAGGGGATGGGCAGATTGATTCTGGCTAGTTTGACCTTACCTCTCTTGGTCCCTAAAGCTCCCTTTCTTAGTCTTCTGCCATGCAACTGGAATTTCTAGTCAATGTGTTGCTTTTACCCTAAACTACCCAGCCAACAAAGTAAGAGAACCAAACCAAACTTAGCATCTAAATTATCTAAACATTATTTTGAACTATGATTGGGCATATATATGTGTGTGTGTGTGTGTGTGTGTGTGTGTGTGTATGTGTGTGTATTTATTTCATTCAAATATATATTTGAGTGAAAAAGAATGTCAACTCCAAAACTTTGTGAGGATCTGCTAAGGGCCAGATATTTTTTTATTTTGGAGGCTCTTAGATGAATAAATTCCTTCGATTCACTGGGGAATGGGAGGGACGCACTGCACTTGGTATTTTGACATTGAATTCTCCCAGGGTGGGTATGTTGCTACTGTTCATTTCTGGTGTTTCTCTTAATACAAGTCATGAATGTGGTGAATGTCATGAGTGTGATTCTGTAGCATTATCACTGTCAACAAAACTAGCATTAGCGTGTTCATAAGACTTATTCTCTGAGTGCTATCCTGAATCCTGGGAACTACACTAACAGTAACTTCTCTTGTGAGGAAGAAGCATGTAACTCCTACTGATTCTTCAAAAACTGTGGAGAAATAAGCCCAATAAAATGGTGACAGCTGGAACAGCATTTCTAATTCAAAAATTATGCTAGTAGGCCATTATAGAACTGTTTTTCCTTTTTCCTCCCTTCTTTTCCTCGCGCGAATGAAACACTTCCTGACCTCACCGTATCCTCAAGCCCGCCTTTCAGCCCCTGATGCCACAACGTGTGCTTTTCTGAGTTCCTGTGGTGGAAACTCCTAGGTGAGCTCAGTAGGCAAAGGAAAGAGGAGGACAGTCCATCTCTTCTGCATCTGAGGGCAGTAAATCCACTAGTGGAATCATCCTAGTAGAGAAGTATGGATTTAAAATTCCTTAAAAGCACAGTGCAAATCATTTCAAATTTCTAAGCGGGCCTGTACTTTCTTTCAGGGTTCAAAGGTTCAGGAGAGGTTTGTATATGATAAGAGAGTGTTAAATTTCCCCTCAGAAATGCTTAGGAAGGTAGGTAGATTTTTTTTTTCATGTTCAAACTAAAGATCAGCAATATGTATACATAAACAGAAAGGGAATTTTCCCTCAGGATGGGGTCATGGCTCAAAATCCCAGTGGTCAGCTGGAGTCGGACCAAACACACACCTTGGGAAATGGGGACATTAATCTGTCTGACTTGCGGGTGTGAGATGATTCTTTGGAGGCCAAGGGACAATGAGGTAACCAGAAATGAAGAAGAATGAAGGGGGATTTGCGAACAGAGGGAGAATCGATAAAATGAGTAAGAATTATGGGTTTCTGTCTGCTGAGAATAAACAAGGGGTTTCTGGAGAGATGGAGTCAAGCACTAAAGAACCTGAAAGATCAGGTGACATAGAGGGCCAGATAGGGAAGGCTGTACTTACCTTTGTTGTAATGTAAGGATTTATTTTATAAGGTGCTAGGTCTGATACTGGGGAGTTGATGGAATTCTCAACAAGACATTCCAATGCGAGCTGCATCTGTCTTGGAAGATTTGCTATCAGTACCAGCAAGTATCCCTCAAAATAAATATAACCCAGGGTGGTCTCTGAGCACCCGCCCCCTTCTCCCTCCAGAGAGTTGGGGGCTTCTGATAGCTGGCACGCCTCCCAGCTAAGAGTCATGTGTCCCTGCCACCCTGGCAAATTTACAAGTGAGCTGTGGCAAATTTACAAATTTACAAGAGCACTGCAGAGCTGGGAAAACACTGGCCTAGCAGGATGGCTGGAAATTCTCCTGTTTCTTCACTGGAGAAAGTGTATCCTTTCTCTTTAAGAGCATTCACTTATTTTTCCAATTCTGCTCAGGCATTCAAAACAGTCCTCCTTTCCACGCCCTTGTCAAAACCGGTCAGTTTTAGCAAAAACTCGTTTTTCAAAATAAAGTTGCAATACAAATTATCAGAAAATGAGCTCCTTTGACAGTCGTTTCTCATTAAAATTCTTACCTTAAGGATTTAAAACATAATTTCACAGTATGCACGTACACATACACCCCTACCAAAGGACTGGAGAAATCCATTAAAGCCTTGGAAGCCTGTAATCATCGTGCAAAAAAGATGAATACCCCGTGTTTTACACAGCAACCAAAGTGAGAAGTTTGCCTGAGTGAGGAAATGAAGATCAGGGTCGGCAATAAAGAAGGGGCAGTAGATGCGTTAGGAGAAAAGGACAGACACCACTACAGTACATGCGTAGGCATCTGGCCGTGAGGAGAATTAAAGCAATTCAAAGAACGAACAGAAATAAAAAGCCCTCCAAATCTAAATCATGGGCTGTGACGAGCATCCTGTTAAGCAGCAAAATAAAATTCCATGCCCACAAACTCTCAAGCAGAAGCATCATGATGACACGTCAGATGTTGGGCGGACTGTCGAAGGATTCTTTTTTCAATAAATATGCCTCTATACATCTCTTTCACACACACTAGGTTCTGCTGCTCTGGTTATTGAAAGAATGATGGCAGAATTCCTGGTACAGCCTTGCTGAGAGAGGTTTCTACAGGAACTGGATACAGATAGTAAGACAGCCAGATCTCTAAGGACTGAGAGAAAGGAGGAAGAAGAAAATTGGAAAATGGGTATGGTGCTAACCAGCTCAGCCCATCGCAGTGGTGCTCCCCCATCATGATATGATCAGAAAGGCATCACTCTGGTTTTCGAGGCCAATGAATAAAAGATGCTTTGACAATGAGAAGAGAACTTGCATTTGCTGAGAATTCGACAAACCTAAGTCCAGCGACTAGATTCCAAAAACTTCAGTGTATAATCCTAGAAAAGAATGTAATCAATTCTGGATAATCAAGAACTGATCTGGTAGTTTTACTTCTTTAGAACTTTGTTAGATTGGCTTTGCTTTTTTTCTACTTCATGTGGATACTTTTTGATCAAAAGTATTCAACCTATTTCATTTCAGGGCTACCAGAAGACCAGTCCCTACCAAGGTCATTGTGGCCACTGAAGCATGTACTTGTCAACAACTTCCTCTCTTCCGTACCTGATAAAATGTTCACATAGCTCACATAGTTTTGGCAGAAGAGGTTTGAGGGTCATTGGTAACAAATTTCCCCTGGAGTAGACTCCAAGGGGCAAGGTATATGGTGTATTTCTTTGTACAATATATCTTCAAAAACTTATGGGAAAGGATGATTTGATTTTGATTAGTATACCACTTATTCACTTTGTCCACAATCATTTTCACAAATAAGTTTAAATTATGGTTCAGTATAAAACTTGCCCATCATTTCCACAGAATTTTGATATCGGATCAGTTCTCAAAACCCCATAATGACTTAAATACCCATTCAGCTAATAGGAGAGACAAACACGTCAAATCTTTGAACCAAAGATTTTATATTTACTCCAGACTCCATGGAATCCTAGAATGATACCATTCCCATTTATGTAGCTGCTTAAATTTACTTTTCATTTAAGTGAATTGTGGTACTTCCAGAAAATACCTATGCAGAATGACATAGGTAGATTGACATATATTTGAAAAGGAGACCTTGTTGCTAGATGGATTTCAGCTGGCTGGACATATACGACAACTAATCCTTCTATAATACGCTGACAACCTGAGAGGCAAGCACAGTGCCCTGTCTGAAGTCCTCATTTGGATGTTAGAGGTCATAAGCTAGAACTCTTTGTGAAGACACTTTTTAAAAACCAGAAGGGCACCGCCTTCAAAGACAACACTACGAACACCACAGAAATCGAAGAGTTTACTCACCAGGAAGGGTAAGATGTCACTGAGTTCTCATATAAAGCAGAGGGTTAGAAAATGTTCATCCAAGAGGGATATTTATTGTCTCCCACAAAAGATTATGGTAATTTTTTGTTTCTGTATTGACTATGGCTCAGCAGGGGTGACTTTTTATAGTAATTGGTGGACCCAAAGGTACAACTGGATTTCATTTTAAAGTGCACATTTGCAAAGACCATAGATTTCTTTTCTTTCTTAGAGGTGACTCTGCTATGCAGTGAGTCTGGGTCCATTTAGTTGGGTTTTTTTTTTTTTTTGAAAGACATCAAAAATCACTTGGCTTGAGTTGAAGCAATTTTAAGGCCTTCCCTTTTTGAAAGATTCTTTATCATGAAATCAGTGTCCTCCTCAGTCTTTTTCTTCCAGTGAGATGTAGCTGCTTCGTGTGTTGCATTTGCACTACCTGAAGGTAACTGTTGACTTACAGATTACTTCAAATGTAGCTTCCTTCTTTGTTGGTTGACCTTTTATATCCTTATATCTCAGCTGAGTTTATGTTAGCTCATGTTTGTAACAACCACTTTTGCTTCAGATTAATACCACCCATCTCTGCTAACAATTATTCCACAAATAGTTTTGGAGAATTCATTTTAATAATAATAAGACATCTTAATGCATGCATCAACTCCCCACAGGGAATGTACGCATTATGCAGTGCAAACATATACTAATACAAAAATAGTAATAGCAAACATTGCTGTATATTTACTATATTCCAGGCATCTTTTGAAAAGTGTCATGTGTACTTTTGCCTTCAATTCTCACTACATTCCTATGATATAGTTTCATTATCCATTTACAAGACATCAAAAACCCCAAAGCCTGACCCAACAGCTATTAACGAAGCAGCAAAAAGAGGATGTGAACCCCAGCTGCTTGGCTTGTGCTAGCGTAAAACTACGGATATGAATATGAATGAGAAAAAGTCTATTGTCGTAATGATGCTTGGTCTCGCAAGGGAGATGTACAAGTAGGACAAACAGGTGAGGGGCGAAAAGGGCATAACAAAGTGAAAGACCTGTGTACAAGGTCCTTAAGCATATATGTCATCATTAAAGTGAGTTCATCACCAAGGATGGGAGTGAGAGACAGGAGATCAAGTTGACAATACAAAGCAGGCATGAAACCACTGGCAATCTAACGTTTTTCTCATATTTTCAAGTTAGGGTTGACATGACCAAATTTCCTTTGTAAGAAACTGATGGTATTTTAGAGGACTATTGTAGAAAGGGGGAACAGTTCCACCATTACAGAGGGTTCTTTCTATTGGATAGTGCTGGTTTAAATTTTAAAAAATTTAAATGCATATTTAGGGGAACTGGGGGAAAATGATAAAATCTTATAATTGCAAGTGCTGAGGATGTGGGAAAAGTGGGTGTGTAACACCTTGCTGATAACAATAAACCACTTTGAAGAATAATTTAGTGACATCTAGTAAGGATACAGATAACTCTCAACGTAGCAATTTCATTTCTAGGAGCAAAAGTAAGAGAAACACTCAAATGCAAGCAACGAAATCACTACTACAAAGATGTCACTACGACAATATTTCGAATAGAAAAAGGAAGGTACACTAAGTGTTCATATGGGGATGATAAATAAATTTTGGTATATTTATTCAACCAGAAATATCACACAGAAACTAAAGAATCTACACGTCTCAAAACATTTCTCAAAAATTTATTGTCGGATTTAAAATGTTATCTACACTATAAACAATCTACAGGTACATTACATCCACATTATTACTCTGCCATGAGTTACTTTTCACTTTAATTGTCCATATTGCCACCAATTTTCCTCAAAAATGAATCTCTTGTTAACACTTACCCCTTTTAAATGGGATAAAACTTCCTAAATGAAAAAACAAATTTTTTAATCGCTCTATTAGTCTG
The DNA here is from genome assembly GCA_004026905.1 of Hystrix cristata. NCBI lineage: Eukaryota > Metazoa > Chordata > Mammalia > Rodentia > Hystricidae > Hystrix > Hystrix cristata. The sequence goes on along the minus strand of PVJO010000052.1, from coordinate 247,902 downwards.
GTTTTCATTGTTGCCCCAACAAAATTCCTGAGCCAAAATTGCCACAATGAAGACCAAGCCTGTAATAATGAACCCTGCATGACAATCCATGTGCAAATCATAACAGTCGCCATTTTCTAGGTTTGTAAAAATCCGTGTCCAGTTTATTCGTGTGTTCACCGCTGACGACATACCTATCAGAAAAGTAATGAAGTTAATTTAAAGTTAGAGAATATAGCATATTAAGGGAGACTGACAGCCTGGAAAACAGTGTGGACGTTAAGTGTTTAAAGACGGCTTAGGGCTTCTGCGCTCTCGGTTAGCCATGTGTATGATCTGTCTGGTTTTGCTTTGAAGATTTAAATCTAACCTACTTTTTCAAAGGACTTGAAATTATTCTGAATTCCCTCTCCCATTCTCCTTTCCCTTTTCTCTCTTTAGTATTCCTTCTTTCTTGGAAAGCTATATGTAGCATATTTAAGTGGACCTGATAAGCGTTTGGAAAACTTCACTCAATAAGCCTGTTCAGTTGAATTCAATGCAATTGAACTCACAACTACAATTTATTTGCCAGGTACTGGGATCTACAGACTTTAAACTGGGCAATACATCTCTACCCTCAAAAATCTCATCTTGAATATAAGTAAATGTAAAACACTGAGTATACCTTTGTCCCACAAGATTAATGCCATAACAGACTATTTAAACCTTCTTCTTTCCACGCGAAACAGCCTTTGTGAAGTCGAGGAGAATGGCTGAAAAGGAATCGCTTGGTTATGGCGACCACCCAGGTGGTGCCAGAAGTTGGAAGAACACCCCCACCCCGCGCGCGCGCGTCTGCCCGCCAGCAGCGCGGCTCAGAACGAATTGGCTTTTCAGGAACGCTGAGAGAAAAGGAAAAGCCGGCGAATCTTTTCGGCAGAAGTAGTTCCGATCCGAGGATTAGAGCCTGTCAATTAGGGCCGTCCGAACGCGAGGGCGGAAAGAAGGAAGGAAGTGTGGCTTAAGCTCCAGGGGAGACTCGTTTTCCTCCGGAGAGAGGCTGGGCCGACGCTTCTCGCTCGGCCCAGAGAGTGCTCAGTCTCCGCCGAGCGGCGAGACGAGGCCGGCGCGTGGCCCTGCACAGCCCGGGAGCCCGCGGCACCCTGCGGGGCCGCCTCTGAAGTCTCGGCGGCGGCCGGGAGGGAGAAGGAAGAGCCGGCGGGGCAGGGACCGAGGGCCCCCGGTTCCCACGCTCGGCGGCGGGCGGGCGTGAGCCGGGACGAGTGTGGGGCAGAGGGCAGTGTGAGGGGGACCGGGTGGGACGGTGAGTCTGTGAGACGTTGTGTGAGCACGAGGAGACGGGCGCCGCGCGCAGAGGCCGGGACCAGCTGCGGAAGGTGGAAGGTCCGGGAGCGCGGGCTGGCGGGGCGCGCGTGCCCCGCGGGAGGCGTGCAGAGGAGCGTGCGCGCGAAGGATCCCTGCAGCCGCAAGCCGCCGCCGGGCGCCCGGGGCCCGCGAGCGAGCACGAGCGGGCGGGAGCCAGGCGCTCTGCCCGGGCAGCCTCCCGCCGGCCGTGGAAGGAAACTGGCGGGGGACGAGGCTGTTGTAACCTGAAAGTGTAAGGAGAGCGATGAACTTGTCATAGGAGTCTGCACATTCTTAAATAAACAACAACAACCGCCAGCACAGGAACCTCCGAGAAAAGAGCGCGCGGTGAAGGGCCGCCCTCGCTGCTCTCGGGGTTTAAATTTGGGCTACTGCTCCCAGGCCCCGCCCCGCCACCTGGCCCCGCCCCTCCAGACTGCGCGGCGTCCTCCCGCCAGCCAATGGGAAGCTTGCAGCCTAGTCCGGGCTGCGAATCAGCGCCTGAAGCCTTCGGCGCGCCGGGGCGCCAAACTACATCAACTGGTTTAACTGCGTCGCCGCCGGACTGAGGAACCGGAAGACAGACCGTTCCAGGTTCTTCGCGTTCTGCCCTTGCATCTGGAGGAAGATAAGGCGCTTGGCCCGGGGGGCCCAGGAAGCTTGCTTTTTATCCTGTCTTCCAGTGTTGCAGACACGGATGATCATTCGCCCAGTTCGAGGCCCAGAGAGGTTCCTTAACTGAGATTGCACCATCAGTAAAGGCGCTCCTGGAGAAGGCCCCTGGCCTTCTCCCCTCACCCCACATTACTTCCGATAAGGTCTGTTCCAAAGGACCCCTTAAAATACCTGACGATCTAGAAACGAAAGATTAGGGATGGGATTTGGAAGGTTGGTGGCATGGAGGATATGGTGAGCCCTGGCCCTGGAACACAGTGGGAGGTGTGGCCGGGTTTTAAAAATCACCAAGCACACGCCCCACCCCTACCCCCACCCCACCCCATCTTCTACTTGAATGTTAGAATCTTGGGCTGCAAGATGCTGTAGGTGGGAATTCCTAAGATTTGGTGGTGAAGACCAGAATTTTGAAATGGAGAAAATACGGCATGGAACGCTTTTGAGTAGCAAAAACAGAAAAGTAGGTCGATTGGAGGAGGGAGATGAAATACAAGAGAGAGGATTCTTTAAAAATGCGATCGTGTTCTTCAGGCTCAGCAGGGGTTCCTAAAGACCTCTGTGCCCTAAGCGCTGGTCCGAACTCAGATCTGGGTCTTGAGAAAGTCGAAAGTAAAGATGTTTGATTCCGTGTGTATTATCGTCAAAGAGCCCAGTAAAGTCCCACTAGCTACAAATTTGCTGCGTCGGGGCAGTGATGGTTTTAGATCTTTTTTATTTTGTTTTGCTTCAAGTGCTGGGGTTTGAACCCAAGGCCTCTTGCTCTGTCCCACACTACCAGTCTCTCTTTTTAAATTCTAAGTTTGAATTTAAACTTTTCTCCTCATTCAACTTCTAAGTTCTGAAAAATGGGAACATTTATGCGCACCAAAAATTGTGTTGCTACTTGTCCTTATTTGATTTTCTTAGTTCCCTTTCTCTGCTGCTGAAGACATTTCTCATCCTGGAGTTTGCTTCAAAACAACTTTAAAAAAATGGTTGATTTGCAATAGCAAATATATCTTAACAAAGTCGTCGTTATAAATTTATTATAGCAAACTGGCATTTAAAATGAAAGAGGAATACAATCTGTTTATAAAATAATTTTTGCATACTTCAAACTAAATCGTATTTTCGTTTTTTAATCAGTCAGAAGCCTTGCACTTTTTTAAAAAAGTTTTTCTTTTTCCATTTGGCAAACTTTGACACATGAGGGAAAGGAGAGTTGTTACTCTCTTTTACTCAACAAATGGGTAACAACAAATATCCCTCTAGCTGGTGTGAGACATGTGACTCTCAGTAAAAATGTACCAGTGCAAAACAGAAGTATTTTGAAAAGGTTTTATAAGTAACATTTCCCATGGTGTCATAATATATCCTTTACTCTAAGCAGCTGTCTCAAAAATCTGTATTGTTAGTTAAACTGTTGGTAAAAATTTTTAAATTTCTTGGTTGTCATCCTCTTTTTCACAGCCCTACTGCTGAAGTTTCCCAGGGCTTTCTTTTTCCTCTGTCCTAAGGTGATATCATACATTCCTATGTATTTTAACGCCACAAATATGCTGATGGTTCCAAAATGTCTATTCCCAGCACAGATATGTCCCCTGAGCTCAGTCCCCTATTTCTGTCTTCTGGAAAACTCCCCCATATTTGGGATGTGACAGGTCCCCAACTGAATTTCTGATTTCACATCTCCTGAATGTTTCTCCTCCAGTCTTTATGTGAAAATAAATAATTGCACCAACCACATAACTAATGAAGGCGAAACCTGGGAATCATTTTTAAAATCCTTTCTTTGTTCCCACACCCAGTCCATCACCAAATCCTACTTGTCTTACCTCCAGGTATGTCCAGAAATTGCCAAATTCCATTCTCTCTGTCCTGCCATAAGCCAGGCCATATCTCTCACCAGGATTTCTACAATAGCTCTGTCTACTGGTTTTCCTGCCCTCTGTCACCTCCCTCTAATCTTTCCTTCCTGCCTTTACCCATCATCTGCCCACTCACACCCTCCACAGCCCTTACCCCACATACAAGATGATTTTTAAAACTGTAACTTGGATTCTGTCACTGCCGTTTTCTTAGCGATTTTCACATTTCTTTGTTCCACAGAGTACCGGACCTGTATGATTCCATCTCTCTTTACTTCAAATTACCCATGGGCACCTTTTCTTTGGCTTAGTATACTTTCTTTGGCTTTCTCTTTCCCATACTCTGCATGGATGACTTCACATTATCCTGTAAAGCTTTGGCTTAAAAGTTACCTCTGAGAGGTCTTCCTACAAGACGTTCTATGCTCTCTTAGAACTATTTACTTTGTACCATGTTTCAGTTTGTAATTACATATTCTGTTGTTCATATCCAGAGACTGTGTCTGTTCTATATACCTACGGTCTAGCAAGTATTGGGCTTTCGAATATTAGTTGAATGAATGAATGAGTGAATGACCAAATTCTGAAGGTGAATATCCCAGTAATGTGCAAAAGGTCTGTACCATTTTTTTTTTCCATCTACACACCAGGCCCCAAACTGATTTCATTGTGTGCTGCCTCTCTGGTATTTCCTCTATCAAGGACAGCGCTTATGTATATGTGTGCATTTGCCCGTGCAGAAACCTAGCAGTCAAGCAGCATTCCTTCCATTTCCTCACTTCCTGTGTCCATGTGACTATCAAATCTTGCCTGTCTGCCTTAAAAATGGCAAACTCAGGCCCCATAGACATGCCTGTAATCCCAGCCATTCCTGAGGCTGAGGCAGGAGAATAGCAGGTTTTAAACTAGACTGGGTAACTTAGGGTGACTCTGTCTCAAAATAAAAAATTAAAAGAAAGAAAGAAAGGCTGGGGATGTAGCTCAATAGCCCTGGGTTCAACCCTAGTACTACACAAAAATAAGAACTTATGGGGCTGGGGATTATAGCTTGGTGGTAGGTCATTTGCCTAGTATACTCAAAGCCCTGGGTTCCACACCCCACCTCCCCCCAAGAAGAAGAAAAACTAAAAAAGCAAGCTTTTGTCTTTCTGTCCTTCTCACTTCCTTTCCAGTAGGCCAGGGCCTCGTAGTTTCCCCTCGGGAATTACTACTTTGGTCTCCTACAACTCTATTCTGAGCACACTGAGTACTATAGTTTGGATCTGGAGTGTTCCCCAAAAGACCTAGAGATTAAAGGCTTGGTCCCAGCCTCTGGCACTATTGGCAGGTGGTGAAACCTTTAGGCAGTGGAGCCCAGTGAAAGGAAGTTAGGCCTTTTGGGGTACACTGAAAAGGTCGTTGGGATCCTGATCCTTTCTTCTCTCTCCTTTTGTTTCTTTGCCATTAGATGAATGTGTTTATCCCACCATATGTTTTCACCATGAGTGTACTGATTGTACTGCCACAGACCAAGGGAACATGGGCTGAAATCCCTAAAAGCAAGACTGCCTCATGGTCCATGGTGATTGTTCAAGCTGCAGCCATTTCTGTGTCTGAAGCTTTTGGCCTAACATTTTAGACAAGGAACCAAGTAGATTAGAGCTGTAGCTACTGTCTCTTAATGTCCAGTGATACATCTCCTATCATCTTGTGTAGAAATCGCACCTGCCAAGAACGAGTGAGATGGTTTGAAACTTTCACAGACTTTTGTTTTGTGACTTGGAACTGGTTATTGGTCATATTGCATGGTTTCAATTGGTTATTAGTTAACAATGTTCCTTTAAAGAAAATTATCCCTGAATATAGTGTATTAAGTGAAATAAAAAGAAAAATATTGTGTGATTCTACTTATATAAGGTACCTAGACTAGTCAAGTTCATAGAGAGAAAATAGAACGGTGGTTTCCAGAGGTTGGGGAGAAGAGGAATGGGGAATCGATGTTTAATGGATGCAGAATTTTGGGGGAGGGTGAGAGAAAGTTCTGAAAATAGATGAGGTGATGATTACACTACAGTGTGAATGTACTTAATGCCACAAAACTATACCCTTAAGAGTGATTAAAATTGTAACGTTTGTGTTATGTGTATATGCTACAGTAAAACTTTTCAAAAAAAAAAAAAAACTCCATTCCTACATCTTCTGTTAGAATCAAGACACAAAGGAAGAGTTTCTCAGCAGATTAGATAATAATCCTTCAAGGAGTATAAAACAAGATGATGTCCCTCCTCTATTAAAAGTCTCCTGCCACAGCAAACAGGAAGGAAAATATCTCTCAGTGGCCTGATGATTTTTATTATAATGAACCAGAAGTGGCCTCAAAAGAAAGTCACCGAAGTACCTAATAACACCCAGGAGTTAATGGCATTTGATTCCATTTTGCAGTGAGCTGATCATGGAATGCCACTAGAAAGCCATGTCGCTCAGTCAGATGTACTGCTGGTGTTTCCAAGAGTCCTTACTGATGTTTTCCTCCAGCCACCGTGGATGATGAGGAAACACGAGCTTCAAAAAGTTTCCATGCCAAAACAGTGTGGAGCTCCAAGGACTCAATTAAACATTTGTTCAAGTTTTGGAGCACAGTCAAAGCAACTTCCTAAGGAAAGTGTTGGCTCACCCTTGAGGTGTCCCTGCAGCCTACCTCTGAGGCAAACTGGGATGGTCCTCATCTGATTTGCTTCTGCAATTGTTGTAGGGGCTGGCAAAGTTAGCATTTGCTCAGTTGTTTTCCACACACTGCAAGGCTGCCCTCTCTGATCCAAAAGTAATACCAACAACTAGAGTCTGGCCAGAAAATAATCCTGACTTTTAGAATTATTTGGCTCTTATCAACATCCCATCTGAGATACATGATACATGAGGATGACTGCCTAGACCATACATTGTTTAGTGTTGGAAGTGAACCCCCAAATACAAAATCATATTAGCTTAGTTTGCAAAGACTCACTTTCACTCAAATCTTGGTTTTATGGGCAGTTATTATGAGAAATTGAGCTGTTCTAACCCCTTTTGCTTTTCTATAAAAGTACTGTTAGGACATTGCCTGTTACATCCCTCAGTGCCCTTTCTGGGTGCTCCATATAGTGAATTCTTTCTATAATTTCATTTCACCTAAAGACTGGCATTCTTTGCTTTTTTTCAATGTCAAGAGTGATACCACTTATGTCTCTTCTCTCTTTACATTGGCTGCTAAGAAACTCAGATCCAAATCTGAAGTGCGCTCTCAGTCATCATGTTAACTCTTAGGGTTGGCTTACTTTAAGTTTCTTTTTTTTTCTTTTCTTTTCTGGTTTTCTATTTTAATTTTACCAACTCATCTAAAATGGAGTGTTTTCAGTCATAGACCACCAAGCTTCTTTCTGGAAAGAAATAATAAATAAAACATACTTAGCTCTTAACTATTAACTCCCCTTGATGGTGTCGTCTCAGCTCAGCCTCATTTACAGGAATTGACTCCAAACATAAGTGCCTAAGAAAGTTAAAAAAGGAAGAAAGTGACAATTTAAGCTGATAAAGGAAATAGTCCACAGGCTGTAGAAGAGGTGAGGCACTAAATCTATATCAAGGATGCATCTTACAGAGCAACAATTTTCAGTCATCTTCCTTTACCTGGAACCCATAACGGAACTGAAGTTTAGCTAGACTCTGTTTAATACAGAACACTCCTTCAGATGGAAGTAATCTCCCCCCTCCTAGTACTTTATTTCTACCCTATGTGGAGGCGTCACTAACTTCTGCCCTTTGCTATCATTTATTTGTGAAATTTCCTTCTCTCATCTTTTACCAGACTGGATGATCTGTATTTATTCACATTCTACTCCCCGCCTTCTTTCTTCCCATTTTGCCAGAACAGGTTGTCCAAATACTCACTGAATGAAAAATAACTCACTCTTGCACAAACTAAATAAACGGTGTGCTATCAAAGGTTCCTTTGCATGTGCTATTTACTCTCGGAAATCGGCTGCACTGGTTTGTCCCTTTCTCTCCAGTGCCAAGCTCTGGATGTTTGCCCAGACAGGACACCAAGATCCAAGGAGCATGTGACATTCTTCACATTGCTTTGTTCTCCAATTATGATCAGTCATAAAGTTTCTGGTAAGTAAATGGATGTTGCTCTCCTTTGGTCCCTTCTATTTCCAAAATAATCTTAGTCACCAGTTTCCCTTTCCAAATCATCACACTTACTTGTATCAATTAATTGGAATTGAAAGATTTTGGAATATATTCCCAGAAGACTAAGTTGAAATACCGACTTATATGACTCTATCATTTGTGATTTTAATCAAGGATTTTTTAAAATATTAAGTGAAATTCTCCCAGAAAGAGATGTTAGCCAACTCCCATTCCGAAGTACAGTAAATAAAATGAAATAACATTAAATCTAGTAGTTGAACTCTAGCCACTAGAGTGAAAAGGGAAATTATGATGGAAAGTCTGACAAGCCAACATGTAATATATTACGTTTCTGAGTGGGTGGAGGCTGCCCTGCATTCATATTCCCGGGGTGTTCGGCCTGGCTTTTGTGCTTAAAGTAGCTTTTGCCTCGAGTTCTCACAGGCTCCAAGAGCAGCGATTAGTCCCCACGCTGAGCCTTGGGCTGGATGGAGGCACCACGACCCCACGCGCGCGATCTGCGGCTGACCGGCGGCCAGCGGGGTGCGGGCGGCCGCCGGCGGGTCGCGCGTACCGCCGGCCACGCTGAGAGCCCCACGCGCCGCGGGGACCCCGCGCCCGGCGGCCTCCGTGTGCAGGAAGGGGCGCTTGCGGGGCTCCCCCTGTCCCGGGCGCGGAAATTACGTTTCTCCCTCGCGGGCAACGCCGGACTAGCTCCGTGCAGCTGGCAGACCGGCGCTGAGCACGCGAGCGGCCGGCCCGCAGAGCCGCCTCCTGCCGCGGCCGCCGCCGAGAGCCGACGGGGCGGGGCGGGGCGAAGGGTCTGCGCTTCTCCCACCACGCAGAGGTCGGTGTCGCTGCTCCGAAGGTGCTCGGCTCAGCACATCTCCAGGGAAATTTGACTCTCACCGATTAGAGGAAAACTTAGAGCTGGCAATAACATTCAAAATTATTATTGCAAAAACAAAAAAAAAAGTTCTGAAGAACGACGGAAAGAGGTGGAAGTGGAGGGTCGGAAGGAAGAAGTGTTAAAATCCCTACCAAAGCAAGGGAAAACTAACTTGTTGCGAGTTTGACAGTTTATTGGCGTTCCCCAAGTGTCCTCAGATTAGCCTGACAGCTCTTTACCTAAAAATACCGAATAAAAGCCCTCAAAGCTGGAGCAGTTAAATGGTGTCACTAAACTCGATCTCAGAGCAATTACGGAGTTAATTCACATAATAAGCAAGTCATAGAGATGACAGATCATTTTATGAACAGAGACAAATTGTTACACAAAATATTTTGATACTGATTGTTTCATTAGTAATGTTAAGCCTCTTTATGGTTATTTCTGTTTCTGGGGACTGACAGGTTAAACAATGCTCACTGGGAAATAAATAAACCAAAATGGTGTGAACTAATTGTCTCTGCCGTTTAACTGTATGTTTTATTAGCATTATTAGCATGATTATTGATAATTCCATTGGATAGTTACACCGAGAAGATTTTTGTGTAATAATTGTTACCCATAGAGAAAAAAATACGTTAACATAAGTGAATTTAAATAATACTCAGATTTGAAAACTGACACTATTGATGTTTGAAGGTATTTTAAATGTTCTATCCCTGGACTATTAGAGAATTTAAACTACAAATGCCCTAGCTAATTAAAAGCAATTTAAATTGTTATTATTGAATAGGAACAGTACAGGAATATGATAACTAGTAAAAATTTAGAAAAATATACTTCAATTTTTTTAAAGAGAAATTTATTTTTTGTTTTATCAAACAAAGTTCTGGGCAGTTGAGTTAGTTATGTATAATTATACTGTGTTAATAGTCATGTCCATATAAAATCAAAGTGGTTAATACATATTTTTCTGATAAGAAAAATGGCAAAACAATCAAGTAAAGCTTCATTGATGAGGAAATTTTTAAATGAAAAATCTTCGATAAGTGGAATGTGATATAGCACAGCAGAAGTAAGTGAAAGGTGAAATTCTACATCTAGCCGACTTTATCCATTCTCTCAGAAAGGGAAGCATCACCCGTCAAGCTAGACTTGAGAAGAGGTGGAGAACTGTAGAAAAGGAAAGAAGAAACTAAAGGAATATTCATTTATGAAGAAGAAGTATCTCGATAAATCATATACTTATTTTTCTTGTAAACAAAACAAAAAACAGTAGTAAAATTTGTTGACATTACCCGGAAACACAGAGAAATTGTTCAAGTAATGCCACCTATGTCCTTCTATTCTTCCCTTTCTGGATACTAATTTGATTAAAAATGTTTCTCTTAATAAGAGGTGAGAAAATTCATAAGAATCACCGAGGCAGTGTTATTTCCTGGGAGGGCCCCTCTGTATGTGGTATTCATACCCTTGAAGAGCTACTAACTTGTGGTGCGAGGTACTTAACATTAACTAAGACTCAAATGTGGTTAAAAAAACAACTGGGAATTTGTTCAGAGGAGAATATCACTCGTATTAGACACTTAAAAGTTTTATCAACTGAAAATATTAAAGAAATTAAGCTTATGGCTCATGGAAGGGAAGATTCAAGATTAATAATAGCTCCTTTAGAGCTATAGAGTTGAAACATCACAAAATTTAGTCTGAAGGAATGAAACTGGAGTTGGCAATGGGAGAAATGGACATTAGGATCTGAAACCTTTCCTGATTTAAGATTATCAAGTAAGTCACTAAGCAGGGTATTCCTACAAAACTAAACCTTAACTACTTGCTTAATTTACTTTAATGTTAAGAATATCCTAGACTTGCTGGCAATGAAATCTAGACTTGAGGTTCTTCTGGTGGCTTATTGTGAATCACTACATGAAAATTTTAAAAATGTGCCAATACTTTTCAGTATAATTGCTTTTGGTGATAGATTTTTTTCCTTGATTTTATTTCTCTATTTTTAGAGTTTACCAGAGTTTTCAAAGGCATAAACACCTACTAGCTGGACTGGTTGCATAAACTCTGTGAAGTTGATTTTCTTCAATGATTATAACAATTCCTACATCATAAATTGTACTGATGATCAAATGTACTAATGAAAGAAAAGTCATGTTTTTAATGATATTGGTTTATATAATGGATCATGGCTTTCTACATTGTCTATTGCTGTATTTTGTTACCTTTTTTTCCAAAGTGGCAGAATAACCAAGAACACACCTGCTTTTCTTGTTAACTTTTTATCTCTTTTGAGAAGTTGTATGAATACCATAGGGAAACCTACCTTTACTTAGGATGGCTTACGGAGCTGGTTCACTACTAGAAGTCAACATCAGAATTTTCACTGGAGGGCCGCAGCACCCACATAAGTTACAAGGACAGAATCTAGGAAGTGTAGACACTCCTTCCTCCTGCCAGTCCTGGGGATCAAACCCAAAGGTGCTCTCCTTCTGAGCTGCATTCCCCAGCCCTTTTTATTTTTATTTAAAGACAAGGTCTCCTTAAATTGCCCAGGCTTTTCTCGAACTTGCAATCCTCCTGTTTCAGCCTCCTAAGTAGCCAGGATTACAAGTGTGTATCACTGTGACCTGCTAAGTTTAAAAGTTAAAAAAAGCAAAATAAATGCCCCTAAATCTTATAACTCCTCATCCAAGAATTAAATTTGTCGCTGGTCTTCCAGAACTAAATATGCCTTAGGATATTTTGGGGAACTGTGGAGACAGGGGTCAAAAATGGCCCTAAAATTCAAGCTGTTAGTCCTGGGAGGAGAAGACTAACTTCTTTGGACTATGCTTTCATCATCCTTTTAATCTCTAAATTTTCAGGATTTGCGTATATGTTTGCTTATTTACTTATTTATTTTTTGTGGCACTGGGGATTGAACCCACAGCCTCACTCTAAGCGCTATCCTCAGATTTTTTGAGACAGAGTCTCGCTAAATTGCCAAATTGCCCAGGCTCTAACTTGCGATCCTCCTGCCTCAACTGGGATCACAGGAGAACACCACTACACCCGCACATTTATACCACTAGTTTATGATTGTCATTCTCATTCCTCAGCCTTCAGAGAGATTACAGACACTTAATAACCTTTGTCAACTTTTGCCCCACTCTGGCCCGTTCTCTAAACTCAGAAGGGCAGGTGGATTATTGGTTCTCTTGGAAATCTCAAAACCTAAACTTAAGGATGACCTTAGAATTTATAATCCATCACTTTTGAGGGTAACAGACACACTATTAATTATTATGTTGGGATAACAGGCACAAATCGTGTCTTCCCTGAACATATCCACACAAAGGATATATGATCAGCCTCCCAGATTCAGGTCATGCTTTCAAGAATTATCCTGGAAGCATCAGAAAGATCTCAGCGGACTCTATATGAGAGGAAATATATTCAGTTTCCTTGGGCCCCCTAGATTTTGACTTATTGCTGAAAGGAGTCTTTGGGATATTTGAGGAGCCTGTGGAGATAGAGATCAAAAGTGGTCCCAAAATTCAGACTGCTGCTCCTGGGATGAGAAGACTATTTTCTCTGGAGACCACCCTTTCACCATCCTGCTAATCTCCAAGTTTTCAGACAATGAAGGAAGCCATGAGGTTCAACTGACCTGGGGCCCCTGGGCTCTTAAATGCCTGGCTGGCCTTGGGACACAGTCCCAGATCACAGGCAGAGCCCTGCCCCCACCCCATCTGATAAATGAACATCAACTTCCATATCTCTTTGTTGACCAGTTTCCTCATTTCCCAGCCTTCCCCTCAAAAGCTCAAATGTTTTACAGGCCTACTATAATTAACCTTCCCAGATTCTTCTGCTTTTTCTATGCCTTTGTAGTACAGAATTGCCTTAATCTTTCCCTTCCATTCCTTCCTATCTGTTGACATTTTCATTTCTTTACTTTCCTCTTTTCCATATTATTCTTTCTATCTGTATGCCATGGCAGGAAGCCTGACTAGATGTAGGCCAAAATTAACATATGAGGACCAGATTGAAAAACTAAGAGACAAGTATGGATGAGAGGAAAAGGAGATGGCTGAAAACTCTCACAAACTTGAAAGATTTGTGTGTGGATAGATATAATCCACAGTTTGGGATCAACAAGCAAAGGGACAGCATTTGAATTTCAGTGTCATTTTAAAAAATGTAAAGATATGAGGTATGTGTGTATTTGCCATCACAGAATTTATTTTTTCTAAATTCTCATAGCAGCCTAGAGATTGTAAATAGACAACATCGATCCAAACACTTTTTTTTTAAATTTTTTAACCAAGAACATGTATTGGTACATTGTACATATAATGATCACATTCATCACATTTATTTTGTACCTGTACCTGATGCATCTTGGTTCCCCCCCCTTCTGTTCCCTCCTTCCCTATTTACAGCAGATTTATTCATATTTTTCCATGATTTCCCTTTCCCTTTTCTTTCCTTTTTTCCTTTCCTACTTTTCTCCCTTCTCTCTTTCTAGTTCTCTTCTCCTTTGTATATTTTCTTCTTTTTATATAATATCTATTACACCTCTTTGTCCTTATTTACAGTTGTGGTTTCTCATATCAGAGAAACAATTCGATGTGTACTCATGAGTGTCTGATTTATTTCACTTAATGGTATGGTCTCAAGGAACATCCATTTACATACAAATGACTCTAGTTTACCCTTTTTTATGGCAGTGTAGTACTCCATTATGTAGAAAAAAACACATTTTCTTTAGCCATTCATTGGTTGTTGGGCATTTAGGTTGTTTCTAAGACTTAGCTATTACAAATTGTGTTGCTATAAACATGGTTGCGCATGTATCCCTGTGGTGTGATGATTTTAATTCTTCTGGGAAGATCCCCAGTAGGGGAATAGCTGGATCAAATGGAACCTCTAGTTGTAGTTTTTTGAGGAATCTCCATATTGATTTCCACAGTGGCTTGACCAATCTACATTCCCACCAACAGAGGAGGAGGGTTCCTTTTTCCCCACAGCCCCGCCAGCATTTGTTATTGGTTGATTTTTTTTCATAAACACGGTTCTTTCTGGAGTGAGATGGAATCTTAACATTGTTTTGATTTGCATCTCTCAAGTGACTAGTGATGTTGAACACTTTTTCATATATTTATTTGCTATTTTTATTTCTTCATCTGAGAAATGTTTATTCATTTCAGTTGCCCATTTTTGGATTGGGTCCTTAAATTTGGGAGGTTTGATTTTTTTGAGTTCTTTGTATATTCTAGATGTTAGACCTTTGTCTGATGGATAGCTAGCAAAAATATTTTCCCCATCTGTGGGTTTTCGCCCTGCTCTATTGGTGATTTCTTTTGCTGTGCAAAAGCTTTTTAATAGCATGTGGTCCCAAGCACTGATTCTTTGTATTGTTTCCCGTGTAGTCTGGGGTCTGTTCATGAATTTTTTTCCTGCCCCTGTGTCTTTGAGAGTTCTTCCTATTCTATTCTCCAGTAAATTTAGCAAACACTTATTTTTGACCATTCAGTATCAAAATGACAGAGATGAGGATAAAGTACAAACTTATGAGAATAGTGGTTTGAAATTTTATTTAAGGACCAAATATCAAGAGAGAGAATGGTCGTCTAAGGTCTGTCACATTAAATCTTTATGAAAATGTTTAAATTGCTTTATTACAACTATCTTAACTTTTTCATGTGTATGTATTTTCAGTTCCTTGCTGCACTACACTATGTCTTAGGAGGTAAGCGCATTATGGCATCTTTCTTTCATAAACCATGAACTCCTCCATTTCTACAAATGAGAAAACTGAATATAATTCATTTCTGAACTTTCACTAAAGCATGAACCCCTGTACATTAGCACAACACTAAACTCCTTGCAAATTACTTTCCTCCTTTTGACTGGAAAAAAATAAATTAAAGGAGTCTTAGAAAAATAAGGTTAGCATTTCTAGTAGAAGAGTGGCATGAACATTCTATTAATAAACCTGGAAGGCAGGAGCGGTCATGCCACTGTGTGCATCACCACATACACAGAGCATGCTCCATTTTTATCAAGTTCCTCCATAAATTTGCCTTAGTTGGGGGCAAATTCTTGCCCTTTTCTAGGTGAAAGAGAATGATCAAGTTAAAACCATAAAAAATTCAAAATTTTGGTTTTCATTTTTAGGATTATTGGAGTTCTCAAAATTAAGGGTGCAAATTCTTAGAAAACCAAAACCAGAGAGGTTCACTGCACATTGCATACAGCAAATCAATTCTCCAATTTTGCAATTTCACTCCTCCTGGGGCTATATGATTTTATATAATTATGTATTTAATAAAAGTAAAATCACTAATCTAAGAATAAATCATATAAAATTAAGAAGTTTATAATAAGATAATTGACTATCTTGCCGAACTAAGTGTAAATGTTCAAAATTTGACCAAATCTTTTACTAAATGGATCACATTTTTAGAACTCTTATGAAAACTTTTGCAAGAGAGGAGTTCATATAGTCAAGTATTTAGTAAAGATAAAAACAAAAAACCCACTGGCCTTGGAAACTGAGAGAACAGAAATCCAAGATATTGACACATGCTGAAAAACATATCTGGGAATTTGATAATGTTTTATTGTTAGCTTTTCAATTCCTCTTAAATTAACAATGACTGAAATATGCTCTACCTTTTTCTTCAAGTAACTTTTCATTCATTTGCAAATGCATTGCTCTGGAATGAGACCTTTCATTCCTTAGTAAGCCTGCTTGACCTAGGAGCATTTTCAACTAATTAAAGAAGCAAAACAAAATGTGAAGTAAACACTAAAGCATTGAGCCTACTTTAACATTAGGATAAACATAGTCACCACAGACTGTCCTATAAGTCCTTGGGATTCTCCATACAGTGAAGATTCCCAAATTTAATTACCCCCTTAGCTTATAGTTAACAAATCTCATTAAAAAGTTAACCAGTTATCATACCAGGGAGAGGAAAAATTGGAAAAAAGTGTCAGGCTTGGAAGGAGTCAAATAATTCCGTGTTCCTGTCTATTCCTTCTGTGTTTAAGGAATGAAGATCAGACCAAGTTAGAAATCAAAATCTTCATTTGCAAGGTCAAAAAGCTCATATACCTTTAAATATTTAAAAACAAAACAAGTCCCACAATCAATGGTATGCTTTAAATAATGCACTTAAATAAACTCAGCGCTGTTTCAGATTTCATTCCTAGAAGTAAAATGAAGTCCAGAAACAAAAGTATTCATCAAATAGCTTCATATGTTTGTAACAGATATATACACACTAACAAACAAAAAGCCCGTATATAGATGTCTGCCTTTCAATACTTTGAGACTAGTTGCGCTTGAATCGTTAAATTAGAGGAAGTGTTACAGATGTGTTTTAATAGAACACAAAATAAAACTTTACGTACTTCGAGGGGTTGGGATTACTAGTATAGAAACTGATAAATAAATGCTTAAATCTCTCAACTCTATGTCATCATTTTAAAGACTCTACATGTTTTCCTTGGAGAGTTAATGGAGTGGACAATAAGCTCCTCTAGGCACAGGCTGAATGGGAAACTAGTGCTTGCCTATTTTAACCACACAATTTTTCATAATAATGAAATTCTGTCAAAAGCAGTGGTCAGGACGATGTATTACACAGCCCAATCATAAAGCATTGCTACCACCAGCACCCGAAGACCTCAAGACTTTGGCCACTTCACAGATCAGCTGGAAAGATTAATCCTTTGGCACTATATCAACTATATTTACAACACTGCAACTCTCCCTTGGTGTAGACATAGTGTCAGTGAGCTTGCAATTTGAGGCAATATTTTTTAACTCATGAAGTTGTCATCTTTGTTCAGTTTAGGTTTGTGGGCTGAACCATAGGACCTTCCTCCAGTTGACTAAACACCATGCCTGCTGCTGATCATGTATGTGTTTCAGTTACAGAATTCAAGTACAGATTGCAGAATGTGGAGTCCTTGAGGATCAGCAGATGTGCCTTCTTACTCTATTATCTCTGCCACAGTCCTTCTGCTTGATCCCTCAGCGTTAATCTTTGCCCAGGTCTGGCTTAGTCCATTCACAGATCCAAGTTGCTGTGGTCTCTTTTCATCTCCCTTTAGCTTGTACCCTTCACCTTCACCTTTCTGCCAAGGAGTCCCAGGGCACACTTGCTGCAATGAAAGAAGGTTCAAAGTACAAATAGCTTTCAATGAGCTAGCATTTTAATCTGCAGATATGCTGTAATATAAATGACCCACATAGGAAAAGAGAAACCATGTAATGTTAATAGTAGCATTTGTACAGACATTGTAATAACAACTTTCTCATAACTTTATTTACTACATCATCCTCAAGAGACTCTTCTTGTAACTCTACCCATTTTGTAGCTGAGAACAACGAGGTTAGGAGATATTAAAGGTTACTTCAGTGCAGAGCCAGACAGCACCCATGCTTAAGATTATCTTGCCAATGTCTCTTTAGATGTTGCCCTATGTGCCATTACTTCACTCCTCAT
Organism: Hystrix cristata; assembly: GCA_004026905.1. NCBI lineage: Eukaryota > Metazoa > Chordata > Mammalia > Rodentia > Hystricidae > Hystrix > Hystrix cristata. The sequence continues at coordinate 230,503 of PVJO010000052.1, read as the reverse complement.
CCTCTGTCCTGTCTGTTGAGAACCACCTAAGGACTCTGTTTAGAATCTCTTTATCCTGGACTTTGTTCTAGAAGATCAGTTTCTTCCCTCTAGTTCAGGGTTATTGATCTAGAATCTAAGAACCACAAGGGCGAGGAAGGAGGTAGGTGAATGCCTTGAAATTGTCAATTTTCGCAAATATAAGCAAAAGAGCATTTTTCAGAAAGAGGAGTCTCCATGGTTTTTTTTTTACCAGTTTCTCAAAGGATCTAAGACCAATTATTAAAACCATGACTTGATTCAATTTCTGGGGAACAGAGATGAGCAAGAATAAGTTTGCCTGGAAGATGGGTTCTTGGTGAAAACAAAGAAGAACAAGCATAATCTGCTCTGAACTTTTCTGGATGATCTGGTAAAGAAGCTTTAGCCACAGTCATTATATTTAGTTCTATGGGTCTTGTGTGAGCACTAGCATGCCAAGTAGGACGTGGCATGGAGACAGAAGGAGAGGTATAGTGATTGTGGAGAAATAGTAAGTACTGCGTCCTTTGCCCCCAGTACCAGGAATTGAACCCAGGGCCTTTGCATTGAACTATATTCCCAGTCCTTATTTTTTATTTTTAGACAGGATCTTTCCAAGTTGTACAGGCTGGGCCCAAACTTGCAATCCTCCTGCCTCAAATGGTAGGAATTCTTGATGCACTACATTCTCAACAGGTTCTTTGGGCAGAGGGTCATTGGCTTCAGATTTTATTGCATGCGCTCCCATTATACTCACTAAGCAGTTGAGGTAGGTGAGAAAAATGTTGACAATAACAATAGAGTGTCTGCTAGCTATAAACTTTCTTCTCAGATCCCTGAAAATTTATTCAAAGGCCTCAGTTTTTATGACGTGGTTCACTTGATCATTAAGACAAAATTATCTCTTATCTAATGAAACAGACTACATGGTCATTATTAAAGTGATAGGAGAATTGAACATAAGTGAGATTTAATGCAATTAAGGAAAATGTTTAGTGGTAAGTGGGTAAACAGGAAAAATATAAGAGGAAATGTTTACCTTTCAAAAGAAAAAAGATCTCAAATGCTAAGGAAAAGAAAGAATTATGGCTAATGAAGATTTCCTAGTTCTACTTTCTACTTGAATACTTACAGTTTTAAAAAGTTTTATCCAACTGATCCTATATTTTCTCATGGATAGAGAGCACAGTTAAATCTGTAATTAAATAGTTTCCTTCTGAAAAATAATGCTTGTTGATCTGAAGTGGCAGTGAGAGGGAGTTATGAGAGGAATGAACCAGACACACATGGTGCCATAGGCCTTCCTACCAACAGAGAAAGGAGAGGTCCAAGGCAGTTTGACACATAAGACTGAATTCTCCAGTGCAGCACTGACGGTGTTGGTAAGCACCGTGCAAGCTGGCAAATGAAACTCCTAGAAAAGGAACGAGGAGGCCAGAAGGCCATGTGTGAGATAGCATTTCAGGCTTTGGGGGGCAGGCAACAAAGAAAAGGGAGTTAGACTGAAAAGTGGGTTTTGGTGGGTCCCAAACTGGAATCTCCTGATTATGTTGGTTGATGACATGCAGCATTTGGGAAAGGCTAAATAGTGGTTTTCAACCCTTGTTAGGGCAACAAGACAACATGAAACTGTAGTGTTAATCCTTACTTATATATTGTTTATGTTACCAAATTCTTCGGGCACACAAAAGTCACGCAAACTCATTGTCAAACGGGTTTTAGCATGCGTACAAAATTATACAGATAATTTTATAAACTCTGAATACAAACTATAACCAAAAATCTATGTGACTCTTCTTCATCCCAATATTTTTCTCAGAAGTAGGAAGTGTTGATAGTTTGGTGTGATCTATGGACTTACAAAATTGTGCAACACACAGGCGTGCACGTGTGTGCATACATCAACACTATTTTTTGTATTTTTGTATGTGTATTATTACTGTTTAGACTTACTAAACAGTGTATCACAGACTTCTCAACTTTTAAATTCAAATAGATATGATTTATCCTATTAATGGCTGTATATTACTTTGATGTACTATATGTTGTAATGTACTTAACTATTCAGCAGTAATCTCTGAGGCCTTTCATTCACTGGGTTTTGAACATCACTCTCAGCGTGTCAGACATATGATTAGTGTGAAGATATAAAATACATACTCTTTGTGCTCAAGACATAAAACCAACTGGAGAAGATGAGATCTACTTGTATTATAGAGTCGTAAAATAGAAGACAATTTAAAGCCACCTTAAATCTTTTCTGCTCTAAAGCAAAAAGAGCAAGAGCATTAGTAGGAAGGGAGTAAATAAACAAGTAAATAACCTTGCAGTCCAGATCGGTACTGGGTGGGGCAAGTAAACAGAGAGCCACAAGTGTTCAGAAGAGCGAGGGACGTTTCCAGCAGGGCTTTCCTGCTCCCGTCCCCTCTGTGCAGCACCACTAGACCAGTCTTCCTGCAGCAGCACGTTGATCGTTCCTCCGCTCTGCTCAGAAGCCCTCCTGGGACCCTCCCTGGCCTGGGCTCTTTTCCCATCTGCTACAGAAATCACTTCATCGGAGCCACTGTTACATTAGAGTGGAGGTCATTGTGACACGGCTGAAGGTGCCCTGGAGTTGTTATTACAAGTCCTGGGTGTGAATTCTGCTTCTGTCACTTTTTAGCTGGGCAACCTTGGCCCATCCACAAGACTTCCTCAGATTTACATTCTTTGTTTGTCAACTATTCATTACCCATCGCATAGGTTTGGTGTAGCAATTAAGTGGGATAATACAGGTTAAAGTTTTTGGCTAACTGCAAAGTGCTTTGTTGTGTACAAGATGTACATATATACAGTATATGATATATTTATTTACCAGGGCTTGATATTCATATATTTATAAATGTGGCTAATGATAGTGTTCAACGTGTCTATAGGAAATTATGCATACATATGTACCATGGAGACTGGGATATTTGTTTTGGACTCTGAAAGATGGATAGGAATTTGAGAAGAAAATGGGTAAAAGGTATTCCAGTCTGATTGAACAGCACCAGAATGTGTTAAGAAGTTTAAAAGGCTACAGTGTGATTGAGAAGCAGCAAATCATTTGATTTGCTCAAGTGCAAGTTTTACATGCGTGGAAGCTGGAGACCACACTGAAAAGATCAAATGCTGTGAAGGTGCCCAGACTGAGGGCCAGAGGGTGGGGCAGAAGGCACATAAGAGAAGATGGATGTGATCTGATTTCTCAGAGTTCACAGAGACCGACCTGCAGGCAGTTGCTTCCAAGGGAAGAGGGGTTCTGGGAGACTGTGGCCAGACCAGGCGTCACAAGACCAGTTGTTAGCCTGGTGCGGTAGAACACACTTGTAACCCCAGCTCTCTGCGAGCCTCATGCAGGAAGATCACAACTTCGAGCCCAGCCTGGGCAATGTGGCAACCTAACAAGGTCCCATCTCAATATACAAAGTGAAGAAAGACTAGGGCTGTAGCTCAATGCTGAGGCCCTGGGTTCAATCCCCAATACTGAGGGGAAAAAAAATCAGTTGCTGAGCCAGCATCCTCACCAAAGAAATGGAAGCAGAGATGAGAGATTGCTGTGAAAGCATTTTCTGGATTTTTCCAGGTCCTCGTCTGAACACTAGAGAGGAGGAAGAAACATGGATCGAGGAGGTTTTGTGCTTGATGGTGACCTGGGGTCGGGGAAAACAAGCCCATTGCAGAACAGAGAAAGTAGGGGTTTGTGGGAAGTTTGTTTATTTGCCCAGGGTGGTGGGGGACAAAAGAAGAGAAAATAGACAATAGAGTCAGCAGTGACTGCTGAACTGTTGCAGGGAAGCAGCGGTTCAGTTGGGCAGCACCGGCATTTTCTCACAAACCTCACTGATGCCGAGCTGCGTCGAAGCATTCCCTTGGAATATAAAGTATACCCAAAAAATTGATAGTGAAAACTAGACTTGGGGGCAATCTTAAATCTTAAAGGAACAAACAGTTTTCATGAACCCGCTTATTAGAAACAATGGACTTGCTGATTGTAATTTATTCTCAGCTGCCTCTTCAATTCATGAAAGAGTTTCCTTCAAAGGATTGAGCTTAAAAATTTTATTAGCCATGTTTCAATGACCGTATATCTTTAAAAGGAATCCAGATGCATTTCTTTACAAATAGTCTTCAATTCAGACATTTTACCCATTCAAACTCACTTTGATTTCTAATATGTTTGAATAAATAAGGCTATGCTGCAAAGCTAATCTGTTTCCTGAAGATTTGAGAAATAACTTGGAAATCAACTGTAAAACAGTATTTTCTGGAAAACCCCAATACTTTGCAGCCAGATGTCTGTCAAAGCACTATAACTGAGAAAAATTCTCATTTGCATTCATCACCAAAGGAAGTGGAATTTCTCCCCCTTGTCAAAATTAATAGAACTTTATTTTATGTGGGTTTGCTCCATTTCATCTTATTTTTCATCTTAAAATATACTATTACTGAAACTGAAAGCATCAACAAAATATAGTTCATCATAAATTATTCAAATGTGTATATGAACTCATAATGGAAATAAGTTCTCACATCGGGACAAAAGCCAACACAGAGAAAAATCAATGGTAGAAAGCCGAAACTTTAAAGAATACAATTTCATATTGCCTTATTTACTGTAAATATCTACACAGCAGTACACGAAAAGTATTTCCAAGGACTTAGTTTTTTGTGACTTTTAGAATTGAAATTATAAAATTGGAGCTTCTTGAAAAGTTCCCAAGATAATTATAAGTAACATTGCAAAATCTTTTTTTAGTGTTTATTTTTTATTAGTACATATTTGCAGTACATAAAGTTTACATTCCTTGTGGTGCGTTGGTTCATATACATAACACATCTTAATTCTAGTGATTATGGGATTCAAAAGCAACAAACATATCTGTTGAGGGTAGGAAAAGCAAATGCTTTGGGAATAATCCCTCAACATATGTAGTGGAGTGTCAAGAAATTGATAGTCTTTTTGACAAGTTCATTTTCTAGCAGCCACTGAGACTAATATCTAATGTCTTTTTCTTCCTCTAAGAAAAGGGAAAAAAACATCTCAGTATGAGCCTAGTGAGGCCTGCAGAGGCTTTGGAAACATTGGAATGAATGTGTGGCATGTGAGTATGAGCCATAGAAGTCTCTATCTTTATTCCATATGGCTTGAAGTGAGTCTGACGGGATTTCAGATTGTGGCCCAAGATAGCAGAGGGTCGTACAAAGCTCCTGAATGAACACTCTACACTTCTGAAGCAAACCCTCCAATTCAGGCCAAGTTCACCGAGAGGTTTGCTGTGGCTCATGAACCTCTGGGTGAACCTGCCTCGAATTCTAAACTAGATAAGGACAACTTTCAAACGAACCTGAGATGAATTAGGTTTCAGGTGGTAATCATGTGAAACTGTTTCCACAGTGTTTCGGCTTCAGTATAGGAAGAGGATCCACATGAGGCTGAAACGTGTGCCCTTCCTAGCTTCTCATGAATGCCACCCCAGCAGAACACACAAATCTCTAGCAGCTCAAGGTGCTGATATTTCCACAGCCAGCATGCTTTGCCTTTCATGAAAGTATGTAGCAGCAGCCTTATCTCTTTACTGGGATTCGGCCTTCAGGGCTCCAGAAAGAATGGACAGGCCATAACATTTGGAATATATTTTTATGGGAATCTAGTACCTCACGCCATCTTGAAGTAGTACTTGGTAATAGCTTCAAACAAAAACTAAGTGCTGGGTAGAATCTTCATAACCTTCTCGTTGTCAGACGTACAGTCAGCCATTTCCCAGACAGAGAAATCATGAGGGACAAGCTCCTGAGTCACAGAATGGGAGGCCCAGAACCATGTACCCACACAGACAATTTGAGCACAGTACATAAGAAAAAGCTACCTGCTCCATGACTTTTATCACACCTGTCCTTCCTATGTCAAATCTTTAAAAGGTGAAGGTAATAGGACTTTATGATCTCTAACAATGTTGTGAGCTACCCAAAAAAGGGACTGGATTTGGGGAGGGGAACTAGTTATCGGAAATAGAATTTCTCCTAGGGAGGAAAAAAGATTATGAGCACTGGTATAGAAATAGGAGATGTGCAGTGAAGGGGACACAGGTGAACGTCAGCCACTGTGTGTGTGTGTGTGTGTGTGTGTGTGTGTGTGTGCAAGTTTAAAGGGGAAAACTCTCACATTACTGTGATGGAGATAACTAGAGAATATTCTATAGAGCTACAATAATTGTCCTAAGGACACTCTGGTATCACCTGAGATTTTGCTGTGGTTAGAAAGGGAGTTGGAAAAATATGGAGTTTCAGAAATGATACAAATACCGATCCCTCTAATACAGACCTTTATGTACTGTCATTCTATTCCGTGTCCTTTGCTTTATACTCCCCCAAGCCAAGTGTCTTGGCTAGCACCAGTAGCATATTTATATGTCCTTCTCTTCTCTACATATCCCATATCATGTGCTTCATTAAGACAAGGCTTATGAGAATTGGTACGAGGTCTTAGAGATTAGCCTGTAACCTTTAAAAATTAATGTATAATAAATCTGTAGGGAAAATGTTTAAATGTGAAGGAAGCTTTTTTTTTACCTGCTCCAACAAATACAGACATGTAGCTGGTGATTTTTATTAAATTTTTTATGTATTTGCAATTGTCCCAAGTGTCTTTTTTTAAAAAATACAAGTCTTAAGTCAATTCAAATATGTTTCTCAAAGACATGAAATATCTCTAGTTGAAACATTTTGCTGGTTTGGAGATGAATTTGCCCTTTCTGGTCTTTGTCCTCCCTCCCCTTCTTACATCTTACATGAATCTGTCCAATCTTAGAAGATTTATTTGTCCTTTTTTTAATCATGAAACATTACTGCCATTTACTGATTTTTGCATTTCATTTTCACGCCTGTATAAATACTCAACTAAGCAACGCCTCCAGTGTAACCTCCATGAAATCAACATGAAAATTGGCCTCATTTTAATGTATAGGTAAGAGCAGTTTCCTGCTAATCTATTTTCAGATAAATAGCTGAGATTTCCCCCTAGAGTTAGCAGAGAACTCCTAACACTGTTGGCTCTTGTTCCTTGAGAGAGCTATTAAGGATCTTTAAAAGTCCCTTAAAAACATTGAGGTCAGCCTACAGACACTGTCTGAGCTTTTGCAGGGCACTGCGTGGCCAATCTGAATCTTAAGAAGACACTGAAACTTACTTAGACTCGGAGAAGATAGTAATCAGAAGGTAGTTCTCTGACTCTTATCTCCAGCCAGTTGCCGGAATCCCCACTTGTCCCTGTGTGGGGTGGAAATTAAATAAAAACCGTAGCCTCGATGTGAGGATGTATCTCCTCTGTCCTGAATGTGTTTATTTACATTTCGATGTATCTGATATCTTACAGTCAATAACGTAATCGTTGTTGGTCAGGTGGAAGTCCTGGCATAATTATTATTGCTCCTGCTCATATAACCTTGAATATGGTTGACATTTGAGACTCATGGCTGGGTCATTGCAACCCTTCAACATTCTAGTCAACAGATGGTTAAAAGATAATTTGAGGAAGAAATATGGATTTTGGCTGCTGTCTAGAATCCATCCTCTGAGATCTGGTGAGATCAAGCAGTTACCAGTATCTGAAGTTGGTGGCTTGAACTTGAAAGAAAATCCTAGAGATAATAGTGGAGTATTCTTGTGCTGCAAAAACATCTTTTATAGCACTGAGAACAATATTTTGTGTGTGAAAAAGCAGATTGAAAAAATGATCAAGAGTTAGAATTTTGAATTTAGAAATTTAGCTTTAGAAATAATTTCATCTACATGTTTTGCTTTTTAAAAAATTTCTGTTTTAGATAGACATAAGAGTGATACACAATAAGGGTTTCATTTTAATTGACAGTATTTTTATTTCTCCACTATACCAATATGTTAGTTTTATAGCCAGTGGAATATTGAATTTGATGAAATACAAACGCGGTTGTATCTTTGTGAAGAAAAAGGAGAAGAGAGGAAGTGGATAAAAAAGGGAATGAGTAAAAAAGAGATTTCTCTGTGATTTTCTTAGAAGACTTTTTCTACTGCTCTTCATTATTTAGAAATGCACACCTTATATTAGCCAAAGTGCTATATCTAAAGACAGCAAAATAGCACATTACATAGTAATAATAATTAAAACCTGTGTGTCAAGCATCTTCGAAATAAGAAATACAAGCAGGCAGCAGACAAATGTTATTTATTTTAGGACCATTTAGTTGCCTACCACCATGTGGTGTTCCTGTGATGTGTTTTCTTCACCATTTGCAACTCTGGGCTGATAAGCTTTTGAAATTGAGTCTGGTGATTTGTTTTCACTTCCACTTTTTTTTTTTATTTATTTTTTTTTACCAAAACATAGGCCACTAGTGACTTGTTTAAGGATTGAGTCAAGCCAATGACTGTTGAGAAATAGTTGTAGTCTCTGCTTCTGCTGTGTGTGTTCAAGGCACTGCTGATGCAGTCCTGCTTTGTTTTTGTTTTTTAAAATTTTATTTTAGTGGTACATTTTAAATGTACATAGTGATAACATCCATCATAGAGGACTTGTACTTGTACACGATATATCTTGCTGCTTCTTTTTTTCGCATTCCTCTCCCCTTCCTTCTGCCCCTCTTCCCTATTTACAAAAGCTTTGTTTCCATTTTTTCTTTCTATTCCTTATTTCTCTTGTCCCTCCGTTCTTTCCCCCCTCCCTTGTTCCCTTTCCCACTTGAACACTTTCTTCCCTTTCCCAATATAATATATTTTAGTCTTTATTTACACTTTTGGTTTCTCACACCAAAGAAACAATGTGGTATTTAAACATGTGTGTCTGATTTATTTCACTTAAGAGTATGATCTCAAGATGTATCCATTTACCTCGACATTCCTCAAGCTTATTGTTCTTTATGGCAGAGTAGTACTCCATTGTATTTAAAAAAACAAACAAACAAACAAATTTTCTTTATCCATTCCTCCCTTGCGGCCCTGCTTTGAATTAGCAAAAAGAGAGGTGGTAGCCTTTAAATAATGGTAAGCATCATATGTAAATGGATTAGTCAATATTTACCAGGGTTCTTCTCTATGATGTACTTAATGTTTTAAGTGTTTGTCTCCCTTCAATTTGCTCCAAGAGTAAGAGCAAGGAGATTCCCAGGAAGAACATTCCATTCTTATGGCTCACTATTTTTTCTTGGGAAATGAGTAATCTAAATTGCCAGTGAATTCACTGACTCTTTAAACTGTAGGCACGAGCTACCCACCTCATACTACAGGAATCCAAAAACAGAACTCTGTTTCCTGGAAGAATGGAAAAACAAAACAGATATTTGAAGCATATAGATATATAGCTGAGCAAACAATTGACACGCAGTTGTATATAGAAGTAGTAAGGCGTAATAGGAAAAAATAAGCTTTAATGTCAGACCCAGGTTAGCACCAAAATTGTGTGGACTTAGGAAAATTACTTAAACACTCTGAGCCTCAGTTTCCTGATCTGTTGCACAGGAAGATTACATGAAATGAAATAAATTACTATTTCACAGTCAAAGTTTGCTAAATATGTATTTGTTTTTTGAAGAAAATTACTAGTTGGTATCAATAATTTCATAAGCAACCTCCACTTAAAATGTGTGACATTATAAATAATGTTGCAATGAATATCTTTGTGCATAAATCTTTGTCTAGCTCTCCAATTTTTTCTTGAAATATGTTCCTATCAGTGAAATCACACATCAAAGATATAAATATTTTTTCAAGATTTTAATACATAAAAATCTTTCCAAAAGAGTTGCATCTTTTCACTAAGTAAGAGAGTGGTTTTCTTACTTTAACTTTGCTTGTTTATTAATTACTTTTATTTTGTGTGTGTGTTTTTAAGTAGACTTTTGGAGTGCTAATGAAACTGAAATTTGTTGTTTATTAATCATTTTAATATATTTCCATGGGCGATTGATTTGTGGTGGCTTTTTTGATTTGTAGTGATTTATTTCATATATTTCATTTTTTATATATTCCATTATTTTATATTTTCATAGATTCCATTTTCATAATCAGTAGAGTCTGATTATGAATAGATTGTCTTCCACTGATCTTTCTTTCCAGTCTTGTATCAATGTCACATTGTTTTAATTGCCACAGCTTTACTCCATGTTTGAGTATGTTTTGAGAAGCTTTCAGATCACTGAGCCAAAAAACAGCAAGGCATCATGGGATGCTGGGGGAAGGCAGCAAGAGAAAAAGAACTCATGAGAGTTAGATGGAGATAAAAATTTTGGGAAATCTTTTCAAATTTCCCAATGGCCTGCATGCGGCTAGAAGTAAGATTTAAAAATCTCTTAAAATCTATTTTAGATCATGATAGAGAAAAAAGAGAAAGGTAGCATTTTCTCTACTCCTTGATCAGCTGCTACAATAATGCCAGATGAATGGATCTCATTGTATGTGCATTCGTTCAGTTGTACAAAGTGATTTTTTGTCTGATCATGTTAGTTCTCTGCTGGGAACTTAAGACCACCTGCCATTAAGTGACGGAGGAAATTGAAGAATGGATTTAAAGCACTTAGTGAGTTAGACTCTGCTTGTCTATGCTGTCTCATCTCATTTCTTTTTTATCTTCTCTTCCTTGCCTTCCCTTCCCTTCTCTTTCCTTCCTTCCTTCTTTTATTTTGAGTCAGTGTCTCACTAGGTAGCTCAGGCTGGCCTTGAACTCACTATGTAACGCAGGCTGGCTTCAAACCCACAGCGATAATCCTGCCTCATCCTCCCAAAGTGTTGGAAGTACAGGCATGCACCACCACACCCACCTCCAGCCTCATCTCTGTCTAAATCCTTTCCCTTTCAGTGATGTAAAGGGAAGAGGGGACCTGGATTCCCTTGCATTACCGCACCCACCCCTGCTGCAGCATTTCTGCAGTTTCAGTTGCAACATCACCCCTTTCATCTGTTCTCCTGATTTGTTCATTCAACAAACCCACACAGTCCCACAGGTGTACTTCCAAATGCAATAATCGAGTGTTCCCAGCCTTTTGCAGGTGGTCCTTTTTTATACTTTCTACATCTCTCCATCATAGCAATAATTTTTAATTTTAAGTATATGCATTCCATGCGGCTTTATCTTTGAATTCATCTAGCATGGTTCCTAGGACAGAGTAGGTAATTAATAAGATGTTCTCCAATAAGTAATGCAACAAGTATTGGACCTCGGCTGCAATGTAACATTTTCCACTTTTTTTCTCCTAAAGAATACTCTAGAGTTAAAAAGCAAGTACAACTCAGAAAAAATTCCCTAATATAATCTTTTAAGTATTTTTTTTCTTAGTTTGATTTTGCTCTTTCAAGAACATGCTTAAAGATTTTTTTCTTCATCTGTCTTATTGAGGGCTGTGGAGAGAGGAAGCATATGGCTGGGATAAATGTGGCTAATTCAAAGAAGACCAGAGATTTTTCTGAAAAAGCCCTACAGTCATTCAAAGAAGGGAACTCTCACAAATCCACCCACTCATCAAAAACACAAGTAGGACAAAAACTATCAGCACCTTTTAACCACAAAACTAAATTATAAACTTCCAGCTGCCAAGCATCACTTCAGATAATGCTCTTACTTCTGAAGCTTTTACATACATCTCAATTTTGGTGCTTAAAAAAAAAGGGCAGATCTAAGTCTATAGCTGAACATAAAGCCTTGACTGGCTTCAAAGTCCAGTGGTTGTGGGGACAGTCGCGGGGAAGTGGACCAGACAGGAAGCAGAACTACCTCTCACTTCCACAAGTTGTAGCAGCCTTCCAGATCATGTCTGTGGTCAATGACTGGCCAGAGTTGGCCAGCCTCCAACAGGCTTGTTTAGACTACTTGATGAGTTGACACAAGCAAGGACTCTTTCCAGTGCTATTAGTGTCTGAACATTAACAAGCAACAGTGTTCAGTTAGGCTATTAAAGAGAAAAGGCATTTTAATCTTTGTTTTGTAAGTGAGCCCTCCCAACAAACCCACGGGGAGGGAGCCTCAGAGCCAGTGGCTGTATGGTAGCAGAGGACAGCAGAGGATAGGCTGAGACACTGCGGGGATCCCCCTTTCATAGTCCAGTAACTGGAAGGGAAGAAGGGAGAGGAGGCCCCAGACCACCACCCTTAGAGAAAGAAAACTCTTAAGTACACCGTAGGATGAATTTTCAGCACTCTGTCAGCAATACTATACATTTAAAATTCCAAGCAAATGGTTCACAAAGGACTCCCTTACCTTTGCTAACTGTAAAATAAACAAAGCTCCAAGCAAGAGGGTTTCTCACATTACAAGAGATCCCTTACAATTCGGAGACTGGGAGGACGGTATTCAGAATTATGCTTCTGGGAACTGGTGTGGTTCCCAGGTGTGTCACTCCGCCCACGACAGTCTCACCTAAAGTGTAGGGATGGTGGCAAGAATGTGACACAGGAGGATACTTCTGTCTCAAATGAGTGAGTAACATAGGCAAATGGTGCACACGGGAGAGGAATGGATGACTGTTTTTGTTACTTTTTTCTTGTTCTTTTGTCAGTTAAAAAGAGAATCGTAAAACTTAAAAGTTTGGAGGGACATTAGAAGTCTGCTTCAATGATCGGCCTCTTTTACATAATTTAAGCTGAGGGAGTTGAATTAATAGGAGCCTCAATCATGGTTTTCATCATATTAACTATTTAAGATTTCTCTCCTGGAAATTTATAAAACTTTTCAGAAAAGTTGAGTCTTTATTCATCCATGTGTATGACTCAAGAATGGTTACTAGGACCAACCTATCACCTTTCCCATACGCTAAAATAGTCAAGTATGTGTCAACATTTATTTCTAATCATTCATATGTAATGTTTGCAAAAAGCAAGTTCTTCAATATTCCACAAAAGCAGTTTTCTTCCAAACCTTCATTAAACTGAATTTGTCACCAACTTGATTTACATAGCAGGGACTGAATTGAAAGACAAAGAGATTTAACTATAGTGTATCATCCACATTTAATAAAAATGTTTTAACATAGGAGTGAGGTATACATATAATTCTTTTGCAATTCCTGACCTTGGAGAAAAAAGAGAAAGAAATGGTTGCATTCTCAATTATATTAGTGATTATGATCAGCAACAACCAGCATGCCTTGACTATTTCTATTTTGACAAAATTCAGGACAATGGACCAAATACCTGGAGATTATTTTTCTATTTTCAGAATGGTGATGTGTACCTGTTAGTGATTAAGGTTATCATAGCTATCTTTTGTTTTATTTATCTATATCTCTCATATACTCATATTTTACTTCTTAATTTTTATTAGTACATTGTGGTGAACTTCTTATTGTGGTCAGCTTGAGCAGGAACACCCAGCTGGACTGAGCTGCTGTGGTTCTGGGTGTAGAGGATCCACCTGAAGTTTATTGCCGACACAACATAAAGGAGAACAGGAGCAGAAGATAGGAGCCGGCTGTTTCCCAGGAGAAGCTCTGTTGTGGCTGGTTCTCCTGAAGGGGACTCAGTTGTTCTCATTGAAGAAGGACCTCAGGGCCATGTTGTCCTTGAGGATGGCTTCTGTTGCTTCAGGGAAGCTCTGGTCTTCATCTCTGCTGTGAGCATCGGATCCTGGTTCCAGTAAAGATTTCTTCAGCCATCCTCTGCAGACACGGACGCACGTGGCACAGTGCCATGGGCTCCCAGCCCTTGATTGGATCTTCTGGCTCTCTGGTGCGTAGATAGACATGCGGCACTCTTCCTGTATTTGGCTTATGGGTGAATGTTGTAATTTGTAAATGTCCTGTATTAAATCTGCTCTCTTGCAAACCATTGGCTCTAGAAAGGTAACTAATACACACAGGTTTGCAGTAAGTAATGATTACATTCATCTTGATGATTTATTACACGTGCATAACACATTTTAATTCTTTTAAGTTTCCTTCCCCTCCTTTGCCTCCCCTGTCTCTCCATCTCTTAATTGTTTTCCAATTTGCAAAAGATCTAACTTTTTTCCTATTATCTTATCTTTTATTTTCCCCTTTATTTATACATTAGGTTTCTCACATAAGAGAAACAATGTGATATTTAAAGTTGTGTGTCTGATTTACTTCACCTAACATTATGGTGTTAAGATGCATCCATTTTCCTACAAATGACTCAAATTTGTCCTTCTTTATAGCAGAGTAGTACTCCACTGTGTATAAATTCATTTTTGTTATCCATTCATCTGTTGATAAACATGTAGGAGGCTTCCAAGATTTGGCTATTACAAGGTGTGCTGCTATAAATATGAAAATTCAAGTACCATTGTGACATTCTGTCTTCAACTCATTCAAGAGGATACCTAGGAGAAGAATATCCAGGTCCAATGGAATTTCTGTTTTTAGTTTTTTAAGGAATCTCCATACCAATTTCCAGATTGTACTAATTTACATTCCCACTGACAGAGTAGCAGGGCTTCTCTTTCCCAGCAGGCTCACCAGCAGTTGTTATTACTTGATTTCTTGATGGTAGCTATTCTTTCTGGAGTAAGAAGATGTCTTGATTACTTTCTTAATTGCTGGGACTCAATACTCAACACCCACAAATTCAAGGAGGAAAGTTTATTCTGACTTCCAGTTTGTAGTTCATAATTGGCTGGCTCCAAGGCTACGCAGTATGGCAGAGAAGTGGCTCGTGCCATAGGACTGGGACGCAGAGAGAAAAAGAGAAGCGGGGAAGAGATGAACCCCTGCAGGCCACAGTGCCAGTAATCCACCTCTTCTGAACAGATTCCACCTCCTTACTCTGGTGCACATCATGCCCCCATGATCCAATCACATCCCAAAGACTCCAATTATGAGTGTGTGAGACTTTGCGGGGGCATCTAGATATAAATCCTAACAGATGGGATCACAGTGTTTTAATTTGCATCTTTCTAATGGGAAGAATTTTTGAACATTTTTTCATGTATTTATGCCTCATTTTTACTTCTTCTAAGAAGTGTCTATTCATTTTACTTACCCATTTTTTGATTGGGTCTTTTATTTTGGGGGTTTAATTTTTTTGAGTTCTTTCTATATATAGATATTAGTCTTCTGTCAAGGAGTAGCTGGAAACAGTTTTTTCCCATTCTGTATGTTTTTTCTTCATTCCGTTGGCTATTTCCTTTACTGGGCAGAAACCTTTTAATCTGAAACAATTCCATTTGTTATTTATGTTATTTCTTGTGCAACTGGGGTTCTGTTCAAAAGGTCCTTACCTGGGCCTATGTCTTCCTTAGTTTTACCTAGTCTATCTTATAGCAGATTAAGTATTTATTTGAATCTTTAATCAATTTTGGTTTTAGTTTAGGACATGGTGAGAGATATGAGTCTTGATTTAATCTTCTGCATGTGTATACCCAGTTTTCCCAGCACCATTCATTAAAGAAGCTATTTTTCCTCTGGTGTATGTTTTTGGCCTCTTTGTCAAAGATCAGATGGCTGAAGGTCCCTGGGGTTGGTTCTGCATTCTTTATTCATTCCATTGATCCACATGTCTGTTTTTGTGCCAGTACCATGCTTTTTTTCTTTCCCTCGATGGTAGCTTTGTAATATAACTTGAGGTCAGGTATTGTAATGCCTACTGCTTTAGTCTCATTGCCCAGGGTTGCCTTTGCTATTCTGGGTCTCTTCATGTTTCACACGAATTTTAGGATTGTTTTCTCTAGTTCTGTGAGAAATCGTATTGGTATTTTGATTGGGATTTCATTAAATCTGTATATCAGTTTTGGAAATATGGCCATTCTGATAATCTTGGTACTGCCCATCCAGGTACCAGGAATATCTCTCTATTTTCTGATGTATTCTTTGATCAACTCTTTCAGAATACTATAGTTTTCATTATAGAGTTCTTTTACTTCGTTAATTCTTAAGTATTTACATTTTCTTGAAGCTATTGTGAATGGTATTGTTTTCCTAATTTCTTTCTTGATGTGTTCATTATTTGTGTACAAGAATGCTACTGATTTTTGTATGTTGATTTTATGTTCTGCTGCTTTGCTGAATTTGTTTATTAGTTCTAGGAGTCTTTTGGTGGAATTTTTTGGGCACTCCATGTAAATGACCATGTCATCTGGAAATAAGAATAGGTTGACTTCTACTTTCCTATACTGTACTTATCTCTTTAATGTCTTCCTCTTGCCTGATTGCTCTGGCTAAACTTTCAAGTACTATAGAAACAGGAGTGATGATAGTGGACAACATTGTCTTGTTCCTGGTTTTATAGGAAAAGATTTCAGTTTTTCCACATTTAATATGATGTTGGCAGTAGGTTTGTCAAAAATGCCTTTCATCAGATAGAGATAAGTCCTTTTATACCTATTTTCTTCAGGATTTTAAAAATGAATACATGTTGGATTTTCTCAAAGGATTTTTCTGCATCTATTGAGACGTTCATATGATTCTTTTTCTTGCTTCTATGTATGTGATGTATTATATGCCGGTTACTAGATTATTTAGGGTATTTATATCTTCTTGATTCAATTTTGGTAATTTATATGTATTTCTATCTATCTTTTTCTGGATTCTCTAATTTATTGTAGTACAGACTTTCAAAATAGCTACTAATTATCTTCTGGATTTCAACCATGTCTGTGATTTTCCCTTTTTCATTTCTAATTGCATTGATAAGCATCTTTTTCTTTTTTCTTTTCTGGTAAGATTGGCTAAGGTTTTCTTTGTTTTTTTATTCTTTTAAAGATCCAGCTCTTCAATTCATTGATTCTTTTTATTATTATTTTTGTCTCAATTTCATTAATTTCTACTCTGATATTTATAATTTCCTTTCTTTTACTACCATTGGATTTAGGTTGTTCTTATTTTTCTAGGCCCTTCAGGTGCACCATTAGGTTATTATCTGAGCTCACTTTGCTTTTCTGACATGGGTATTCATAGCTATAAACTTCCTTTTTAGGAATGCTTTCATTGTGTCCCACAGGTTTCAGTAAGTTATACTGGCATTATGGTTTGATTCTAGGAATTGTTCCTTGATTTCCTCTGTAACCTATTGATTCATTCAAAGGTATATCATTTCATCTCCATGTGTTAGCCTAATTGGGGGGATTTTTTTTTGCCATTGGTTTCTAATGAAGTTGCACTATGATCTGATAATATGCATGGCATAATTTCTATCCTTTTGTATTTATTTAAGTATGTTTAATGGGCTAGTATGTGGTCTATTTTGGAAAGGTTCCATCTGCTGCTGAAAAGAATGTATACCATTGTTAATAGGTAGAATACTCGTAGATTAAGTCCAGTTGTTTGAAGATGTGATTCAACTCTCATATTTCTTTGCTGATTTTTTTTGTCTAGTTGACCTATTTGTGGCAGTGGGCTATCTATGTCCCCTACTATAATTGTGTTGAGGTTTATCTCATCTTTTATATCTAGTAGTATTTGTTTTATGAAGTGTGGTTGTTTTGTAGTTGTTCTGTAGCTCAGTCTTAAACAATTAACCTCTTTCCCAAATGGCACCTAATTAAAACACTTTCAAATATGGTGGGCACTGCACTGGATCACTTCTCCCACTCTAGCCTGCCACACAGAAGGAGTCACTTTGAGTGAAATCCCATGCTGTTTTTTGCAGTTTACAATACCCATGGATTTTTTGGAGGGCCTAGTACAACGGTCTGGTCTGTTGTTTCTTCCTGTAGCCACTGACCTTCTTTTGGCTTACTTTCTGTTAGCACAAACAAGTCCCTCTCCCCAGGAGCCAAGGTTAACTTTCCAGACTACTTTGTTATTTTTTCTGCATTGTGTTCCATTTCTTCAGCTTCTCTGTAGTTTCTAGTTTTCCTAATTCTCAGAGATCTACTTTCTTCTTCACCAAGTTATTTTCCAGGTGTGCTGATTCCAGGTCCTAGAGAGGTTCTATTTTGCTGCTGATCTTTACTCTGCCTTTTTTTTCTTTATGGTACTTATTACCCAAGTATGATTTTTCTGATTTTGTTATAGTTAACTTGAAAAAATATAAAATCTGTTCAATTTCTTTTGGAGTTAGGCAAAACTATCTATTTTTTTCTTTTGTAGGGAGAGTATAGCTGTCATACTACCATAGAAAAGGGCTCATGTATTCATGTATTAGAGATTGGTGGTCTCAATAACTGGTGTAATTGCCTTTATTTTGTACCCCATTTGGAACTAGAATTTCAAACCATCAGCCTCCTATTTAGGTGTTTATTCCTGTGGTAAGTGACACCCTGTTCATCCTAAGTACCCATACCCTAATTCCTGAAACTTCTTGAAGTTACCTTGTATGACAAAAGGACTTTGCAGATAGAATTAAATTCAAGTTCTTGAGATGGGGAGGTTATCCTGGGTTATCTTGATAGGCTTGAAATGAACTCACAAGAATTCATGAGAGGGAGACTTGACTAGAGACACAAGAAAAGGCAATGAACCCAGATGCTACATTTTTGGCTCTGAGAGTGGAGGACAGAGTCATGAGCCAAGACAAACAAAGAGAGAAACTCTGAAAACTGAAAAGGGCCAGGAGTCTGGCTCTTTCCAAGAGTCTCCAGAGAGCATGCTGTCTGCCAGCACCTTAGTTACATGCAGTGAAACCATCCTAGACTTTGGGCCACCAGAACTGTAAGAAAATAAATTTCTGTTGTTTTAAGCTGCCATGTTTGTGGCAATTAATTGATTTAATTAACACAATTATCTTTCTTTGTTGACTAGCTCATAAAATTGACATGTTTCTTCTCAGATGTGCGTCTGGGATATGTGGGAAACTTGGTTTTCATGAGACATTATAAGACAGCACATTGGGGTTGGGGATTTAGCTCAAGTTGTAGAGCACTTGCCTAGCAAGCACAAGGCCCTGAGTTCGATCCCCAGCAGCCCACCCCCCAAAAGACAGCACATTAAATTGAGGCACTCTCTCCCTTTTAAATGGATTATGTTTGAAAGGATACTTTTGCTCAAGTGTCTTTTGGCATGTATAATACAAATCAACTAGTATATATTTTTAAAATTAGTATATTTTTAATATGATTGCTACTTTACTCTTACTTTTTATTACTCAATATTTGAAAATTTCTTGTTTGGACTCATTGTTCTTTTTTGTTGTTTTGGGTTTTTCTGTTTTGTAGTTTTTTTGTTTTGTTTTTGTCTTTTTCTTTTTTAGTGGTTCCGGGGATTGAACCCAGAGCCTTTGCAATGAGCTATATCCCGAGTTCTCCTTTAATTTTTTTTTTTTTAATTTTGAAACAAGCTCTTGCTAAGTTACTCAATTGTCTAGGCTGGGCTCAAAATTTCAATTCTCCTACTTCAGCCTCCCAGGATGTGAAATTACAGCCATGTGTCACCATACCTGGCTTGGACTCATTGTTTGTTCTAAATAAGTTGTTCTGTCCAAAATATGCACCTCCCTGCCAGAAATAGAGTAAAGCAATGGTGATAGTAGTTGTTACAATATTTGTCATTTAAACTATTATAAAAATATCTGAGACATTTACATTCTAAACATATGGAATCACATAGGATCATTAAGAGCATAACTGGTAAGAAAGTGATTCTGGAGAGAAGAGTTGTAGAAAGAAGATTCCAGTGATGTACTTGCCTCACTTCCAAGCTTCTGTTGGAGTACAGACCTTCTGCCCTGACACACTGATGTATTTAGCTATGACATCTTTATAAAAATATTTTTCTTCTCCTACATCATTCCTGCTCACCTCCCAAGTTGTGAAACACCCAACAACAACAAAAACAACAACAAAAAAAATGTTGGAGGTAAGAGAACACATCCTACCTCCCTACTAACTTCAGGGAGAAAGATCTGACATTTCAAATGGACGACACTCTTGTCATCTGGTCTCAGCAGAAGAGAGACCAAAGCCCAGATCTCCTGAATACCATTCCCACACCTTGCCCACTGTTCATGGGCACTTTTCCTCTTTCTAACATTTAACAGAAATTAGTTCACTTGGAAGAGATTCTTAGATTAAAAATACAGTTTAGAATCACAGGTTTTTTTTAAAAAGGAACTTGTAGATAATCTATGAAAGTCTTCCAATTTCCAGATAAAAACATCAAGCCAGACAAATTGATTGATTTTACAGAGATAATCAGTAGTAGAAGTTTGAATCCCAAATCTCCCAATTTCTTACATGTGATAACTTCACAAGTTGATTTCTTTTACTCTTTTCTCTCCTTGTCTATCCCCTGAGGCAACACTCACAGCCTAAGATTGAACCTGTTATTTGTACAATACTTCACCAGCTCTTGTCCTGCTCGGAGGCCCCTGTACTGTGGAGTCAGGAGGGCTCCTTGTTCTAGGAACAACTTCCCTCTGAGTAGAAATAAAATCTTGCATGCATTAAGAAAGTTTTGCACTAGGAAATTAGCAGCGAAGTTAAAAATTTCTTATCATTTATGTAAACTGTTACATAAATCAGTTGTTTGGAACTCTTAAAATCAATTGCCCAAGAGCATTCTGACTGTCTTTGAATTTCTGTGTGCAGTGACTTGGAAAAACTATCACAATAACCGCATTTTCTCTTGACTATTCTGAATTATTTCCCAGTGAAGACCTTTCTTCAAGACTGGACACCATTTCAAACCCTGATGTATACATTCACTACTTGTCAGAGTTTTATCTCACACAGTGTCATTAGTTCATCCCCATATTAAGCAGCACCCACGTCATAGCAGATAATGTGGTAGCACTAGGGAGACTAAATGAAGCAGACACAGTTCTCTCTACATGGAGTTTACATTCTTATCTTGAATTAAATTTAAATTCCTCATCAATTAGATGAGCATCAATTAGATTAGAGCAAATCTCTAATCTTATTAATTTATTTTTTTCTTCTGCCCAAGAACCTATCATCTTCTAAATAAATCAGTAAAAGAAGTCATGTTTTCTGCATACAAAGTGTTAACAGAAATCAGAAAGTTTGGAACCTCAGGCAGTGACTCTTTCTCTCCCTTACTATATTTACAATTATTTTCTTAGTGCCTCTGTCCCACAGCTACTTTGATACTAACTCATCCTTGTAATTACATCCTGAGCAATCCTCCAGCTGAGTGCCCTTCAAAGCCCAAAAATTCAATGCTTAGGAGAATGAGCGAATGCATGGGAACTCTCCTGGCTCTTCCAAATTTTAGAGGAGTTTATTGGAATGGGCCTATGAGACTTGAGACAAGAAGGACAAGAAATGAGAGAATTGCATACATTTTTCCACTTGCTATGTTATCAGCCAATGGTGATAGACATTTATTGAACATTTATTTTGTAGTAGGCACTGTTTGACATAAGAGAGAGGGAGATGAAGAACTACTGTCCTCAAGGAACTCAGAGATCATGAACTTACTCAGTACCTGTAGGACAGAATGGTTTCTTTCTCTTAACTCAAGTGGGTAATGAATTGGAAGACCATATGAATATATGAAACTATAAGAAATTGTCTCTTTATACTTAGTAGGTTGTAATAAGGGCTACACTGGTGAGTCAGAATGTTGTCAGCTGGTTGTACAGTCCATTGTTATATCTTTTATTGTTTCTTCTTTTGGTGAAAATAATTGCTGTCCATGATTTTCTGGTATATTCATTGGTGGGAGTTGAATGAATGAACATGGTATGGAAGAAGGGAAAGTATTGCTTTCCCTTCTCTGACCTCAGAGGTCAGAGGATTTGTTACCATCCTAACTCTGCTTCTGGCTTTGTACACATTTATTTTCTCACTGTCTGCATTCATAAAAATGGAGGTAAGGAGATCTCTCATAGTATTTTTAAAACAGGATCAAATAGGATAATACATAAGAAACATTTTAAACAAAACCTAGGCACCATTGCCCTAGAGGAAGACATGAGACTTCCTGGTTCTCTGTTAGACTTGGGTGGCCACCATGCACTGGGACTCTCATCAGAGGAGCAATACTCAACCGGTGGACATGGATACAATGATGATTATTTATGCCTGGGATTGTTTTCACTGGCTGGTGATCACACTAGACTGGCTATAAAATATTTCGAATTTCATTATTGCTTCACAGGAAACTCTTTCCAGGGTAAAAGCTGTTAGTGTGCTGGATCTAGGGTAGTTGAAACAACCATAAAAAATCTAATGCTCCCTTTTTATAGCAATTTCCTTTATTATTCTAAAATAAAACTCATAGATGGTACAACATACCTGCCTATAATACCTAACTGTTATATAAAGGTCAACTAAGGGAAAGCAATTTATAGTGAAAATAATGTGTGTCTCAATATGTAAATGTCTGGTCATGAAGATACTGAAAGAATGGAGTGATTGTATGCTTGCCCATATTTATAATGAATAAGTGGGAACTAAAAATGTCAGAAGCTTTTCAGTGATGTTTGGAAAAATTAGGAAAAGTATAAACAGATAGAAGAATAAAAAATAGTGTTAATAACTGGCTACACATCTTTGCACACAATAATCGAAAGAGGGAACTAATCTCAACTCCAGTATGAGAAAATATCTAGAAAAACTAGATATAGTATAGAAAATGAAGTCCTATATTCTTGCAAATGAACTGAACCCTGTTTATAAGTATAATGCCCAAATAAGGCCTATGTTATGGTATGAATTAGAGTAGTATCAAAAATCAAAGAAAATGATACATTTTAAACTTTAGGACATAAGACATGTATTAACTCTTTATCATTTTAAAAGTGCTTGGAGATTGAGTGTTCAGACAGGTCATTGCAAATTGAAGGTAGATGGAGAGAAGGAACTATAGTTAAGAGGATGTAGAGAAATTGTGTGATATAATGCCAGGAAAATATGTGACTAAGACTGAAAAACAGAGGAAAACCCTAAAAATTGACAAGTACTTTGGAATTGTAATTTCTACTATGTAGACATTATTTTGTCTCAATTTTTAATGAAATATTATAGATTAATCTTTATTAGTGAACCTCAATTTTATCTCTGTTTCATGTGTATCTTCTAAATATAGTGTTTGACGCTAAGTCTATTAAAAGAAGTCTCCAATCTTTTACTGTGATTTTCTATGACATCTACAGTTACAGACTACAGCAGGTTTGTTTTCAGGCTACTCAAGACCTGGAGCAGCATAATAGTTGGTGGCATGATTTTCAAAATGCAAAATGACCTCTTACTAATATTCTAAACAAAGCAAAATGTATCCTTCCTTTGATTTTTGGTTAGTTGCTTTCCTAAAAATTCAGCACATATTAAAACTAGTCTAAAGTATCTTGTGTCTATATATAAAGTAGCATGAGGCATCAGGATCAGATAATTATAAACAAATATTTGTATACTTGCCAGAATGATTAAAAGCTGAAGATTTTGCTTCTTCTTTGTTTGTATCTCCCCTGCCCACGTAGGAAATCTAGCAAACTTGCTACATCAAATAGTAGGAGGATCTCCAGCAATGGTAAAAACAAAAAATACACCCACAAATTTCAAAAAAAACCTGTAGGGTAAGGTACCACTTCTTCTGAGAACCAATGATTTAGTCCAGTAATGTAGCTAGGATTTAGTAGGCCCTGCTCATGTAGCCTCTGAACACATAATTTCTCCTTTGTCTCTAATTTCAATGAGAAAAATTACAGACTAACTAAGCTATTTCTTAAGGAAATTCTTGGCAAAAAGGACAACTTGAGGGTTGGGGATTTAGCTCAAGTGGTAGAGTGCTTGCATAGCAAGTGCAAGGCCCTGAGTTCAATCCTCAGCAACCCCCTGAAAAAAAAAAAAAAGGACAACTTGGCAAGACTCTGTTGTTGTTCTCTATATATTCCACATAAATTGTAATCTAGTAAGAGAAATACTTGTTATGTGGTATCTCTGGACATGGGCATCACTAGAGACAGAAGAGGACTATTGGTCTCTTAATATCTATAACTTGCCTCTTGGCCTCTTCATCAACAAGGACAGTGCCTGACGTATTTGCCACTGCTGTTCATTTCTGATAGGTAAATGTTGTGAAGGAAGCAGGCTGCACACGTGTTGCAAAGCAAAAGAGGGATGAGTTCAAAGTTTGCATCACATTCACCTATTAGCCAGCATGGCCATCTGTGAAGACTGGTGTTTAAGGGCATATCAGGTTGCCATAGTCTAGAGGCTGTTCATCCAAGGCTGTCGGTGAAGGGGTGGAAAGAGAGGGATTTAGGAAGCTCAGTTTGAGACGAGGTTCTTTTTTAAAGGCTGGGGCCCTTTAGAGTAACCAAGAGTCTTGGGGACCCATATAAATAAGCAAGAAAACTGCTCCCCTGGCCCCCAGGCTGAGATCCAGGTGTGAGATTTCTGGACTACTTGAGAGAACCTGCAAGCTCACCAAGCTGGAGTTTAGGATAAACTCCAAGTCTCAACTAGATCTGAGGAAGTAATCAGGGCAACCAGCTAGAAACTTTAGAACAGAGTTGATGGAGGTACCCTAGTCCTATCACATGAATGAGGAGCATGGGACAGATGGGGATGGAGTGAGTTCTGTTGGGTGGGGGACTATATGATCAACCAAGGGCCATGACCTCAAGTCTCAGATATGTCTGACAGCAAGTAGGACTTCAGGAGTAATGAGTGGGACAGAGGCTACCATTGCTCCTTTTCTCTTCTCTCCTCTCCTCTTCCTTCCTTCCTTCCTTTCTTTTTTTGAGACAGGGTCTTGCTATGTAGTCCAGGCTAGTAGGGATCCTCCTGCCTCAACTTCCCAATTGCTAGGATTACAGCCATGCACCACCATGCCCAGCTACCATTCATTCTTTGAATGGGAGAGTGGTATGTTGGATTTAAGTAAAAGAGAACCTAAGGCTGTTTAAGTAACTCTCAGTTTGATCTGGAAAGTAGGATCATGCTGGGCTCAACTTTGAAGAACTGGATAAAGCAGAAGGAAAACAAACTGTGTGGGTGGTAGAGGTGAGGTGGGGTAGACAGCATCATTTATTAAGTATAAAGTTGAGGTAGGTGATATATTTTAACCTATAATGTACTATGAGGTGCTTGAATTATGATTAGTTTTACTATATAAGTAAATCACAGGAACCTTACTAAGAAAGTCTTAATTCTTAGTGTCCCAACCAGAGGACAGGCAGATCAAACTTTCCAGGTTTATTTTCAGTAAGTAAAATGTTGGGGAATGGTCTAAAGTATTCCAGATGGAATGTAACTTGAAGTGGGAAGCAGGAAGGAGGGAGAAGTGTGTGCCATTTCTCACCTTGACTCTACATCTGTTATTACTTTCTTATTTCCCTGAAATACTAGGCTTGTCTCCACAAAAAACAATCCTTTCTTCATGCACACCAGCTCCTGCAGCCTCCCCTCCCATAACAAAAAGAGGGCAGTAGTACAAATGTAAGGCTCCTTTGTTACTAAACCTATCAATAGGATTGACTTTATTTGAGCATCAGTTATCTTAAATTTCAGTATTGTCTTATCCTTGACAAAGTAATAACTGTGTTATGTAGAAATAAATATCGTATCATCATTTAATGACAGGGGTGTAAAGACAGAACACTTTGCTATAAACAAAAATCTCAGCATAACACTTTTCATGTCATGGAAGTATCACAATTTTTGAGCAACACAGCATTGTATTATGCATTCTTGGTACGCACTACTGGTATGCATCTGAGCAGGAGCTGATAGGGACCTCTGACTATATAAAATCAGGTCCTTGTTCCAGTCTAACATTTTGTGTAGATTAAAGCAAAGAATTAACTATAGTTGTTTTTAAAATGAAAAGCAATGAAAGTAGAACAAATTTAGGTCAAGACACCTATGGCAGAGTCTAGGAAGCCAGCTTGTTCAAGAAGAATAGCATAACACTTTTGTTAGTTCATTTGTGTGTTAGATTTAGAAACAATAAATTTAGATTGCAGTGGTGTTTACAAATCAAAGATGAGATGTCCTGCAGTGAGGACACCCTGGTTATCAAGTAGTTATGGACAAGGATCATTGGCAAGATGCTGGGAACCTAACGAAACAGCTGCTAAGGGCCAGATCCTGGCACCTGGATGGAACTAGTGAAACACTGTTGTCACACTCCAAGTAGGGTCCTCACTGGTTCCCACGTCCTTCTTTCACATAAGTCTAAAGTCAGGCTAGCCTAAAGGAGCGAGGAAGTCTTCCACACTTAATGAGAGCCATGACTGGAAGGATGGTAAAGAGACCCTGACCAGGCTAGCTACATTAAGCCTACCCTTGCTATCATACAAATAGACTATGTTTCCTTCCTTTACCGACAACGCCCTCTCCACATCTGCACTGATCTAAACTCCTGCCTTCGGACCCAGTAAAAGCCGTTTGTCATCCCAGTCCCTGACCCTCACTGACTGCTTTCTACAGTCCCCACAGTCTCAACTACATAATTCAACTTGTATTTCCTTGTGTATATTTGTACGTGTTTCTCTTTGCTGTTGTTTCCAGTGTTAACCTTGCTTCCTTCACCAGAGCAAATACTCCCTCAAGGCAAGTTTCATGTGATAAGCATCTTTTACATCAAAAAAAAAAAAAAAGAGTCACTATTTGCACAGAAAAGAGTGACTATTTTGGGCAAAATTATGACTTACAAAGCTTTTCTCCATATATCCTCATTTAATCCTCATGATAATTCAGTGAGGATGATAGCTATCATTGCCTTCATTTTATAGACCAGGAAATAAGCTTAAAGAGGCCAAATTATATTCCTGGGATCAAACCCTAAGGAAACAGTGTGACTAGCATTGAATTCAGTGCTCTGGGATTCTAAATCTTTGGCAACTTTCACTATACAGTTGGCTTCTTAATAATAGGTTACTGGGTGGACCTACAATTACATTATAGATTAACTCTATTATATAAAGGAGCTGGCACATATAAGATTGTTGCTGTACGGGGTGGAATCCAGACTGTGAAAATTAAAATATTTTAAAGGTTCATGTGGGAGCTTTAAATGCACTGGTATCAAAAGAGACTGATGTGAACTCTGTTTCTATCATTGCCTAGAGCATATAGTTTGATACATTTATGTAGTATAAACATTTAATGTGATAATTGGAGTAAAATTATAATCTTCTTTGACTTTCTCATGTTTGAGATAGAAAACTATTTAACTTTCCTTTTTTCCCTCCTTTTTTAAAAAAATGTACTGTGACGTGTTTCTAAATACTTGTTACTATGTTGATTACATGATTTCACAAAGGAAATTTAATACATTGGGAAACTATTAAACAGACTAGTCAAAGAAAAATGTAGCTTAGTTAATTCGATTTTGAACGATGTGAACATTGCTCATTTATTCACATAGCAACAATTTTAGTGAAGTATTTCAGCCATACATAAGAGTGTAAAATCTACACCTATGAACCCATAACTGGATTTAAAAGACACATGGGGACTGGGGATTTAGCTCAGTGGTAGAGTGCTTGCCTAGCAAGTGCAAGACCCTGACTTCAGTCTCCACCACCGCCCCCACCAAAAAAAAAAAAAAAAAAAAGGGGCACATGGTAAACAGTTGAAGACTGCTATGTACACTTCTTCCTAAGTCCCTTTCTCCCTATCAGATTATTTCCATATATGCATGTCTTTCTCCATAATATTGATTATTATTTTGTATATCTAAATCTCTATATGAGTTATTAATTTTTGTTTTGTGGTTCTAGGGAGTGAATCCAGGACTTTTTCTTTGAGCTACATCCCTAGCACTCCCCTGCCACCCTGTTTTTAAAATTCTGAGACAGGCTCTCCTTAAGTTACTAAGTTGCCTGGGCTGGGCTCAAATTTGTGATCTTCCTGCTTCAGTAGTATCCCAGAGTGTAAGGATTATACCATTACATTTTGTATCGAGACTTTACATTTCCATGAATGTTAAATTTTTTAGATGTATTTGTGCTGATACATACAGCTCTAGTTTCTGCATTTTCATTATTGTGGAATATTCCTTTGAATGAATAATCCTAAATTTATATATCCCTTGCGAGTGGTCATTTAGGCTACTTCTATATTCTACACTGATAAGCACCGCTGCTCTGGGCAGTATGATGCATGTCTCTTGTGTTTGTGTGCTAGGGTTTCTTTAGAATCCATATCCAGAAGAGGAAATGCTCAGCGCTCAGCCACTGGGTGCACGTATCTTTTATTTTCATTCATTCATTCATTCATTCATTTATTTATTGGTGCTGGGGATCAAATTCAGAGCCTTGTGCTTGCTAAGCAAGCACTCTAACGCTGAGCTAAATCCCTAACCCCCAAGGGTACGTATCTTTAACCAACATATGAATTTTAGTAGTTTTATACCCTTACCAACACATGGTAGTTAACCATGTTTCCAGAATCACCCATATGAAGTGGTATCTGTATGGGGCTTAAAGTACATTGCAAACACTGACCTTCAGTACTATTTCCACATCAATCAAATCTCCACGTAGGTATGTGTTTGCTTCTGCACTCCTTATTTTTTCCCATTAGTTTATTTATCCATTGCTGTGTGAATAAGTTTGCAACTTTCTATTAGTTTAGGGAAAGTTTCTTATGCTTAAAAATCACTGACTCTCCTTGGCTTTTTGTCTTCTAGACAAAATTTAGGGTCATTTTGTTAAATTTCACTAAAAAGTCCTGTTGGATGCTGTTTATAATTGCATTGACTTTATAGATATAATATAAGCATATTAGAAAAAATTCAAAACTAGAAAGAGCAAAATTCCCACAATATTATATTTTAACACAATCAGCTCTATATACATACATGGGCCTATGTGTATGTGAACTTTCTCTCTAGAAAGTAACTTCTTCAAGAATCAAACTTTCCTAATTTGTTCACCCCTACAAGGTTGATGCCTATAAAAGTCCCTGGCATATAATAGCTACTCGTAGTAGGTGTTTGTAATAGAAATAAATGAATAAATCTAAGTGAATTTTCTTATATCTTCTCATAACTGTGTTTTAAACAGTTTCAAAATTATTAACAGAGAAGCTAAATCTTTTACCATGTTGATTTGTGCAGTATAAAATACCATTCCAAGCAGAGATTTCTCAGAGCACGTCAGACAGGCATTACCCAGAGACGCTATGGAGAAAGAGAGCAAGTGGGCAAACATGTTTGGGAAATGCCTCTCGGGATGCTACGCATCTCATGGAGTCGCTGTGTATATTAGAATATTGAAGGCTCTGAGAAGCCCTGCTAAGCAAACTAGTTCAATTTGTTTTAAAAAATTATGTGAACCTTGCCCTTTAAAAAAATACTAACACCCTCTTTTTTCTTTTTACTAAACATACATACTGTTTTCAAAAACAAATTGTAAGCCAGGCATGGTGGTGCATGCCAGCAATCCCTGCACTCTGGGAGGCTGGCACAGGGGATGGCAGGTTAAGCTCAGCCTGGACAGTTTAGCAACTTGGTGAGACCCTGTTAGGTAGCACATCTTGAAGTCCCTCAGTTCATTCCCCAATACTGAAAACAAAAAAAAACAAGCAAAAAAAAAAAAGTATACTATATCTAGGAAAAGATATTACTTGGAAAAATATTTTAAAATATAGAATTATTTAAGTGTTTTCTTCCACACATTTGAACATTTCCTATGGTAACGCTATGTGCCATAAAAAAGTTAATTCATAGGACAAACACATATCTGGGAAGTCTTAATAATTCCTTTTCTTGTTTTTATTAATTAAAGTGAAAATGATTAGTTGATGCAAACTTCCAAATTTCTACTGATTCATACAAATAAAATACCAGTTTCATTTCTTTGACTCCTGAAAGACAGTAAGGTTGAAAACCATCTTCCATTTGTGTGCCGATGTCGCCACACTGGTGCTGGCATGGCAGTCGGGCTTCCTCTGCACTCTCGCCCTCTCTTCCAAGGCTGAAACTATAAGGAAACTGCAAAGTCATAGGAAAATTTTATGTCATTCCAAACAATAAAGATTTCATGCCGTGCATACTTGATTGTTTCAAGGGCTCTTTAGGACATCTCTGTATGTGACAGTAATAACAACATCCCCCTAATTGCGCTTTATAAGTAGGATCATCTTCTTGCTGAAGATGTTTGATTCGGTTGTTCTATAAAGGTATAACCTGGGAGTGCTCAAGCCGAAGCCTCATGTATACCTAAAACAATTATAAGCACGGCCAGATTTAGATACAGATGCACGTGTTGAATGTCTGTATCTAAATCTACCTATTCTACCTCTCAGGACTTGCACAGGAGGTCAGTTTGTATTTTTCAGAAATAAGCTAATTAGATTTGATGCTTCCATAGCAAACCAATTAGGCTACAAATTCAACTACAGACTAATAGATACATGTAGGTATGGACTTATCCAGAGTATATAGCATACCTAGATATAATATAGATGATGCAAACATAGATTTATGCAACCATAGACACAAATAGAGAACATATAGATGATTCCTTCCTATTTTAACATCTGAATTTAGGTCAATCTAACAAGAACAAATCATCACTCTCATCTTAGTTTACTTTTCCAAAATATATTTTGGCTGTTGTATAAATGAAGCCCTAAGAATGGTTAGTATTCAGATTAAGATTATAGACTTCTTTTCTCACATGCTAACTTGAATTATGTATTTATAGAATAACTGGTTTGGAAGAGTTCTTGAGGGCTTATGCCTTGCTTTGCTCCCCAGACTGGCGTGTCCTGTCCACAAATTTCTAAGGGGAATTCCCTAACATTAGGTAGAGTTATGTGCTAGTTTCATCTACTCAGGGTTCCTGACCACCAGGAACCCTGGAGGATGCCAAGACAGCATCCTCCTCCCCCTTATTATTCTCTAATAGTTTACTTTGTCATTTTAGCCTTTTACATTTGTCATTCCTGAATTATTCCTCCTTCCTCTCTTTCCCTCCTTCTCTCCCTCTCTTCCTCTCTCTCTTCCTTCCTCTTCAGTTTCCTCGGACTGTGAAGGGCTGGAGTGTCAGTCATTTATTACTGTATTTTTTGGTGCTTAGAATATTACTTGGCACAGAAATCATACTGGAAATGTCTTTATTACATGATGTCATTGGACCACAATACCTGACACCGCAGTTTGAAGGAGGAAAGATTTATTGTGGCTCACAGTTTATAGAGGTTTTAGTCCATAGTTCAGTGGCTCCAAGGCAGGGTAGCATGGCAGAGGAGCACGGCAGAGGAGAAACAGCTCATGGTATGGGAAGATGGCAATCAAGGGAGGAGAAAGGGAGACAGAAAATTTTAGGCCACGGCCCCAGTGACCCACCTCCTCCCACCACTTTATCTCCCAACATCACATTGAGCTATAAACCCATCAGTGGATTAATCCACTGATTAGTATCACACACCCATGATCCAAGCAATTCCCCAGTGCCCCACCTATTAGCTCACGAGGTTTGGGGGGATATCTAGATAGAAACCATAACACATAAGTAAATGAACAAATGAGTGTCTATTCAATTTAACTCATCAGAAAATGCTACAAGAAGGTTTTGCTATCTCCACTAATGCAGATCACATTTTTTGAACTCCGGTTATGTTCTAGGCACTATGCTAGGAATGATTGCTAGGAATATCGTTTCAGGGAGGCGTATGTATAAATGGAACTGTCATCATGTTTTCTTTAGCTAAACTCAACTTCTATTTTGGACCCTTACCCTGTTGGGTTGGGCTGTGAAAACTTTACCTCAATCTCTCAGAGTATTCCAGGTCTGTTTCTTGGATGTTGTGTCTACATTTTCAGGGTTGACATGTATAAGTGAGAAGGTGGGGTCCTGGGGTCGTCAGCCCTCCATGTTGGCATCCAATAAAAACATCATCCTTGTTCCCGTTTGGTCCTTGGTCTTTGGTTCACACAGGACCTTTCAGACATGATTCACTCAGCTAATTCCTGATGATTCCAAAGGCCAGACTAAAAAAATGGGAAACTCTGCCTCCTTGCCACTTTGAGATAGATGAGGCCATCTAGCTGCATCTGTTTAGCAAAGGCAACTGAAGAGAGGACGTGCAGGAGTATTTAGGAAACGAATGTAGTAAAAATGCTTTAGAAGTGGCCAAGACGTAAAATAACAGAATGGTGGCATGGAATTCGAAGAAAGAAAAGAATTTGTAGAAGAGGGAGTAGTTTAATGGAATCGAACACCAAGAGAAAACAACTGGAATAGGGGACAAGAGGCCTTAATGTCATGTCTACAAGATGCCCAGACAATGATGAAAAAAAATTTTTTTAAAGGATTGAAAAAAAAGGCTAGCTACTATACGGTAAAACACAGACAAAACAACTTACCTATTTGTATTATTTTCCTTATGGAAAAGGTTTGCAGTTTTCCCAGAAACCCAATGAATGAATGCTGATCCAGAGTGACCTTTTCACATTCCAGTGGTGAGACTGCTTACTGTAGTGATGGTCGCTGGCTCTATGTCCTCAGCCCCTAATTTAACTAACTAGGCACAATTCAAAAATATTTAGCATTTAATCCTGAGATATTTGCTGCTTCTTAAATGGCAATGACCTTTTGTTATGGTCACTTTCTCCTTTTCTCTCTACATCCCCCACCCTGAAAAAGGTTCTGTAGGGGCATTACATGGAGCAGCTGCCTGGAGCATGCATGGGCCAGTTTACATTAGGCTGTTTTTTCTTGAGAAAGTCATAGTTTAAACAAATGGTTGTGTCTATTTTAATCATTTTTGCCCTCTTTTGAAGTGTTTTTTCAAACATAAATTTTTTTTTTAGAATAGAGTTTTGCATTATAAATTAGTCTGCTCTGTCATGTCCCTTTTAAACACAGCTGTTACTACAATGTAAACAGAGTTTTAAAAATGTAGATAAACAGTTACAAGAGGAAGCGTTTCAAGTGTTTTTAACACATGGTCAGTTTTTGCTTACTTGAATACTGTGGTTTTAAAGTTGAATTCAAAATATACTTTTGATTTCACAGATGTCAAGCTATTCAATACAGCTGTTCTGGATGCCCAAAAAGGCATTTTAATTTCACAGTCAGCACAATTTTGACAATATCACATTTTTGAAGTCATGTCAGTAGTAAACCTAAAATGAATATGGAAATTCTATAATGGTACACTGCACAATACTCCTTTGAGGCATAAATGTTGAATGGAGAAATTATCTAGCGGGCCAAAGTTAAATTGTGAAAGGGGTTTTCACGGTCAATCCAACAATGTGAACTACATAGCAATTTTGGTGTCTTGAAAGGAGCTACTGTTTTAATTCCAGGAAGAAAAAAACAAGAGAGTGTTAATTCTTCTGTGGAATAATCTAATTCTTATAGTCTAAGAATTTGTGCTAAAGCCTACACCTTAGAAAGTTAAAAATTCAGCATTTCAGAGGCATAAAAAATTTTAACTGATCAAAGTTGATTGTTTAAAGAAAATGCTATCAAATGGACAATGTGAGTTTCATATTTCCTGAACATCAAACCCAAACACTAAACCTTCCAAGCAGAGAGCATTTGGAACTGGGAGAATATTGCAACTAGAGCATTTCAATGATTTTTTGGGGGGTAATATGACAATATATTTGAAATCAATACTTTCATGAAATATCTAGAAATCTTTGGTCAAAATATTCTAATGAATGGTTAAATATATCACTGTTGAAGTTATTATCATGACTGTCCAATTCACCATTTATCTTTAATAATGTGAATTTTGTTACTTGAGTGGCAATTTTTAAACCATATAATTTTAGATTATATGGCAAATGTTCTCCTAGGCAATCTCATGTAAAGTAAAAATGAAGATAAAGTTAAATTTTATCTCAAATACAGTTTAGTTAGAAAATACTACTCATTTAAATGTCCAAGAAAAACATACACAATTTCTACCCGTATTGTTTCTAAACCACCACGTTTGAGTTATGGATCTTAGGGAGGAAATCATGTTACTAAACCTAATTACTCTATGTTTGGCTTGGAAAAATAGTTAACTGATTATTTTGTTATATCACACAACCCAACATGACCTCATTTTCAATAAAAACATGTGATTTGATCCAAAGCCTTCTGCAGTACTGCATAATTAGACACCTTATCCATCAGGCTGCAAAGAAACCTCGGTAAAGAGTAAAACAAGAATTTTCATGTGTTAAGTTATACACCAGAGGGAGTCCCATGAATATAATACAAACATACTGATATTGCCAAGGAAAAGTCAATTAAAAATTATATGCACTTTAAGAGTTACAAAGCTCAAAATGTGTTGTATAATTCGGGTCAAATAGGTATTCATGAAAATTAGATTTTATTTATTAGAGTTTTCATTCATCTCTAAGAGCTTCTAAGAATTTTCCTGATTTTTGAACTGACCTTAAAAATCTAAACAACACCATTTCTTCATCAGGACGCTCTGAATATGTTCATACATATGAACGCGTGTACTATATACTTATAAGTAATATCATATTTGAAATCTTTAACTTCTTCTTAAAATTTAATCACAAATCTGATCCTTTAATGTTTTTACCACCAGTGTCTATAAATCTTGTTTCAAGCTAAATTGAGCTGACTCCCTTAAATAAAAGAAAATCTGGATTTCTTCCAAAAATTCACCTCTTATATTTATTCATTTCAATGGCTGTCTCTTATGCCTTTCTAAGTTGTATACGTGAAGCCCAGAAGTGAAACCACGATGATTTGCTTCTGTTTCTGCCAAATTTTCCTTTCACTTTTCTTTCTTGCTCAGCCTTACACTGTACAGTTGACACGGAGAACCTTGCCAAATACAAGTAACAGTAACTCTATAGGCTTTAGTGGTTGTGGTCCCCAAAGAGCTTTGCATAATGCTTGAAAATTTAAGATCAAGGAAAGCTGTTAATATCTTCATAGACACTTCATTTACATATATATTACATAAGTATAATATATAAATATAAATACAAATATGATATATATTTTTAAAGTTCCATTGAGTTTTATTTTGCCTATTGCTTCAACCCACTGATTTAATTAGTATGAAACATGTTGCCTGCTGATATTTTACTAACGCAGTACTGAAAGAGCCACCCAAAACATGTCATTTCTTTAATGTTAAGGGGAAAGAAGTAGTGAGATGCTTATAAAATTTAGTCAAGATGTTAAGTTTCTGGTGAGACTGTAGGCTCTCTTGGGTTGATAACTACTATTCTTGTGGGGGGAGCGGTGCTGGGGATGGTACTCAGGGCCTTGCACTTGCTAGGCAAGTGCTCTACCCCTTGAGCTAAATACCCAACCCCAATAACTACTATTCTTTTGGAGAAGCTAGCTTACTGGTGAACTTTACTGTTTCTTTTAAACCTCCTTAATGTAACTCTGGAAGGAGCTGTCCTGAGGTTAGACAATGAAATGTAAAGTTGTGAGATCAAAAGTAAAGTGGGAATGTTGTTACTCTTCATTGTGTAGCATAACATAGCCTTATGATGATATAATCATTTCTATCAGATTTGAATTCTTGTAAATAAAGCCCATGATGACTGAAAAAAAGAGCAACCCAATGGAATGCAACCCACTGGTATCACTTCTCTACATTTCTACCTGCTTTCTCTTGTTCCTGCCCCTGCCTAAAGGCCCCGATAGCACTGTAGTTTCACTTACTCGAGTTAGCGTTATGGTTTAGGTCTAAATGTCCCTCAAAAGTCTCATATGATCAAAAATAGGGTTTTTGGAAGGTGATTGGGTCATGGAGATGCTATTAATCCATTAATGAGTTCACAGGTAACTTAGGAGGTAAGTCCTGGTCAGAAGAGGTGGGTCACTGGGGATATGATTTAGAGGGATATATTCCTACTTATTATTATTATTAATTTTTAAATTTTTGAGACACAGTCTTCCTAAGTTGTTCAATTACCCTAGACTAGGATGGAACATAAGATCCTCTTGCTTCAGCCTTCCGAAGTGCTGAGATTACAGGCATGTATCATCATGCCCACATATGGACAGGTATATTCTTGTCCCTGGCTCCCTTTCTCTCTGTGTTTCCTGTTGCCTTGGATTGAGCTGTGTTCCTCCACCATTCCTTTCTGCCATGCCATTTCTGCCTTGGCCAGTTAACCATGACTGAACCCTCTGAAACTGTGAGCCAAGATAAACCTCTCCTCCAAGTTGTGCATGGCATATATTTGGCCCCTGCAATGAGAAAGCTAACTAATACATCTAAAGACCTTCCTATTCCTTCCATCAGTTACTTTCCATCATTCAGTCAGTGTATTTCCTAGAGATTGGTCAGATAGTTCTATCTCCTTAAAGGGTAACACTAGGTTTCCACATGGGACTGTGTAGCACTTAACAAATTCCGTGACAGTGGTGATATGCTGGTCAAACAATGAAATAATTCATGCTCTGTCCAAATAAAACAGAAATGTGCCTTGCATTCCTCAGCTCAAGATATTTTCTTGCCCCATGTACCATACAATTTCCATTAGATTGTCAAATAATCCAAATGACAATCTTCTTTCACTACTAGCTATGGTGCTGAATGACAGAAAGAAAAAGTCTATTTAATATTGCTTAAGCAAAAAGAGAAATGCACTGGTCCAGGTCATTGAAAAGCTGAAGAGCAGGTCTGCCTTGAATGTCACTTGATTATGGGTTTACATGATGTTGTCGAGGTTTCTGATTCTTAGTTTTGCCTTTCCTTTTGTTAACTTTGGGCTCCAGGGACACAGTATTCCCAGTACAAATTGACAGATCAACTTGATTTCCCATCAAAGTCCCAGAATTCATTCTTACTGGATCAGTTTGAGACACTTGCACATTTGTGAGCCAAAAACTGTAGCCTGGGTGAAAGAGCTCCAATGAGTAGGCACATACCCTGGCACACATGCTCTAATCCTGGAGTTGGTAGTAAAGCCCTTGCAGTCACACAATCAGAGAAGATGAGACATGGTTCTCAAGGCAAGTTCTGGGCCAACGCCAAAAGAAGGGGAAGGGGATGTTGGGCAGTATTGCCTTTCAACTTAGGGTATAAATAAAAAGTGCACTGTTCTCAAGGTGACCTTTTCACCTATCTTCAGGAAAATGAGGTAGATTTTTCTTAAACCATATATTGGGGTCATGGTTTTTTATTTTTCAAAATGTTGTAAGGCACTGGAAAGATAACTACAAGCTTTCTAGTCCATGTAACAGTCTTCCTTTTCCCTAGCATTATTCATCCAAATATGCACCACTCTTTTCTAGCTAGGTATCTTTGTTCATGCGTTTTCCTCATATTCCTCACCTGTTTATATTTTCTGGAGAGATTGTGGTACAGGCTTAAAATTAAGGCCAATAGTCTGTGCCATCTTGACATTTGGCAAAAGTCAGGAGGACTTTGAGTGGCCTAATTGCAAATTTTCCTCCCTGTTATGCTCCTGTAAATAAGGTTCCATTGCCCAAATCTCTCTTTAACAAGAACACTGAGTATAGTGCCTGCTCGCCAGGCCCCACCACTTGTAGAATGATTCAAGCAAGCCAATCATATCCTCCCATGAGAACTCTGCTTACCCATTTGATACTACAAAGCCAATCTCAGTCCCTGCTTGGGTCACTGCTCTCAAGTAGCATGCAGTGTCCTCCTCCTTGGCTTGATATGTAACTAATATACTGCTGTTTCACCTGTCTAGTGTTGGGTGTCATGAGTCTGGATTCTCTCCATCCCCAGTGGGATGAAAAGGAGGAAATTAAAACAGGGACTCATTTCCAGGCCCCAGTATTCCATTTGCCATATTTGTGACTTCAAGAAAATAAAAGGCAGGTGAACCATTTTAAGATTCAACACATTATCAGCACTATCATCTCATTTTAATTTTTATTTTAAAAAAACCTTGCAAAAGATCTTCTTTGAAGCCCAAAGCACTGAAACTTTACAGGTATGATAGTATTATATAATGGAAGAGCAGACACTGGAGTTAGTGTCCCCGGGTTCAAATTGTGACTCTACTACTCCTTAGTTGTGCGATGTTAGGCAGTTTTTTCAGTATTCCTAAGATTTGGTCTCCTCAAGAACTGGTATAATGATAATATCATGATCCCACAGGGAAGCATTCTATTCCCTGCCATTGCGTACATGTTGTTTTAATTAGATTACAGGTAACTCTACTAAGAATTCTGTCACACAGATACAGTGTGCAGGCGGCCCAGTGCAGGGGCCAGCCAACTGTTGCGGCCTCACCTCTTACACTTTTTGATGATGCTAACCTCAGGTCGATCCTAAGCATGACCTAGGTGATTGACATCGCCCCCGTATCAGGCCTTCATGCTTAACACTTTGGAATTATGTTTGGGCTAGAGATAAGCAAGAATTGACGAGAAAATTTACATTTATGTTGCCCATGCATTTTTCCCACATGATTTTCTGCCCTACAGGGAACCAATGTACTTGTTAGTCAGACTTTCTGAGAGCTGTATTTTGCTAAATGTCAGGTACTTTAAGTACAGTGGTACCTTGGTTCACAAATTTAATTCTTTCCATGATTCTGGTTGCAACCTGCAACAGAATTAAATTTGTGAACTGAAGTACCACTTTAAAGGTAATTTTATTCTATGTTGTACTGAGTCATTTCGAATTAAACGATTTTACCTCTGATCTTCATATTGCATCTCAAAATGCCATCTAGTCTTACATGTTTTTGTTTCCTTTAAGTCTCCAAGTGCAGTTTCATAAATCTGGGTTTTCCAATTAATCTACTGGATTCCATTCCTGTCCATAAAAACACTAAGGTTTACAAGTGCTTTGCAGTTAACCTCACCTTATAGTTTAGAATGAACAAATGCTCACAAAAGAAAAGTAGAAAGACATCTAATGTCTTCTATTCATAATGAGGAAGGTAGATTGCCCAAGAGCTTTAGACTCTCAGACTCAATTATAGATCTTATTGTGGCTGGTGATTTGTTTAGGGAAGGAAGGAGAAGTTATTTCAGTTCTTTTGAACTTTCTTCATTTTGTAAAACCCTCAACACTACTTCTATCTTCCTTTTTCCCCCTTTCCTCTGTTAAAAAAAAATCCTGTAGAAGTGGACCTGGATACAAAGTGACCCGGGTATTATGTCATTAGTTTCAGCAAAGGTAGGAAGGGACAGAAAAGAAAGAAGATTAGTGTCAGGAATATGGAAATCATAATGAAGGCAATTATTCTATTTCTAGGCAATGTAATCTTAATCCCTGGCTAGGAGCCTAATATATATTTGGTGAATTCATCCATGTATTTATTGCCCCTTCTTTAGTTTAACTATGGTGAGCATCACTGACAAGTAGAAAATGTGAAAAAGTATAAGTACTTTTCTCTTTACAGTTGAGAATATGTTACTGGGGCTACTTCATTTGAAAGGAGAGAGTGAGAGAGAGAGAGAATTCCATACCCATAGCAACCTGACCCCTGGGGCAAACAGGAATAAGCATGACATAATGTGCAGTAAGCAAGAGCTACTGCACCGGCTGGCAGCTCTCACACCACAGAAAGCCCTACTCTGCCTCCTGGGCTTTTGTGAGAAAATTCTCACACGGGAAAATTTGCATGGCCCACCAGAAAGAGAGTCAGGCCCAATGACTTCAGGAAACATAGAATACCAACCTGGGGACTGGGCTCTTCACGAGGCTGACAATTTGGCATCAAGCACAGCTCCTCCCAGCTGTGTGTGATGATGTACTGTGGACATCTGTTGTTTGTTTCTGCCTGGAATCAAGCTCCTCTTCTTATGGTAATAGCACATCAATTTCCATTCGAGAAATCATTCAGCCACCACGGCATACAGTATTGGCAGGACCAAACTTTGACTAGCCAAGGAGCAGAAATAAAATCCAAACCAAGACTCATATTTTTAACTTTTTCTCCTGTGAATGCGACTATTGAATGGAATGGCATGATGCAGGAAAAGGATAATTGTTAATTCATTCTGACTTTAGTGCCCTTACAGATGCATGATCCATTAGCACCTATTCCCTAAATATCCAGAGCCAGGCTAGTTTCTCTCTTTATAAAGCCTGGGGTAGCAGATTTCTCCTTAATTTTGAGAACAAACTCAAACTTTTCTAGCAATTCCTTTATTAATTAAGTTAGTCAGCTTCAGTTTTCTTAGTGTGCAACTCAAGAACCAGAGGAAGTCATCACAGGACAAAAGTTTCCTTTCATTATAATGTTCTGGGATTCTAGGTTATGGAAACCTATCTTCATAGGGTTGCATTTATTTGTAAACATCATTTATTCAGTTCCGGTGGTGCTGGTCATTAAGTGTATAGAAGTGAAATTGGGGTACAGTGGTTATAATCCAGTTTAGGAGGTGAACTATAAATTAGGAATCAAATGAAATAATTATAGACTGAGAAGTGCTTTGCAAATAACAAAAATGCTGATGAGCTAGAGAATCAATGGGAAAGGTCAGTTTAGGTAGCATGGCCAGGGAAGCCTTTCTCTGAGGAGGGGACTTGTAATGTAAACTAGAGGACAAGAATGGATCAGCCATGTGAGAAGATAGAGAAAGTGTGCTCTAGAATAAGAGCAGTTCTGGAGTTAAAGAAGGGGCTTTTGTCTGAGAATGTAGTGAGAAGTGGAAAGAACGGTAAGAAAGAGGCTTCAGAAAGAGAAAGACTCACATCATACAGGTCTTTGTGGGTAAAGGAAAATAATTTGAAACTTGTTCTAAAAGATTCAATTTATATATATTATATATAATATATATATATAAAGAATCTCTCTCTGGGCTGGGGATTTAGGTCAGTGATTAGAGTCCTTGCCTTGCAAGCACAAGGGCCTGAGTTTGATCCCCGGCACCACAAAAAAAATAAAAATAAAAATAAAGAATCTCTCTGGAAGCTCTGTGGGGTCTAGAAAGCCATAGGAGACAGGCAAGCGTCTTAGGAGTCTACAAAGGCATCTGTGAAAGTTGGAAAGAAATAAGTGGATTTGGTATAATTTTGGAGGTAGCACCAAGAGGACTTGGCAGTATGGGATTGAGGTAAGGAGAGGAATCTAAGAGACCCTTAAATATTTGGTCTAACTCTGTGGGTAGAAATAGAGGACTTAGACAAGGGGGAGCAAGTGTTGCAGTGGGAAGGGTAACAAGAGATTCACTCTGTCCATATTAAAATACTGGTGTCCTTATTAGGCATCCAAGTAGAGCAGAAATATTACATAGGAAGTTGGATATAAATATCTGGAGCTCAAGGAAGAGGGCAAGCCTGGAGATAATTATTTGAGAATCAACAGCATCAAATGCCATTCAAAGCCAGAAGAACAGGGATGATTCTTTAGGGAGGGAGGATAAGTAGAGAAGGGAGTTCTCCAACATTAGAGGCCAAGCAACAAGTAAGACTGAGACTAAGAAGACTAACTAGGGAGCCAAGGAAACTGAGAAGACGTGACCAGTGAGGGGGAAACACCCTCTCCAGAGGGTGGTAGCGTCAATGCAGAGAGTAAGAGGGAGTGTCCCACCACGTTCTTTGTTCTGACCCTCTAAGGAGCATGGAAGCCATTGGTGACCCCCAGCAG
The DNA here is from genome assembly GCA_004026905.1 of Hystrix cristata. Taxonomy (NCBI): domain Eukaryota; kingdom Metazoa; phylum Chordata; class Mammalia; order Rodentia; family Hystricidae; genus Hystrix; species Hystrix cristata. The sequence continues at coordinate 189,170 of PVJO010000052.1, read as the reverse complement.
AGGAGTACAGTGGAGCAGGGTGGGCAGAAGCCAGAATGATATGCACTGAAGAGTGAGCGACTGGGAAGCTACTAAAGTGCTGATGGGTTGTTTAGAGATGTCTTCAGAGAAATTTTGCTCTGAAAGGTAGCAGAGAAATGAGGCAATGATTGAATAGGAGTGGAGGTTTGTCACAGCATGATGTTAATAGCTCTTTGTGGGACTAAGAATTCAGCAGAGAAAAAGACATTGATGATGCACAGAAATTGAAATTCCTGGCAAAGAAATGTCCCAAGGAGGTGAGAGGAGATAGTGTTTGAGCACAAAATAAGAGACTTCTCTCTCTGTTGAGGTATAAAGATTCATCTACTATAGATGCAGAGAGTACACAATAAGGGGCAGAAAAGTGTACAAGTGTGTAGGCTGAAAGATGAGGACATCCTTTTTACTCTGCAAGGGATGAAACTTGACCAGTGCCTAAGACAGGGTGGTGAAAACAAGGCAGAAGTTTGAGGCAAGAGGAGAAAGCATTAAATGTTAACTTAAAGAGTAAGAAAGCAAGTTACTGAGGGAGTAAGTTAGGCCTCTTGCTGGGCAGTGATAACAGATCTTTGGGATGTGGGGGCATGATTTCAAAATAGGCCCTGTCAGAGGGATTTATCTAGCAGCGTGGTAATACGGGTCCATGCAAAGAGATGGAGGAGAGTTGGGCTTAACCGAGGTTGATTGTTTTCTTTGTTTTGTTTTGCTTCGTTTTATTTTAACCAGGAGTGTAGGTGGGAGAGAGAAATGAGTTGAGGTGTTTGCCAGGATGCACAGTGGAATCTGAATGGAGTAAATAGGTAAGTGAAGATACAAGAGGTCATGAACAGTGTAAGAGTTGTAGGCTAAATGAGCAGTGAAAAGGAGAGCGAATCCCCGAAGCAGAAAATTGTTGCAGTGGGAGACATCGGGAAATGTGAACAGCAAGGGCAGAGGTGGGATTAGGAGAATGGGTTTTTTGAGATCCAGGTTTCAGTGAGGGGATAATGAGTTAATGGGTTTGTGCTGGGGCACAGAGTGGAGCACACAAGCAATAAGAAAAGCACTGCTGGAAAAAAAAATTAAAAAAAAAAAAAAAGAAAAGCACTACTGGGGCTGGGGATTTTATCTCTGTGGTTAGCAAGCACAGTGCCTAGCAAGCACAAGGCCCCGAGTTCAATCCCCAGCACCAAAAAAAAAAAAAAAAAAAGAAAGAAAGAAAGAAGGAAAGAAAGAAAAGCACTGCTGAGAGCAAGAGAGGCAGACCATTTCCTCTTTTTTAATTTTATCACACACCTTGTGTTGCTTGAATTTGAGTCAAATCCATCCAGTGAGACTTTGGCCTGCTTTTCAAAACCCAAAAAGATTTTAATCCAAATCTAACGTGAGTTTGTGAGTATCATATTAAGCTGAGGCTAGGTGTATTCAGCTAGGAATGCGTTTTGCTGCCAGTAATAGAAAACACAACAAAGAATGGTTTAAACAAATAGATGATTATTTTTTAAATATAAGTGGAGAATGGTGACTACTGACCTTGGTGTAGCCCGGGTCTGTGATTTGGGGCCTTTTCCTTTTGGTCACATGGTGACTGCTGCATCTTCATATACATCACAACTTCTGGGTCAGCTCTCTGCTGAGTGAGGTGGGACCGTATCATACTCTGGGAAAAGGATGGGAGAAAATGAGCAAGCCAGGCAGTCAGCAGGGTCTGTAACCATTATTACGGGGATTCAGCTCCATTCCTGGTTACAGAAGGACGTGTTTCCCTGGAAATACTACTTAGTAAGTGCAAACGAATATAAAACTAACACTTTTTCAACTTTTTATTGAATATTGTCATTCCCTTGCCCACCCCCCAACCCCGCTTCAAAAGATTTATACATTAAGTACACACACCAAGTTAGTTGGAAACCTGTAATTTGGTTATGGTCAAAGAAACTGTGTACCGTTATTGTCGAGATTTTAGATATAAATGTAGAACTACAGACAAAGAAATACGAGTTTCATCTACAGTGATTTTTCTGGCTATTTCTGAAACCCCACTTTAGACAACCTCCTCCTACCACCAATAAATCCTAAATATCAAGTTTCTTATTGGAAGCAGATGGGATGCTTTCAGGAGTTGCCACCTCCATGTCAGTGACTTAAAGTTCAAGTGCTTGGGGCATCTGTGGAATTCTAAAGGGGATAAATGGGCTAATGAATGGAAGGTAATTAAAATACCACATGGAGAACAATCACCACTCAACTGCAGAGTATTTAGCTATTTTCAAATCTTATAATCTTGCTTATCTAAATAAAAATCATATTAAATCTATTTTAAGTTGTTTGATCTTTATACTTATTGTTTTTGAAGTACTTGATTTTATTAAATTATTTAGAAGTATTTTATCAATTTCTTAATTTTTATTGCTTTATGGCTTTGTGACAATTAATGATGAGCACTTATTATTACTGAATTTAAAAACATATTAAGACATTTGTCTTAAATTGAAAAGACAGCACTCTGTTAATAGTTGCTACATATAAAATATATTCTGCACAGAACTTTTTTTAAAAAAAGCACAGATGACCCTGAGTATAGAACCTATGAGAAAGGTCAGAATAACAAGAAATTTGTTTCAAGAGTGGGGTTTAAATAACTTTTAATCTCCAGTTTCATTGAAATTTCAGTGGCTTTGCACTTTGTGGGTTGATGCTATCCTAATCTGTTCACCTTATTATCACATCTTTTTAAAAATTTCTTGAAAAAATAATTAAAGAATAACAATGGGTAATAGATTGTGCATCATGATCTTAAAAGAATGGCTAAAATATTACTCAGAGTATGATTCATAGACAATAAAGACTCTTACAAAGAAGAAACAAACAAAAAGGCAAAAGTTTTTCAATGAACAAAGAGAAACTAGTAGTACAAATGAAACAAATTAGCATACATCTGAAAATATTTTTCAAACAATGGAACAGATAATTTGGGAAATTACTTGAACTTCTCCCTACCTCCTATTTATACATCCTTCTCTCTCTCTCTCTCTCTCTCTCTCTCTCTGTCTGTCTCTCTCTCTCCCCCTCCCTTTCTCTCTGTTTCTCTATTACTCTCTTCATATATATATCTATATATATATTCATATATATTTTTTTCATGTAAGTGAGCCCATGCAATATTTAAGCTTGTATGTCTGATTTATTTCACTTAACATTATGTTCTCGAGTTGTATTCATTTTCCTAGGCATGCCTCAAGTTTATCTTTCTTTATGGGAGGGTAGTACTCTACTGTGTTATGAATTTTTATTTTTTCATAAAAGTAAGAAGAGTGCTTTTTATGTTTTCTTTATTAATATCTACTTATATTACACTAAAATAAAAAAGCTCTTAATGTTAGTCACCTTTCTAAACTTAACTATGTCCCCACTTTCTATTCTAGAAGAAACAAGGAATGAAAACAAATGAGGAAAGCCATAAAAATAATGTTAAACATGCATTTACTTTTGACCTTAATGTCTGACCTTAATGAAGACGCATTATTTTCCCGTATCTAAAGAATAAGGGGAAACTTCTCTGATTTATCGTGTCCTTAACTTACTGACACTGCTGTCTTGAAATACTGTAGATCAGTGCACCATGAGTATTGTTGTTATCATAAATAATGACAGAATCTCTGAAATTGCTGAAATATATGCCCATAATTTCCCTTTGATCTTGTACCTTCTAAAACATGAATGACAGCATCTATTCCATGCACAATATTCAAGAAAATAAGATACTTCTAGGAGTATATGATGGAATGACCCCTATGTGGGCAGGATTTATAAACTAATATGGAAATTCTCCATGAATATACAGAAAGACTCATGTTCCTGTTCACTGGTTTGTGTCCAGTCTTTTGGTATCAGAATACCATAAATTTAAATTTCTCTTTTATCTTTTATCTAATGTCGCAATGGTCAATTTTCATGCTGGCTGAGGTGATATTAAGATCTCCCGCCCTACTCATTTATTTTTACATAGGACTGACTTAGTGGCTCTGGACCTTATTGAAAGGGAATTGCGGTTTAGGAGTAAAACAGGGTTATGGATGTTGATTCAGAGGCCAAAGGAGATGTTAATATAAAGCAGAATAAAACTTACTGAGCACCTCCTTTAAGCGTGGCACTGTGTTACATGCTAATGACACCACACAAGACAATTCTTTTTGCATTCTTATAGCTCATTATCTACTGAATACTTTCCCAAGGCTTGGAAGAACTAAGAAGGTGTAGAAGGGACGAGAAAAGATTAGGACTTAATGAAATGAAGAGTTTTCGATGTTGCTTTTATCCCCTTTAACTAAAGGAATCACAAAGTTCACCACTCTTAGATCAACAGCAAAACCACACTTTGAAAATAATAATTGCTCTATACAGGATGCAGGTGTCTTTAACCAAGTCTTTAGACTACTAGAAACAGTTATCACCCTAGAAGACTAACAGGTCTGGCTTTGTTGACAAACCATTAGAACTACCACCAGGTGTTTAGTGCTTGTCTTTGCGTCAAGCAGTTCAAAATCCAGCAGACTCAGGAAAGTGTTAATGGCTCTCTTCCCACGCTCAGTTAGCATGCCAGATTGGGAGGCAAAAACTCTTTGCTTTCTCATTCGTATTAACTCAATTCAGTCATGTTCAATTCATTTAAAGTGGATGAAGACATGACTTTACTGTAGGTGTTTGGAATTACATCATACTCCATTTGTCCCCTAAATCTAGGCCTAGCTGACTTCCTACTGGGCTTGCCACATGTCATTCTCACAGCAGCTAAACATTAACATGTCCAAAGTTTGCTCCCCAAAAAGCTTCATTCTGTGTTTCCTATGTCAGGGTGTGGAACATTGTCATTTCAAGGTAATTAGACCTGAAAAGGGGACACTGCTCTCTCCTTCAGCCCCTATGCAAACAATGTGTGCATTCACTCGGTAAACATTTCTGGAAGTACAGTATCCCAGCCACTAGGACACGGCAATGCCTAAAACAGACCCCTTCCCCGCCATGGAGTTTGCATTCTAGTTGGGCAGATCATGAACACAAGGAATAACCTAAGAAGGTAGTAAGTTTGATGGAGAAAGTAGAGAAAGGAGGTAAGATTGATGGAGAAAGTAGAATAAGCAGTAAGCAGGGTGGGGAGTTCTGATTTTAGAAATTTTTAAATAGCTTGTCAAGAGACTTTGAGAAAAGATTTCAGAGTGGTAATGAGTGAACCCAGGTGAGTGTCTGAGGGAGAAGCATCCCAGGGAGAGGGCATGATGGGGCCAGAAACACCAGGCAGTGTTTGAGGAATAGTCAGGAAAGCAGATGGCTAAAGCTATGAATGGAAGGAGGCAAAGTTAGAGATGAATTGAGGACCAGGTCATGTAGGGCTCCACAGGCTACCATAAGAACTTTGGTTTTCACTCTTCAATAGGAAGTCATCAAAGAGATTTAAGTAAAAAAAAAAAAAAAAAGAACACAATCTGATACATGTTTTAAGTCATTCTGTGGGAATCAGTTATAACACATTGAATTAAATACAATCTGTGGGTCAGGAGATATAGGAGGGAGAGAAAAGAGGAAAAAGACAAAGAGAAGGAGCAGTAAGAGAAAGAGGGATGCTAAAATGCGGAGACAAGAAGAAATAGGAAAGGAAATTATTTACGGAAATTCCTGTTTAAAAAAATCAGCAGAGTAAGGGATCTGGCTCCAACTTTAAGAATCTGCTCATCAAGAGTTTCAACCAGAGTCCAGAATGAATCACCAGACCCTCGAGATTGTATCCTCATTCACACTGATCTTGCCTTCACTCAGGCTGTATCCTACTTTCCCCATAGGTGACAATCACAGGCTGCTACTTGGTCTTCCTGCCTACATCTTACTACATCCTCCTCCAATCTCCTGGCACTCCTCTGCTAAAAGTTCTCAGGGCTCCTGAGGCTCAGGACAAAGGCCAGATGCCTTAGCTTGGCACATAGTCTCTTTAAAGGTTCAGCCCTTTCCCATCTCTGTCCTCACACTTTCCCTAAAAGTCCCCATACTGTGAGCTTCAGCCTGCAGAACTTGCTAAATAAGTTCCTCTGTCTCAGGCAGTGAGTGGAGCACAATATTTGTTGAATAAATGAATAAATAGTCACTTACAGGAAGGTTGAAGTCAAGGTCAGTGACTTGTCTTTAATCTGGAGAAGAAATGTTTGTTGTGTATCTACTTAGACCAAAAAGAAGGGTATTGTAGGTCTTCTAAAATAAGTTACAAACCAGTCTAGACCAGTTTAATTATAATTTTGCGAAAGGCTAGAAGAGGTGACCTTGAAAAAGTCCATTTCAAAACATTGATTACATGTTTCTGGTGTTTTTCTCAGCATATTAAGAACTGGAGCAGCTGGGTGCCACATTACTTGATTTTAAAAGCTACACTTTGGTGACCCATCACAAAAGAGTCTATGAGTCAGGTGATGATCCACTCATCAGTCATAGGAAACATGGAGCACTGAAAATTTAATACAAAACCCGAAACCCACAAAAACTAGCCACAGTTTCCTATCACAGGGGATGTGACTCATATCTCAGCTGGGGTACACATACCTTATTACAGTCACAAAGAGAATGCTTCTCAAACAAACTTTTTCTCCCCAACATCATTTGCACAGAGCAGTAATTTGGTGACAATCTTTTGAAACTTACAAAGTAATTTATTTCTTTGTGGTTGGCCCATATTGCTATGCTTAGTTCTTACCACAATGACTTAATTTAGGGAGCAAAATCACGGCAATTAATCCCTTAACTATGTTCAGCTGAATCCAGAGTCAAATTGAGGATGAATGGAAAGAAAAGGCCCTTGGCCGACCTAACCTCTGGACCTCCCAGAAACGGCTCCCACCCTCTTAAGGTGCCCCGACAACACCGGTGGAGAAGAGATCTCAACACTCATGGAGAAGGCTAGCTCAGTTTCAACGGATCCCTCTAAAAGCACTGCTTTGCTTGATTGGAGATAAGGGATGATGGAAAGGAGGAAGCTGTTGCTGAGAGACAGCGCAATATACCTGTTAAAGACTTATCTGAGTTTATAGGAAAGAAATTTTTCCTCGGTACATCCTTGAGGATTTTGCTCACAGATAAAGAACAGGAGGAATGAATGAATAGGTAGCATGGAGACCTCACTTTTATATTCACTCAGCTACTCAGTAACAATTTATGCGAAAGGGATTTAATAAAAATCAGCTCAAACGTGAACCATACTCTGAAAAAAAAAATGCAGGATCTGCAGGTAGTATATGAGACAGCCTTGTAACCAAGAGGTCAGAGCAGTATGATAGGATACTCATGAAAGGTTCTCATGGGAATGCAGAGGGTGAAAGCACCTACCTCTGCCTGGAGGTTAGGCGGGACCAATCCACAGGCGATGTTCGTAATTAAATCTTGCAGAGTAGTCTTGGGTTCCTCTAGAACAGGCGACCGAAGGGAATTCCATCCAAAGGGAAGCATATATGTAAAACCTGAGCAGTGAAATCACATTGATTGATTTCCACATAGCAGATTGAGGGGGGTTCAGAATATATTTGATACTCGCTTCTTTGGCCCTGAAAATATTTTGAAGCTGAGATTATGAAAGTAAGTTTTTAAATGGAGATGGTATCAACATCAACTCATTTTTGTAAAATGTTTTTCAAGCAATTTCCTTAAATTTTAACCAATCTCTTTATCAGTTTAGCTATTTTCGTTTTTTTTCTTTTTTAAAATTTACACTGGGGGGGCTGGGGATTTAGCTCAGTGGTTAGAGTGTTTGCCTTGTAAGCACAAGGCCCTGAGTTCGATTCCCAGCACCAAAAAAAAAAAAAAAATTTACACTGGGATCAATGCTTTCTTCTCTGCGCAAATATTTATAAAATTTGATTCATCAATCTTTTTCTGATTCTCGTAATTCTGTATAATCTAGTTTTATTTGTGTGTGTGTGTGGGTGTGCATGTGCACGCGCACATGTGTGTATGGTAAGTACTTCAATAAATACCATACCTTGGTGGCAAATTTTGCAAATCTAATTTTACTGTTCTATATTTTAGCTATTATTGATTTTCATTTGTGTTGATTATTTCTTTTAATAATTTTTTTGAAAACTGAATGAAAGACTGATGTCCATTTTGTAGTTTATCAACCAGAAAAACAGAAATTCCCTTAAATAGTCTGGATGTTCTCTATTATATAACTCCTGATTTTTTCATGAACCATGTTCACTGTCAGTGCCACTGCAGGCCCAAAGAGTCAATAATAAATATTTGTGACTAAAAGTTCTGCTTTAGATTCTGTCCATGGCGTGGTACACCCCCGATTAACCCATACACCTATCAGAATGCCAGATTGCCTTTTGAGAATGTTATAATCCACCAGAACATAATCATTCAATTCAATAGCTATGCTACCGACAAAAGGCCTTCTTAGGACCATTTCAGTTGTGTTTTAGTCCTGAGATAGGTATTCCATTCTTCTGTGTCCTCTGGATTCCACCCCTAAGCCCCAGGTGCCACTTAAATCAGTACCCTCCTGAGTTAAATGTGCCTGTGTCAAGTTCCACCCTCCCTTATCATCTGCTCTGTTCAGAGTGCTTAATTTGATATATTTCCTGGGCTTCAACCCTTATAGTCATTCCATCTCTTTTATAGAACTGATACTCTTTTGAAGACTTTGTGCTTTCTAAAAACTAATATATATCTTCTCTTTATTTTCATCATTATTTCAAGGATTAGCACCTTCATATGTGATTAAATATTAATAGATGGGTCCCTAACACTTACCACACTGATTAGGTATTTAATTAACCATTTAAAGTGGTTTTCAGCCAAGAATTTTTCCCTAATATAAATTAGTAGCTCTTGAAATGGTGGTTCATTATGTGAGGATTGATTTTATGATGGGCTATATTTGTATTTGCTTTTACTAGGGAATCAGGTCCAGTGTTTGAGGTCCACTAGTTACATTTTCAGTTGAAACCCTTGACTTAAGGACATTCTAATGCCTCCATGTTGGTGTTCTACGAGGAGAAAAACACCATCAAAATCCATTAGGCTTCCCCTTACTGAATTTATGTATGTATGTATTTACACTGGGCATTGAACCCATGCATGGCCTCGCTCACATTAAGCACGTGCTACACCGCCAGACTTGAAAGAAAGTCTCGGTCTCATCTTGTTTTCTCAGATACTGCTGCTTTTCTACATACTCTGTACAAAGTACCAAATGTCTTGAGACTGGTGACCATTGATTCAGGAAGAGTTTACAGTTAATTAGCCTGACAAAAAGAGGCTCATTTGAGAAGGAAATTAAATTCTCATTAATGGCCTCTACTCAAACAAAAACATATTCAAACTTTGATATTCAAAGTGTTGCAAGAGTTTATCTAAATGTCCTCAAAATCCCATGGAAGAAAAAAGGGGGAAAGAAACTAGTTGATCATTGTCTAAATAACCTAGAACAGTCATATCTACATTCTTTTAAAGGCATGTCCTACTGAAAGTGCCAGAGGATATCAAGATGCCTGTATATTAATTAGAAATTTAAATACTGAGATTTTAAAAACATATCCTATCTTACTATCTGAATTGGCACCAGAATTTTCAGTGTTGTGTGTTCCTTATTGTTGCAGGGGAGGATTCTTGCTCATTCTGGGCATGCAGATGGAAGAGTTCCTGCAGTACATTTTTGGTTTCTGTGGAGACCCACACACTCAAACGTGACTGGGAGAAGGGGCGTTGCTGTGGTAAGGAATGGAGGATCATGCTTACGGCTCTTTTTATGTTCTGACTGGCCCCACCAGTAACTTGGCTATCCACGATTTAATCTGCAAGGCCCTGGAGGGCAACAAGAAGGATATTTGTTGTTCATGTGCAAGTGATTTTTGAGCTGGGAAAGGCCAGCATGCAGTTATCACTTAGAACATTAAAAGGTATATTCCATAAGCTATTGCACACAATACGAGAGCATTTTGAAAGCAGCTCAATTTCACTGATTGTTGGAAGGATTCCATGAATGTATGTGTCTACTGAAACAGAAAATACCTCCATCTAAACTCAGTTCAACCAAGCTGTCTGCAATGGGCACAGGCATTTAGCAGTATGTTTAACAGCGATGACTTCTGAAGTAAGTTATGGTTCAATATGAAAACAGGAACAAACTTGATCTCAAGCCACTTTTTTTGTTCTTTAAATACACTTTAAATTTTAGGGTAAGTTTAGACCTACAGAAAAATTGCAAAGGCAGTAAAGGTCATTCTCATATAGCCCATGCCTAGATTCCCCTATAGAAAATATCTTTTGTTATTAATAGCACATTTGCCTCAATTGATTAACAAAAATCTGTGCATTATTATTATTAGTAGAGTCTGTGCTTTAGTCACTATTCCTTGTTTTTTTTCCCCCTTAATGCCCTTCATCTTCAGGATCCCATCCACTATACAACAGTGCAAGTAATCGACCAGAAAGATCTGTTTCTCCCTTTGGACTTTTGGACTTGTATGAGTTGCTCTTCCTATCTTGTGGCCTATCTTTGGTACAAAATTTGGCACTAAAGTCCACATTCTGAGGATGGCAGAGCAAAATTATGCGAAGAACCTGAGTTTTTAATGATGTTCTTGCTCTCTGGACCCACCAATGGTAGAAACAGGTTTTTTTCTGGACTTCTTGATATATGAACAATAAATCTCTTAATTAAAAACCAGTTATCTGCAACCAAAACCTATGTTATATATCTTCATAGACATAGCATATGACGATAACAATGATATTCGAATACACCTTCAGAAAGTGTAGGTAAGTGGCATTGTGGAAAGGGCATATGGAAAGTCGGTAGGCATAGGCTGTGCCCACTCAGCTGCCAACAGGCTCTAAGCCATTGGCCAAGTGACACTCATTCTGGGCTGTATTTCTCCTCTTTTCTGAATTAAAGGTCTAAAAGAATTGACATCCGAGGCTTTCACCTGTTCTAAAATATGTTTCTTTAATGTATCTAGACCAGTCTCTTCTGCTACATTTAAATAAGGAAAGTTCAGAGACTCAAATAACTTACCTACAGTTTGTTCAAAAGATAGTGCTGAAACCTTACATCTGATTTCTTGACTACTAGTCCAGCGTGCTCTTTTATTTACGCCTCCCTCAAAGGTGTTTATTAAACACGTGGGATTCGCACAAAGGTGTAAATTATTTGAAGATTGTATTAGCCAGGTCCTTTGGTCTTTACAGACAGAAAGCCAACTCTCACAACAAAAGAGAATTTATTGGGTTACATAACTGGAAAGTCCTGGGATGAATTTGACTTCACGCAGAGCTGGTTTGGGGCTTCAGTGAATATTTTCAGGGCACACTCTCTCTTTTTTTCCGGGAGTCAGTTCCACTTTTAGTAAAGATCTCTCCACAGTGGAAAACAAGACCATTCTGGGCCACAGGCTTCCGTTATTGTCCCAGACGAGTCCTTGCTTCACAGGGGACACAGGTGCAGGTAGGTTACTTGCCCAACAGACTACTGAGAAGAAGAATCATCTCCCTCTTGATAGCCATGATGAGGAAGCGGGGTGCATTCATCTTCTCATCTAGCCAGAGTGAGATACACTTTCAAGTTGGCCGATGAAACCGTTTCATTCCCCTGCCACAACTATTAAGGAAAAGGTCATTCAGGGAGCCTTTACAAGGAAGATAGTGATTTAAAATTAAACAGCCCACCAATTACTTTGATAAGTTGCCAGGAATCATAAAAATACCAATTTACCTTTCTCTAGATAGACAATATATCAGTTCATTAGAAGGCATTTGTGAGATAGACTTCGACACCTCTTCTTTGATAATTGTAAAAGTTATCAGAGTAATTTCCCATTTGAATGTGATGTTTTTCTCTATCTCGGAGCTCAAGTCGCACCTAGTAATCTTAATGATTTTGAGCTCTCTATCTGGAGCCTCCATCAGAATCACCTGCAGGGCTTATAAGGCTACAGACTGGTGGGCTGCTCCCCCAGGGTTTCTGATTCTGGCTGGGGCTCTGAATTTGCATTTTTAATGGGTCCCAGGAGCCTCGCTGCTTATCTGGGGAGGATTCTTTGAGAATCACTGCCTGAGAGCATTCATGAGGGTTCTTATGTGTTTATCGTTAAAATTATTACAGGAAAGGAATGTTGTGTGAGGCACTATGTTTATTGTCACACAGAGAAGATGGTTTTTATTTTTCCTAAGTGAAAAATAGAATAATATAGAAGGTATCAAGTTGGAATTTCAGTTTTGAGACTTTAAATTTGAGCCTATCAAAGCTTGAATCGGCAAGTCCTTCAGTGTATACAGGAATCAGAAATCTTGTTAAAATGCAGATTTTGATTCAGAGGTTCTGGGGTGGGGTCCAAGATTCTGCATGCCTAGCAAGTTGCTGGTAGCAAGGGTAGCCCACATAAACAAGGCCAGCCCACATAATTTCTTGGGAAACAAAGGTTTTCTGCATCTCAAGTCCCAGCCTGTAAACACGTGTTGCCTGTTTGTGAAAAAAAGACCTCTCAGCTGGATTAATGGATGCTTCACAAGTGGTGCAACAGTGTCTAGTACTGCAGCAGCCTTGGTGAAGGGTGGTTTCAAGGTATGCATCCCAGACTGCATAACTTAAGAGAAGGGATCGGTAGGAGGTCTCTATCACAAAACCCTAGCTGGCCACCCCACAAATCTAACAAAGATGCATCTCTCAACTTGTAACAAATGAACGGGAATTAGAGACAAATGGTACTCTCATACACCCAGTCTTGTGATTCTGACATCCATGAATATTCAGTTCAGTGTTGAATTCAACTTGATGTTGAATCACTTCGGGAAATCCAGAGGGTTCTCATTACACATGGTGAGTGTGTTTCCTCGAGGAGGAACAGTACTTGGCATCTCCAGAATGCGTGTGAATCACTGCTTCGTCTGGCTGCTATACAAGTACGTATTGTTTTATTGAATAAGAGGGTAAAAAGTCACATAAAACATTGCATACTACAAATGGCCAGGGAATAATTCGACTTGCCTTGGTGCAACTTAATTTACACATTGGACTCTTAGGGAAAAAAAAAAAAAAGCTTCCATAAATACAGCTTCCTCTGGCCACATGAACCATGAACGGCTTTGATTATTTTTTTTTAGTTGAATTCTCCTTAACATTTTTGGGATTAAAATCTTTTAAAGATAGAATAAAGCTACTTTCAGCCAGATAAGAAGAGCTCACGGTAACAAAATAGATGGGGAAGACAACAGAGATTTTTCTCAAATTTCTAAAACGTTTCCATTTATTCTCAACCCTACTGAGTATAACTTTCTTCTTTTCAGGGCTGAATTTTTAAAACCTCTGATCTGTGGCCATATTTAAGGTTTGACATAGTGTCTCCAGAAAGAAAATATAACAAATTTGTTTTATAAACTCAGTTCACACCCAGAGGATGTGGCTTTAAACAGAGGAGTCATGCTAGTTTTGTAAATAATGCCTGCACTATGCAATGTCAACATCCCTGGAAATTCGTAGGCATGAGAATGTCTGGATGAGTACTGTATATGAAAATCAAGATTTGAGCATTTTTATCAGTGTAGTGAAAACCCAGAATACGATCTGGATATTTCCAAACACTACTACATGCATAAACCCTGGATAGCCAGCTGTGTGATGCTTGAGTGTCACGTGAGGGAAGATCCGAATTATTTGGAGCATTCTCACATGTATAGTAAATATGGAAATACAGGGAGACAGGCTGAATTTGTTTCTATACAGAATCAAAAATAAGACCAAGAGACAGTCACAAACATAGGTTTTGAGTCTTCTTTTGCTTTTCCATCCCTTGAGGCTTTAAGAAGTCTTATTGTCAAACTGGGTTCCACTGCAGGGCTGAGTTGTAGGTATGAATTTCAGTCCTGTTTTTTATTTTTTTTTAATTTTATTTTTTACCAAGAACATGTATTGGTACATTGTATACATAGTGATCACATTCATCATAGTTATTTTGTACCTGTACATGATGTACCTTGCTTTTTACCCCCTCTTCCCCACCCCTCAGTCCTATTCTTTAGATGCCATATGTTTTAAATTTTGTTTTCAGTTTTCAGTATCTCGGTGTGCTATTTTTATTTATGTACATCATATAATTGCTATCTCTAGCTTCCTCTCTAGAAAGTAATTTAATGGCTGATAGGGGCTGTGCTGTGGTCTTATATAGGACTGAGTTTGAGATGACCCATTTGGACTGCAGAGTGTTCCACTTCCCTTTGTCCTGCCAGTGCAGTCTTCCTGTGCCATGCCAAGAACAGTGCAGAGTTAGTTGAGCACCAGGCTTTGGATTCAGTGTGGGACCCCTGACAACCATTCACTGTTATCTCCAGCCCTGTATCCAGATGGTGCCAGGACAAGGCTAAAACTTATCCCCCATCCCTTCTCCACCTGAGCCCGAAAATGTCCTCCTAGTCTGGTTAAAACCTCAGTCTCTCCCCACCCCAACTCTCTTCTCTTATATGTCCATAAGCTTTTAGAAATAAAACCCAGGAAGTCCAAGATGCACCATGTATAGGTACAGAATAAATGTAATGAATGTGACCAATGTATGTAGAATGTACCAATACATGCTCTTGGTTTAAAATAAATTAAAAAAAAAATAAAACCCAGGAAGTCCTATCTCAGACCTCTCATAAGGCAAGAAGGTCAATCTTCCATCTGCTGGCATACAGGAAGAGAAAATAGCAAATGTCTCAAACTATCATTCTATCACAAATGTTTTCTTGCTTTTGAAGTCTTTGGTTCTTGAATCTGGACGATAATACAGTATCTGATGTCCTCATACAATGGAGATATAAAGGGCCTGTGGAGTCTGAAATCCAGTTTGCTACTATGCTGGTTAAGAAAGATGAATCTTATCACTGCACCTCTGTTAAAATGGCTATTATAAAAAAAGATGGAAGATAATAAGTGTTGATGAGAAAGTAAAGAAAGGAAAATTTTGCAGTATTGGTGGGGATGTAAATTACTATGGCCATTATGGGAAACAGTGTGCAGGTTCTTTAAAACACTAAAAATAGAATTATCATACAATCCAGCAAACCCGCTTCTGAGCATAGATCCAAAGAAAATGAAATCAGTGCTGGCATGGCCATGTTTATTGAAGCACTATTCACACTAGTCAAGGAATGGGAACAACTTAAGTGTCCCAAAAGATGAACGGATTAAGAAAAGGTGGTATATATACACAACAGAACACTATTCAGTTTTAAAAAGAGAAGGAAAGATAAGGAAATCCTGTCATTCGTGACAACATACATGAACCTGG
Organism: Hystrix cristata; assembly: GCA_004026905.1. Lineage (NCBI taxonomy): Eukaryota > Metazoa > Chordata > Mammalia > Rodentia > Hystricidae > Hystrix > Hystrix cristata. Next base: position 173,868 of record PVJO010000052.1, on the reverse strand, counting down.
GTGACATTAAGCTAAGTAAAGTAAGCCAGATGCAGAAAGACTAATACCACATCACCTCACTCATATGTGGAATTTAAAAAGTTGATCTCATAGTAGAGAATTTGTATAATGATGGCCATTAAGGACTAAGGGTAGAGAGCCTGGGGAGATGGTCATCAAATATAAAATTTCAGTTAAATTCGAGGAATAAGTTTAAGACATCTGATATGAAATATGGTGACTATAGTTAATAAGTGTTGTGTATTTGAAAATTATTACAAAAGTGACCTCCCAATAAAAAGTACATGAAGTAATACATAAGCTAATTTGCCTAATTTAGCCATTTCACAGTGTATACATACTCCAAATATTATGTTGTATGCTGTAAATATACATGTATAAAATAGTCATTCTAACAGAGGTGCAGTGGTAAGACTCATCAAACTGAATTTCAAACTCCCACAGGAGATATATATATATATATATATACATATATACACACATATATATACACATATATATACATATATATACATATATACGTATATATATGGTATGTGTGTGTGCTTATTCAAATTCCTATTATCTTTTCAATTACCTTACATTAGTATAATTTCCATAAAATCCCGGGTTATTGATCTACTTTAAATCAGCAGAAAATAGAAGCAAGGACAAATAGAAAAGAGGGCATACTTCTTTTTTTTTTTTTTTTAAACCAAGAACATGTATTGGTACATTTTACATATAATGGTCACATTCATCACATTTATTTTGTACTTGTACATGATGCATCTTGGTGAGAGGGCATACTTCTGATTGTAGCCATGTAATCCCTAGTAATATAACTAAGGATTCTGAAGGCTAATTTAATTTCTAATGCTAGATAAGTATATCTGAATAGCCTACAAACTCTTGGTTGCCCATAAACTTTCAGCCAGTGGATAAACCCAACGTAAAATAGTTGTATTTAAGTTAAAATAAAAACAATCCGCATCTGGCAAAATCCACTTGCTGAAATTATCTATTGATAATAGTATATGTATAAGAACCAGGAGCTCAGAACATACTCTTTTCACCGTAGCAGCAGCTTTAAGAGATCATGGGCTGGTTGGGGGAGGAGCTGCAGTAGACACAGGATGTCGTGTAAGCAACCAGGGCACTCAGGGCATTCTTTGGAGAAAATAGACCTTATGTGTGACAGGCCTGCTCACATTATAATGACATTTTGGGGAATTCTTTGCTTTCAGGACTCTCTTGAGACCCTAATTCTCTCTTGGGACCATTCTAAACTCCACATCATCATGAAGTCACCCATCAGAGCCACCACACAATTCCTATTCTGCTGTGTTCCTCCAACCACCTACTGACTCCAGAACTCTGCTTTAGTCCACAAGATATTCTAGCACCAGGACCTGATGCCTGGAAGTCGAAAGACCCCTTTTTATAGCAATCAGTCTGTTCCCACCACCCTCATGGAATCCAGTCTTGCTTTTGCCTACATTTTCCTGTCTGGAGGTGGTGGTAGTGAGGGGGCAAGGGAGAGGTTTAATGTCACCTCTTATATTATGAAGTAATGACATAAGCTTTTAAAGCCAAAAGTATTTGTAAGGTCTCCTTTTAAATAGAAATTTTAATGACCTCTTTTCTTGCATTTAAACTGATTTCAGAGCAAATGCGGGGTTCAAAGTGAAGTTTGGGCTCTTCTGCTCTGTATATTTGCAAATGCACAAAGCTGGGTCTGTTAGGTCCTGTCTGAACGGCTATCTATTTGTACAGCTTTATGCATCTCTTCACAGAACACCCATGAAGTCACAGCTCATATTTCTGCTTTAAATATTCGATCTTTTGGCTTTAAACACCCATAAGGGTTATTTGTCAAAAAGGATCTTAAACCTCACCCCACATCTCCGCAGCAGATCTTTAAAGTAATGCTGTAGGGGTGGGAAGGAAAGGGTGGGGAAGATGGAAAAGTCAGCCATTCAGTAAGCATTTATTGAGTGCCAAGTACACCCAGAGCATGTGGTATCTAGTAATAGGTGCTGTGGGGGGGATAAAAAGAAATGGAATACACATTCTTGCTCTGAAGATGAAGGAGACAGAATCGAAATCACCATCAGCTCAGCACATTTTAACCTTGTTTTCCAAAGATGTTTGTATTAAGAGCAGGAGCCAGGAACCTGGGGCATATGAGAACACTTTGGCAGTAGAGCTGTGTGTGCATGCGTTTGTGTGTGTGTGCAGGATGGGGAGCTTATGTATGCTTGTGTGTGTGCATGCGAGGGATGAAGAGAAAGAGAAAGGGGAGGAAAGAAAGAAGAGAGAGAGGGTGGGGACCATATCTACAGGGATAGGCTGGGAGTGAAAGAGAACTAGCTACAGAGCTATGCCTTGTGTGGAATGTCCTTCTTGCACTCTTAATGTGTTTTCTCTGTCTTCTTATGGCCCAAGACGCCTTTATTAAGCTCTCTGAGATCCCAACAGCAAGTTGCATGTCCCCTTTTCACAGCATTTGTGCCTACCACCTTCCTGATCAGTGGGATCCAGGTTCTTTGTTTTGCCAGATTTGTGTTTGTTTTGGTCTTGAGTGAGGCCATACTTGCCTTACTGCTCCTGATTATTTGTTTCTAACACAAACCTCTGCGGTTCTGAACTGCGTAGTGACTAGATAGGTACTTGGAAGATCACCTGCCATCCAGGAGTAGAGTGGGCCCCAGAGGGCTGTCTCTGGGTGCTCCTGCAGACATGCTCCCTTTAGCCTGTCTGCTGGAGGTCCCATCACCACGGCTTCACGCTGAGGGAGATGTGGATCCCACCCAAGGTACTCCCAAACACCTCTGGAAGTATGCACAGAATAGTGAAGACAGACAGACTTCAATCTGAAGTTTAGTTCCACTATTACCTACTTATTCAACTATATAAGACCATATTGAGCCTCAGTTTCTTCATCTGGAAATTCTTTCATAGTATTATGATAGTTAAATAAATAAAGCCTAGAAAGTGTTTAACACAATATTTTGCCTATAGAAAGCACCCCAAAAAATTTAGCTAATAATACAATTTTCATTAATGTGCATTTGCCTTGAGACTTTTCTTGCAACCTGAGATACATTCTTTCTGTCCTACAAAGTATATGACTAAGATAAAAACAGGAAATGTGACTTACTCCATTCATTAAACAAGTATTTTAAAGTGCTGACTTCATGGCCAAGTACATATTAGCTCCTTCCCTCCCACCTCCCTCCCTTTTCCCTCCACAAACATTTATTTTGTATCTATGGTTGTTAGTCATTGCACAGGTTCTAAGTAAACAGTGATGAGCTGGAAGCACATGCTTCCTTCTATCACAGGGGAGCGTCTGACCCTGGAAGAGCCAGGGATAAGTTCTAGGTGCTAGTGGGGTCACGGACGGTGGCCCCTGCAGGTTCAGGGAGATGAGCGTGTTAGAAGTTTACATTTTTATGACTAGTTCTCAAAAGGTGAATGACTCGACTGTCATTAAATCAGTGATGTTTTCATTATTTGTCCTAAACAAGACTGGCATTTTCTAATGCAGTATCAATCAAATCCCCGAATTTCCACCTCTATACTTTAAGTGACAAAATAACTCTTCACTGGCAGATTTGAACATAACACCCATAGAAAAAAGAACATGTACATTATCAAGTCTTAAAATAATGAATTCATAGGTCCAACCTGCTGTGCGCTTCACTGAGATTTAGTGGTATGCGTTTCTTATTAATCTTTCTATTCTAAATTTAGTCAAGAGTAAAGACTTAACTAGAATATTTCTTTGTACATTGTCTTCCATTGATTTAGGCAAAAACCAAAATATTAATATGGTTCTAAGACTTCTCATATTATATCTGTAACTTTTTTCTGCAGCCAGTAACTTTAAGGTGCTTACGGGAAGGGAAAAAGAATAGAAAACTTTATGCTCATGACTGCTAAGTATGTATGAGTGCCAAAGGTAATCTCACTTAATTCTTACACAAAGTGTATAAAATAGATCCTATTTCTATCTCTTTTTACACATTAGGAAATTGAGGCTTAGAGAGGTTAAGAAACTTGTCTAAATTTCTACACAAGGCCCACATTTAAATCCAAGACTACTGCTGATTCCAAATTGTACTCCTAATTTAGGCACAAATGACCCGACTGTGAGTAGAAAGACAAAAGAGTTTATTTCTATCCATGCACAGTTTCCGGAATCACAAGACCCTTGAAAGTTTGAACCAGATCTCTCTTTCTCATCATTCATTTTTCTCCATTGTCTAAATGCACTGCTTCTCCAGCTACTAAAACTTAAATGATAATGGTCTTTCACTCACTTACAGAATGAGAAAATGATTATTCCTTAAAATCATGTTCTTTGTCAAGTTTCTCTCCCTTACATTTTTTCTAAATTTTATCATGATCTTCAGTTAATATGGGAATTACGGTTATTTCATATTGCCTACAAGTAACACTATGGTTTTTAGGACTCTGTTACATGTCAATTTAAGAATAACAGTCCTGATAATAAGTGCTAAAATTATGGTCAAGACCTTCTAAAATCCACCTCCAGGTCACAATTCAACGCCTGGGCTGCATTACCTACATTTTCCTTTTTTTTTTCTTAATCAAATATCTTACCCTCTCTAGAAATCCTTGATTACTCATTTATGTTCCTAGTATACCCTTCGAATGTGATATGTAGCACACACCATGACCTGTAGCATAGTGCTACACTCATAAAAACAGTACCCCACTTTTATATAAAATTTCAAATCTATGAAATATGATGTTTTTGCTTTAATTGTATTAATAATTGGGAACAGACTTGTGTTAATGACATAATTTTTCCACTTTCTACTTGTGTTAGGGGGGCGTCCCAAGACAACCCCCAGGTTCAATGATTTGCTAGGAAGGCTTACAGGTCTCAGCATATAGAAATAATGATGACTAAGATTTATTATTGCCAAAACAAAATCTGTAGAGAAAAGGCACATGGGGCAAAATCTGGAGGAAGGCACAAGCTTCAAGAGTCCCCCCCAGCGGGGTCACGCATGATGGGCTTAATTCCTCTGACAGTGAGTTATGACAACAGGTATGAAATGTTATCTACCGAGGAAGCTCCTTGGAGACTCAGTGCCCAGAGTTTTCACTGAGGGCTGATCATGTAGGTGCTACCTGCTTAGCATGCAATTCAATTCTCCCCTGGAGATTCTTTTCTTTATTCCTTATGGGAATAATAAAAGCCAGGTGTTCAGCACGAACCATGATGCTTGGACAGTTTAGACACTGTGAGGCACTCTCATCAATTCTGGGAATGGTGGGAATCGTCTTGTGATAGACAATTTTGTGAGTTAACTTGAAGGATGGGAGAAATCAAATGAGATTAACATTTAAATCAGTGAATTTCTGAGCCCTCTCCACAATATGAATGTGCCTTATTTACTAAGGTAACAACCTGAAAGGAGCAAAACTAGAGGTTTCCCTGAACAAGAAGCATTTTTTTTGTTTGTTTTGTTTTGTTTTGTGCTGGGAATCAAATTCAAGGCCTTATGCTTGCAAGGCAAGCACTCTAACCACTGAGCTAAATCCCTAGCCCCTAAGAAGGGATGCTTAATCAGATTGCTTTTGAACTAGGAATCAGCTCTCCTGGGTCTCTGCCTGCCACCCATGAAACCAGAACTACAACATTGCCTTTCCTGGGTCTTCAGAAGGCCTGCCTATCCTGAGTATTTTGGAGTCACTATCAGTGGTTCATAAGCATATGAGCCAATTCTTCATAATAAGTCTCTTTCTGCATATACACATATCCTTCTGCTCTGTTTCACTGAGACCTTGACTAACCTCTCCAAATCCAAGTTCTCTAGCCAAGGGCCAACCTTACAAGCAGGTCTTTGTAAGGATAGCAGCAACCTTGCAAGAAAGTCTCCCTCCATTTTGCTATCTGACTGTTTGCACACTACTGTCATAGCAGTAGAAGCTACATGGCAGCAAAAGTGTGGTGCAGCAGAGCTCGTGAATAATCAGGTACTGTACCATGGGTAGAGAAAATAAGTGGAGAGAAGTTGTCCCGTAGTGGCACAGAAATGAAATCAGCAGATGTAGAATCCTGGAGAGGTGGCTTTCCTGTATTAAGGTAGCATCTGAGGAGGATACAGGACATGTTTGAGACCAGGTGAGCTGGATTAAACACACCCAAAATGCTTTGCCATTCCTTTTTTTTTTTTTTTTTTTGCCATTCCTAATACGAAGATGTAGAGTTTATTTTTCTCTTCTTAAACCTGAACTAGTTTATTACTCAGTTTTCACATCACTGACACACAATATACAACACCCACAATTTAAAGGAGGAAAAATTTAACTTGGCTCATAGTTTTGAGGAATTCGGTCCATGGTTGGCTGGGTCCAAGGCAGGAATATCATGATGAAGAGGTGTGGTGGAGCAAAGACCCTTAGTTCATTGCAGTTGAGAAAAAGAGCGGGAAAGAGTATCAGAAAGGAGATGGTAAGGAACAAATATAGATCCCAAGGTCACACCTCCATAATGTACCCATATACACCAGAGATGTGCCTCATCAACTCCGTGGGTAGATCTCAAAGCCAAGCAATTGGCACTCCACCCTAACTGCCTAACTGCTGGTCTGTGATTTGCTGTAATCAATAGAATGAAGCAGAACTGACACTGTGGCTGTTCTAGGCACAAAACTTTAAAAAGCCTGAAAACTGGGAGTTGGGGATTTAGCTCAGTGGCAGAGTGCTTGACTAGCAAGCGCAAGTCCCCAAGTTCTATCTCTGGCACTCCCCGGCAAAAAATAACAAAAAAAGAAAGTCTGACAACTTTGCTTCCGTGTTACTGGGAGCACTGAATAGTAATACAGTGATGTGTGGCTACTGTGCTGGAGAAAGCCGTGGTGGGGGGCTGCTGTCAGCGCAGCTGTTCCACTACCTCAGCCGAGGTGATGTGCAATGAGTAAAGTCATTCTATCTTATCTGAGAACCAGACCAGAGACTTTAGATAATGAGATCTGCATGAGTGACTCAGCCAAGACCAACAGAAGAATTGTTCTGCTGGGCCCCACCCAGATTACAGAACGATGAGCAAATCTCAAAGTGCTTTGGCTTTAAACCAATAACTTTGGGGATGGTTTATTTCACAGCAATAGATAACTGATAGGTGAGGCAGCACGAGAAGGCTGAGGAAACTGGCTTCTCTGCAGTGGTGAAGGCCAGAGCAGGAAGTACCAGATGCCTGAGCTGGGGCGGCAGGCTGACTCCACCAGATTTGACACAAGCCTCTCTTTTCCTTCCAGTTTCCAGCGTTTCACAACACTGACGTGTGTCACTTTGCAAACAAAACAGTCTGTACTCATCTGAATTAGGTACTACCCTAGAATCTGTTCCAGACCTTCCCAACCCTCAAACCAAAGTTTGAGAACAGTTGATTGAGATCCCACACACCATGAGTCATGTTTGTGTTCTGAGTGCCGATCGCCTTAGTGGAGGTCTCAGATCACCAGGGGCTGTTCCCTGAAGCTCCTTTCTTCACTAGGGGAGCCAAGACAGGATGTATAACTTTTCATCTCCAGCATAGATTCTCCTGATGTGCCTCAGTATGTATGTGCAGGATGCCAAATGTACATGCAGTGAGTCAAAAAATGTAATAATTACCCCCTGCAATAGTCTGCCTGATTTTATGGACAGAATTTGTGGGTTGTTTAGTTGTAGCAGTAACTGGACATGTGACCCATTCTTGCAAATGTTTTCATGTCTCTTTTATGGATGAGGAAATCAAAAAAGATGGGAGGATGGGAGCCCATGGATTGTCAGATCTATTAGCAAGTCAATAGCAAAGGCATCCACGGCCCCTAACCTCCTTCAGGTCTGCCTCCACTATTGGTGGCTTTAGTTTTCACTGACGTGTTCCTATGTTGCTCTGTCGGAGAGGGTGTAGGTACAGCCCCATTTTTTCAAAAACTTTGAGTAAAACATATTTCCTCTGTCCTACCACTGTTCTTCCCTAGATACTTGACTAGTTTCTAAAGGGCAGGCTCGGATATTTCCTGGATGAAAAAAAAAGGCCTGATAAGAAATCAGCTTTCAGAGGAGCATGCTGAGGAGTATAAGATCCAGCCACCAGCAAGTGTGGAGAAGTCTCTCTGCTGATAATCTTGGGAGAAAGAATTGCCTTATTTAAAAAAAAGATTACATTCTTCTAAGCTATTCCACGGGCTGTGGTTAAAATGATCACTTCCCAATATTTTCCTATAAAAGCAAATGAATGAAAACATAGTGAGGAGGTAGAGTAGCATGGTAAATCAGGGCAAGAAAAATGCACATGCCCGTATTCAGTAAATATTTATAGTATGTGGGGAATTCATTCATTCATCCACCATCCATTCAACAAACATTGCTCGAACACCTACCACGTACAAAGCCCTGTGCAGACACATTAGAGAGAGAACATACTTCCTGTGCTCCAGGGATTGCTTTTACAGTCTCGTAAAAGAGATAAGACAAGACTTGAACACAAAGGACTATGATCAAGGTAATAAATGAGTAAGCACCACAGGAGAGAGAAATAAGGTGAGATAAAAGTTCAGAAAAGGGAGACGTCACTTCTAGCCAAAGGAAATATAGAGTACAAAGATTTCCTTAAAAGTATAATCTATTACCCTCCAACTCCTAGTTTAAAAGCCTCACACAGTTATTAACTATTTGACCTTGGGCAAATCATAAATTTTCTGTGTCTTAGTTTGCTTATCGTTTAAAAGGAAGGGTTGGACTAAATGATCTTGAAGGTCCTTTCTGCTCTAAAGTACTGAGATAGATAATTTTTCATGAGAAGACCCAGCTACACATGTGACAATCTATTCTTTATACAACCACAGTAACGCTTTAAAGCTAAATAAGATCGTGTTACTCATGGCTTAAAACACTTTCGTGGCTGCATTTCAAAGAAAACCCAGACTCTAGTGATGGTGCACAAGGTCTTAAGCATCTGGCCCTGCTTTCTCTCCAGGCCAATCTCCCAGTCTCCTCCTCCTGCCTATATTCATCCACTGCAGGGGCCTCTTTTCCATTTCCCAAATGCAAACCAGTACCTTCACATATGCTGTTCCCTCCGCTGGAAGTATTTTCTCCTCTTCTCAAATCCAAACCAAACTGAATATGTATATATTTGTATATGTATGTATGTGTATGATTTGTATTAAAAGAATAAAAATACAGAATTTTTTAAAGTCAAGTAATACTCTAGGATTGTAACTTAAACCCACGGGGTTGAGAAGCAGAGAGAAGCAGGAATTGTATCTCTCAATACAGAGTCCTGTGCTTAAGCCTGTGTCGCGGCATCCCCACTTCCCCTAAGTCTGGCACTCTGGATACGGAGAATGATACTCTGCAATCCTGACAGGGCAAGAGAGACAGACAGACAGACCGTTGCCTGGATAGATGGGATGGAGAAGACAATGTAGGGGTCTAAGTGCTCTCTGTACTGACTGCCAGACCCTTCTTTTGCCTTCTCCCCACACCTCCGGCCCTGTCTTCCACAGAATAAATAACTTCAGTTGCTGAGAATTTTCTTGGCAGTGGGTGGATATGAGTGGGTGTGCTCAATGCTGTGACTTGGCTCCAGCATTTAGTATTCAGCACTCGTAGTTCTGCTAACTCTTCCTTCCATTTTTCATGTCCCCAAAATGTGTTCCTATGTTCTTTCTTCACAACCACAATTCTCATATTCCCATTCGTATCCCCCGCCATACCCTGTGAAAAGGGTATAGATTAATGAATGGCTTATTCCTTCCAAGTTTAACTGGAATGCCTGTGGTCTTATCTCATTCTAAGAGGTTTCAATTTTTAGGTATCAGTTAAAAGTTAGACACAGACTTCACTGACCAAAACATGTCTAAGTGGGTCTAAAAATTTCTAAGAACTTTTCCATCATAGTCGTTGTCCAAGGCCCTGACTGGGTCTTGTGAAATGTGTTCACATGGTCATGTGGACAATAAAATTTGTGAAAGAGCAATAGTCAACAGAATTAAGACCACTGTCTTTTTCTATTTCACCTTCTACTCTGCCATCATTTCCCTCACATTCACTGGTGTTAGCGAAATGGTGCGTGTCCAGCTAAAGGAAACATGAGGTTACTGGGATATATTTTTGTGTTTTTCAGGAACTTCTGTGAAGAATGAAGCTATTTTTAAACTTCTCAGTGTTAGAATGATATCTGGAAATGCTTCTACCATGTTCTCTGTTGTCAAAATAAAAAGGGCATGACCAGAGGCCAATCCTAAGAGCAGGTCCTGTGCCATGTCACCCAGGTGTATGTTTGTTATGGAAAAGAAACAAGGTTTGGAATATGTGAAGCCAGAAGCTAGTGTGTGGAAAGTTCTTCTAATCTTCATGTGTATAAAATTGTTAGCCAAAAATTGAGTAGTTGAAACTACCACATTTAAATTTTTTTATTTATAGCAGAATAATGAATTGTTTTTCTGTTCATTCTACCAAGAATACTATTACAAAGTCATTTTCCTATAAAGAAATGAATGACGAAAAATGTGCAGTCAAAAATTGAGGAAAATAATATAGAAGTGTTCCAGGCAGTGCAGACATGTACCAGGGATTTAATTAGCACAATTACCATATTTTTCTGGATTTTGTGATGGTGGGGTACCTATAAACTCTTCAAAATGTGCAACGTGTTACGACTTCTTTTCCTATATTCTCTTTCAGATTTGATTTTGCGTGTCTAATTCTGTCGTAAAGGTTTCCTGGCTCTGCTCTTGCTCTGCCATTTAGCTCCAGAGGGTCCCTGCAGGGAGTCCCCGGCCCTTCACTCCCAGCCTCCATCTGAGCTGCTCTCCCTCACAAACCTTGTCCCCTGTGACCCACAGGAGAAGCTTCCGGCTCTTATTCCTCCTCCTCCTGGCTCAGAACTTTTATTTCTTTCTTAGGTGCATGCTTTCACCTCAATTAGTAGGTATTGAATTCGCTCTCCTTGAAATCTGGTTTACTTTTGAAGCTTCACGTCTCTTTTCTTTGACATGAGGCCATGCAGCCCTGCTCACCCTCTGACAAGGAGAGTTTGTCCAGGTCTCTGTTATTTCCACCTGCCTTAAACCCACTGATTTCCCTGGCAGCTCCAAGAAATTGGGAGACGCATCTGTGCCACTCAGGCTTAGCGCAAATACAGGCACACAATAATGGCTTGTTGAAGAAATGAATTGGCACAGAAATTAATGTCTATTGGCATAAAATTGAATCTGCACTTGATCAAGGTAGGAGTTTAAACTCTCCTAGCTCCAACTAGGCAAATTGCCCTAAAATTCATGAGCTTTCTGAAAAAGAATATGTTTTCACTACAGGAATAATCCTCTTTGCTTTTTCATTCTTAAAGCCTTTATACCTAAATTTTCTTCCTGTTTCCTTTTTCTACCATTTTCCTCTAACCCTCCTCCACCCTTTCTCTACCCACCTCCATGCCTACACACACACACACACACACACACACACACAGAGTTGTACTCATATGCACTGCAGCACTGCAGGTTGTGAATTGCCTGAAGATCACAGTTATTTATAAATTTTTTTTTTGGGGGGGGGTGCTGGGGATTGAACTCAGGGCATTGCGCTTGCAAGGCAAGCACTCTAACCACCCAGCTAAATTCCCAGCCCCGATCACAGTTATTTAATTTGCTACTTAAAATTTGTTGCCTAAGGTGCTGTGAAATATGGTGATCTGGTGGGAACAGAGGAAATCCTACAGACAGGGATGAGCACTGCCCTGGTGAAGGTAAGAGATGTCCTCTTTTAGCTAACAATTTGAGGAAGATGGCAGATGCTTTTCTTAAAATGGGCCTCAGGAGACAAACTGCATGTCTCTAAATAAATTTCTTCGACCTCTCATTGGTTAGCAGGAAGGATGCCTTATTTTCCCAGTAATAATGTATTTCCTTCATTGAGATAAGTGACCTCCAGTTTTATTTCCTTGCAAACTAGATTATAACCTTCTAAAATGAAACACCTCACCCTATGATATTTTCATGGAATGGAGTGGACAGCTGTTGTATTTGCCTGTCCAGTATCCATTACCTGTTACTCTGATAACAATCCACTGAGTTTATAGTGGTGGGAGCTCCCTCCATGCCTGGGTCCAAGGGTAGGCCCAGAATTCAAGCTGTGTCAGACATTCCTACACCAGAAATAAAACTGGGATAAAGTCTCAAAAAAATGAAAATTGTTGAAATTCTTTTATTCCAACTTCAGTGGCTTGAAGAAACTGTATGTTCCTGGCCCCAGATCCTCAAAGCTTTTCAAGTTCCTGAAATAAGATTTTCTTTGGTTATCACTTAAATTCCACAAGCTAGTTCCTGACTTTTCCTTTTTCCCCTCCCCTCCCCTTCCCTTTCCCTCCACTCTCCTCTCCTTTCCTCCCCTTCCCTTCCTTTCTCTTGTCCTTTTTCTTCTTAAATCTTCTATCGTGTGTCTCTGTTGTCAGCAAAGAACATAGCAAATCTAGAGGTAGATGAAATTGGGTCTGAGTTGTCAAGAAGACCAAATTCTGAGACCAGAATCAGTTGTAATTTGATATATATTGAATCTGGAATGTCCCCCCAAAGGTTCATGCATTAAAGGTTTAGTCCCAGCTTATCATTTATTGGGAGGTGGTAGAACTTTTAAGGTGTAGGTTGGTAGGAAATCTGGTCATCTGGGACATGATCCTGAATGAACTCATTGTGCCTGACCCCTTTCTCTTTCTTTCTTTCTTTGACTTCCTTGCCATGCTCTGTGCCTTCACCACTATGCAGTCACAGGCCCAAAGAAACAGAGCCATGTGGCCATGGACTGAAACCTCCAAAACTATGAGCCAAAATAAATCTTTTTTCTTTATATTTGTCTCAGGCATTTGCAACAGTAATGGAAAGCTGACTAGTTGTACAGCAGGAAAAACTGAATTTTCCAATCTCCCATTTCTTTTCCATTTTCACCCTTTCTTTGTGAAACCACAAATTCATATCCCTACACCAACACCTCCACAAATATTCAGTGTTGTATTCTTCTCCATTTCTCCCTAGCAGTGTTTAATTTCTGAAAAAGCATTGACCCTACCCATCATTTATTTATTCAGTAATTTTTTTTTTTTACTCAGTAATTTTTGAGCACTTAGTTTATGTCTGCCACTGTTTTAGGTCTTGGACTATATCAGCAAAATGCTTTCTGCATTGGGGCTTACATTCTAATGCGAAAAGACAATAGTTAAGTCAACAAGTAAATTAACAAAATAATGGAGACAATGATATGGAATACAAATGGTGACATGACAGATAACCAGATGGTCAAAGAAACTTTCCAAGAGCAGATGGTGGAGTTAAGGCAGGGATCAGTTTTGGGAATTGGTGCTGTATCGTGTGGGCAAATGAAACAGCAAGTGCGAAATGCCTGAAATTTGGGCAAGCATGGTGTGATATCACACGTGTGAAGGAAAGAGCGGTAGAAAAGCTCAGGGACATATACAGGGGCCGGGTCATGTGGAGTTTGGTTAGAAGTTTGGATTTTATCGTCATTACTATGTAAGGCACAAGAGGGGAATGATGTGATACAATATGTGTTTTTAAAAGATAACTGATTACAGTGTGAATAATTGATTTTAGAGCACAGACAGTAGTTATCACAGGAAATAATGGGACTCGGGCAAGAGTCAGGATGGAGAGAACTGAGACGATGCAAGATTTGGAACTGCAGGTGCTGGAAGGATGAGTGACGATGAGTCATTTGCTAAGACGAAGACAATCAAGGAATAAGGGTGTAACGGGGGAGGGAGAAATCAAAGTTTTATTTCAATCATGCTCAGTTTGAGACTGTCCATCAGATACCCAAGTGGAACTGTCTGGAGTCCAGAGGGAGATCCAGGACTGATGTAAAGCCGGGCATCATTAGGATAAAGATGATGCTACAGTTTTGAAGTGGTCTGAGTGGCCCTTCATATATTAGAAGCTCGGTGCTCAATGTGGTGGTGGGAGGTGGTGGGTCTTGAGTGGCTGGACCCGGTGGAAGGCCCCTACATCACTGAGGCAGCACGCTTAGAAGGGAATGCTTATCTCTGACAGTGAGTTCCAGGGACAGCAAGTTTTGCTTTTTTTGTTTGTTTGCATATATTGCTTTTTTAAGGCAGAGCCTGACTTCTGAGGCATTCTGTCCAACTTGCTGTGTTGGAATGTGACGTTTCCTCATGCACATGGTCTGCCATCTGCTGTGGGGCTCTCGTCAGAGCCTGTGCCATGCTGCTTGGACTCTGAGCCTCCAGAATTATTAGTTAAACAAACCTCTTCAGGAAGTTAGCCTGCTTCAGGCATTTTGCTTTGGTGATGATAAATGGACAATAGAGAGGTATTGAAGGTGAAGGAATCAGGTGAAATATTGAAGGGGAAAATGTAATGAGTGAAGCAACAGTGGTGTAGATAAAATGATGGGGCATTTTATGTTCAGAAATTTAGCCATCATAAATACTTCAATTAATAATTTTTTCAAAGTTTATAATCAAGATCTTAAGCCAGATCTTCGATGAGTTTACAATCTAATACAGTGTTTTAAAGAATTTATTCATGTAGTTTTTAATGTTGAGATATTCCTCAAAAGCAATTTTATGGCTAAATCTAAGAGCTGGCATTGGAAATGTTCTCCATGTTGCTGTGTGGACGTGGGGCTGGTCCAGAGCCCTGTACTGAGTGCTTCCCTGAGAACCCCCTACCGAGCTCACACTCAAAATGCTCTCTGAGAATCCTTGATGGAAGTGAATGGTTACATGGAGAATAGAGTGAAGATTCCTTCATATCCTTCAAGCCTCTGACTAAATGTCACCTATTGAACAAAATGTAGGCTTTATCACACTACAGAAAAATTGTGGGCTGTACCCACCCCCGTCCTAAGGCCTTGCAATACCTTTGGCCTAACGTTTGTTTAAAGCGAATGTCAAAAACTAATATACTAAGTCTTTTACATATTTTTTCTCTTTTATTTTTCAGTTGTTTATCTTTCCCTGCCAGAACATAACTTTCACAAGGGCAGCAATTTTTTTCTGTATATTAATATATCCCACACACAAATAGTGCCTGGCATATGGTGGCACTCAATAAATATTCTTTGAATGAATCAACTAATATTACAAAAGAGGTAGTTTTTTGGTGGACACAGTATTTATTTATTGCTCACATAATTGTTGAATATCTAGATACTCTAACTTTTATTGGATATTACAAGAAAACAAAAGGCATTTAGGAAATTAGACGTTAAACTCTAGGCATCCTGGAGAACTCAGGAGTATACTTTCTGCTTCTGGAGCGAAATCATGTTTTCTTTCTATTTTAAATCATCACGGTGGTGGACTGGAATACTAGTCTCAGTCTCCATTCCTACCCTCTAGTAGCATATTTATTCCACATTCCTTGTTATATAATTTTGCAATATCTCTTCATAAGGACAAGCAAAGCACTGATCTCCGACTTTGTTGTGGGACTTGCTTTGACCAATGCAGTGTGAGTAGTGCTTTGAGCAGAGGCTTTAATCATGCATGCTTAGTTGTTGTGCCCTTCTTGGGCTTTTGTCATGCGCCTGCGATGAGCAAGTCCAAGTCAGCCAGTGATCCTAGAATGAGAGGCAATTGCAGTAAACGTGAATCTGTCCATACACCAAATAGGAGCCTTTGTATCAGTGCACGGACCCTCCAACAAAATGTAAATAAATGTTTGCTGCTGTAAGCTGCCAAGACTGGGGCGTTGTTTGCTCCCCAAAATTAAGATATTAAAAAATCTGATTAATATAGTCACAAAATAAAACTGAATACGAGTGATTCTCCTAGCCAAACAAAGCAACAACAACAACAAAAACCCTTCTGTTATAATCACAAGTACAAGGCATTTCATAGCTTTTCTAAAACTTGCTTGAAGATTAGTGCACTAAAAAGCCCACAGTGAGGCTTATTTCCTAAGAGAAACACGATTTAATGTGCTACTCTAATCAATGCAAGATGGTCCTGCAGTAAACGAATGCAGGAACAGGAGCAGGAAGTCAGTCCCAGTTTGAGTCGTGCCCCACACCGCGAGACCCCGGAAATCTAGTAATCCCCGGATGTACCTGCAGCCAGAGAGTGAAGACACTGAAGCTGTACCGAGTTACTGAGGTAGCTTTCTGCTCTAATAGCAGATGTACCTTTCTGAATGAAGCCAGAATAAAAATTACTGCTTAACAGTAGAAGAAAAGTGCTGATGATGGAAACAACTATGAATTTTAAAATGAATTTTACAAATAATCCACGCAATTGTATTATTATACTAAGTAATATTGTAAAAATAAATGGGAAGGAAAAGCACAGTCCTAAACAAAACTACATCAAAAAGATAAAACTTTTATAGGTAAGACGGCTTAGTCTACAGACTGGGTTGTGGACATTTTTCTGAGACAAAAAAATAAGTGCCAAAGCACACCATCATTTTTGTTTATAAGAATAAAATTTTGAAATAACAAATAACTAGAAAAAAATCTGTTGAAAGTTAATCTTGTCTACTCTGATATAGCACATGCACGGATCGAGTGTCTGGCTTGCTCTCTGCATTATTCATATTCACTGTTCTTAGAGCTGCTTCTGTAAACTAATAGACTCTCCTCGCCAAACTTCACTCCAGGTTACGTCCAATATTCTGTGAACAGGAGCAGAGCTGTAGAAATGATTGCCCTCTGGAAGCCAAATTCTATGGGAACAATTCCTTTTTAGTTTTTCTTTTAACTCCCCTTTAGGAAAGATGATCTGTCTCAGTAACATGTCTCTGTCTTTTCCTGATCACTCTCTGCAGTCTGCCTTCACCCAGCAATCTGCTACAGCAATCTTTGTTCCACCAAGAAGCCCTGTCATCTCTCAAGGCAGGGAGAATCATCAATGGCATCTCACTTCAACAAATTAGCCACAATGTTTATACTGCAAGTCCTGGGGGCTGGGCTTTCTTGTATTTCAAGAAATTCCCGGGATTCTAATGTTTTTCCAAGTGGAAAGACTTCGATTCACTACATTTTACTTCTCTGGTTTAGCATACATTATTCTATGTGATCCTAGTGAACACCTTACTCCAAACTCAGAAATATTCACACACACACACACACACACACACACACAAACACACTCACACACTTTGATACAAGTAAAGAAGGCAGTGTCACGCCAAAGGAACTGATATGAATGCTAGAAAACCTTGTAATTTGCGTTCTAGTTCTGTTTCAGACAACCCAGTCATTAACTGTGTGACTCCAGGCAAATCCTTTCTCCCTGAGATTCTTTGTTTTAGGGCAAAATTAAGAATGAGGGGGTTGGTTTTGATATTCCCAATCGCTCTTCCACCTCTAGCATTGTATATCCTTTGACTTCTCATTGGTGGCTAGATAGGAATTAATTCTCTTAAGGCGAGATGGTGGGAAACCAGTGTGAATAAGTGCAATGATCAGCTTTCACTCTGGGCAGGAGTCGTCACATGATGAGGGCAGACTGAAGGCACAGCTCTGAAAGCTCTACCAAACACTTGCCTCAATGCCGACACAAGTTTACTAGCACTGCTACGAAACAGCAGGATTACACGACAGGCTCTATGATGCCACTGCTGTATTTTATGTACTGGTCTTCACGCAGAACCCGAAGGATGTGGCGTTAGCTTTGGAAGAGCTTCTATTATAGGGCCAAGGCTTAAGGGAGCATTATAGAAAAACTGAATAACTTCCCGAGATTCCTGTCAGGCCCGTGAGTCAATGTATAGGAAGAACAAGCTTATTAATCAAAAAATTCTGATCTGTTCAATGTCAAATTTTACCTGTCACTTTTGTTGCCCACAACCCAGGCCTGATATGGTTTCTTTCTCTGAAGTCACAGGGCTCTATTTTCAGACCAATTTCTAGTTGATCTGTGTATTTTCTATGTGACATGTCTCTTTCACGTGACAGTTCAAAATTGCCCAGAGAAACACCAAAAGCTCTCTACAGCACAACTCAGCAACCCAGAGACCACACAAACCCTTTCTTTCTTCCTCTCCCCAGAGCTTCCTGTTGAATTCCCAGCCATCTCTCAAGGCTAACCTCAAATTCTTCCTCCTCCAAGAAGTCTTTCTTGATCCCTTTCCCATCGGACTTAATCCCTCCATGCCTTATACCCCCAAAGCACTTTGTACCTTTATTATTTTAGCACTTACTTACCAGAGTCTGTCTTACATTAAGGTTATTTTTTGCATATGTCTTTCCTATGACATTTTGAGCTTCTGGAGTACAGATACATCTTTTTTTTTCCTATTGTCTGTGGTAGTCAGTAAAATATCCTGCACATAGTAGGCATATACATTTTCTTTTTTTTTTTGGTGCCGGGGATCGAACTCGGGTCCTTGTGTTTGCAAGGCAAGAACTTTAACCACTAAATCCCCAGCCAGGCATATACATTTTCCATGAATTGTGAAGATACAAAATGAGTGAAGTGGGAGCCATGGCTTAACCATCCCTTATTTTCACATTTTGTTACAAAACACTTTTTTACATATTGAAACTCTTGAATTTGTTAGATCACCTATAAATATACTAAATAATGCAAAAATAGTAAGGTAGAAAATCAATTAGCCTTGAAATTTGTTCATATTGCCATTAAAATAAATTTAATCTATTTAATCAATGTCAAGAATGAAATTTGCCAGTAATATTCATTTAGAAGTAAATGCTCCTTTCATTCACCCAATGAATTCATTTATAACGAGTCTCTATACACTTTAATTTGGAAGGAATGCATACGTTTAATGAAACACTCAGAGTATTTAATTAATCATTTACAACAAGCCATAAAAGACATGAAAAGCCATCTTTCCATCTATATGACTATTTCCTAGTATAACAAACTTTTCCAGTCCTATGCAAAGCAAAGCTGTAGTAATTCCTGTTACAGTATTTTACATTTGTCAATTTCATGACCTCATTCTCTCTGTCTCTTTCTCTCTCTCTCCTTACTCCCTCCCTCTCTCTCTCTCTCTTGCTCAATCAAGTAAGCCAAATGAAAGTTTACTCAAGGGCTCTTGGTCTTGATCTCAAGCTCTCTCTGCCCCTCCCTCCACCAGACCTAATGTCATAACATCCTTCATGAATACATGTATATTTCTTAAATTCTCAAAAGTGTTCTTTGAAGTTTGAGATTCATAGATTCATAGAAAATTGTAATGGCTTATTAATTGTCATTTTCACACCTCTTTTCTGTTCTGGGTACTGTGCAGTTTTCTAGAATCTAACACTTTTTGGATAACCCATTATCATTCTCCAGGACAATTATGCTTTGTCTCTCCCCATAACAGAGCTATTATAAAACGGTCATGAGTTACATATAACGCAATATTTAATATGCCAAAACAGGAGAGTTTCAGAGAGTTCCATTTTGTTTTAAACAAACAACAGAGAAATTTACTACAAATATCTGACAATTACTGTTCATTCAACACAGAATTGTTCTCTGTTTATTGACCATCTATTATGAAGTAGGTAATTCTCTAAAATTAGAGAAGGACTATCATTACATTTTTTGACACAATGAAATCAATGCTGCAATAGAAGTGGTTGTTAGAGTTTCCCACAGGGAAACAGAGACAAAAGTTAATGGAATGTGGGCAAGAAATTGTGTGAGGTTTTTATAGAGACTTAATATCAAAAGAAACCAGACCTTCATTAGTTGAGAGGAAAATAGGAGAGTCAGGACTTGCAAGACTCTGATACTGTTCAGTATCAGAAAGATCGAGTTGAGCTGTAGAGCACGTGATTTTCATGGAGGGAGTGGCGTGAGAGCAGAGTAGACGAGAGATGCCCAGGATGGGAAGGTGGGATGGCAGTCTTGAGATTAGGAGGGAAGCATGTGTGGCACGGGGCAGGCTCAGCTCTTCAACTTCCCAAGCGGGCACCAAAAATTATGTTGCTTTCTGCTTTCAAAAAATGTTACTCTGCTACCAAATACAGTATGAACGACCTAACCAGCCCAGGATCTTTCCTCTTTGACTCGCTTTTCGCCTATTAATTGTGAGAACACTTTCACTTGTGATAGATCTTTATGGTAGTCCTCCTGAATAGGGAACGAACAGAATGATACCACCTGAGCAATTTATTCTTTTTCTCTCTTAAACTTGCATCTCGCATTGCGCGTGCTAATTAAGCAACAAACACATCAGGCAGGAACTCTATTTGACAAAGAATCCCTGTGTTCTTGGCCCTCCTTTCTTCCAGAAAAGAAAGCCGTGGCACGATGACACAAAGCATAGACTTTCATGACACCGCTGATTATGACAGTCACATGTCATATGTGGCTACTGAACGTTAATTAAAATTAAACAAAAGTAAACGTGCACGTCCTCATTCACATAGGCCACATTTAAAGGGCTCAATTGCTGCTGTGTCCAGTGGTTTCTCTCTGGATGGGGCAGCTGTGGGACACATCAGGTATCAGAGAAAGTTCTGTTGCACAGTGTTGCTCTGGACTCATTGTATCTATTGACAAATTACTCTCTGCCTCAGTTTCTTCAGCTGTAAGTGGAACCACAATAGAGCCTACTTCACAGAATCGCTACAAACATGAATATGGATTAATATTTGTAAAGAACTTAGAACAGTGCATGGCACATAATAAGCTCTACAGCATATTAAAGAAGTAACACACTTTGCATGTCTGAACTATAGTCATCGAGTTCAAATCCCATCCAACATGAATAAAAGATGGAGTGGAAAATCCATTCCTATTATTTCCCACCAGCTGAAGTCGTTTCCCACCTCTTCCCTCGGTCTCTCCTTGTGTTTGTTTTGTTCAGCTGGGAAGACCACCAAGCAGGAGCTCTTCTCTATTGCACAGTGAGTGCTTGATAAATATTTATACTAGAAATAATAATGATGTATATGGAAAAGAATCACTCCATCATCTTGGAGTTGTAGCCACTGCCAAGAAGTAGATGACTTCAAGCAACTCGGCTGTGCTCCATGGAAGATTAGGAGAGGAAGTGAAAAAACTCAACTTGTTTGGGGATTTATGATGAGAAATAGCTCTAGTAACCGAAGTCACTTGGAGTCATCCCAGACTGGTAATCCCACTTGGATACATATTTGGGTGTTTTATCATAAATACAAAAGGAAAAAAAAAAAAAAGAAAACCTCCTTGCCTGAGATACTCAATGTGTTTTTGTTGAATGGAATGTGTGTTGTTGAATGGAATTCTTCCTCCCCTCCCACCCCATGGGGGTGATGGACTGATTGTGAAGAAAGAAGCTGATGTTATGAGAATATGTACTTAACTACAAGTAGAGGTGGATTTCTCTCTGCCTAAGCAATTTTGGTACCTGTGCACACTATAAAATGGGTCAATGACAGGCATAATCTTCATTATCAAACAATTGACTTCTTTTCATACTATATCTTATGTCAAGTTTGCCCTCTCTTCTACCACTTCTTATTCTTCAATTTTTTTTCCTTTTCCTAGGTCCTTGTAACAGCCTTGCTCTGGGAGGATTTCTCTGATTGCCCCCACTGGGCATACTCATATTCTCTTCCGAAATCTTTGGCCCATTGTACACAACAATTGCTGTTGTATATAAAGGCTGTCTGCTTACATGTTTATTTCTCCTAGCTACCTAAAGTCTTTGCATTCCCTGCCTCTACCGTTGTATTTTAGTCATAGCAACAGTTGCTCAATGTCTCAGACTGCTAGATGCCTATTCCAATATCGCTTTCTCCCTTTTATTTAAAACGGAGGCCTGATTTTTAGCTAGGCTGCTCTCTATATTTAAATTATTTAATAGAAATTTAATTGCTGAAAAAATTGTCACATTCTTTGACTGGTAGATGTGGTCATTTCCTCAAGGGCCTAAACAATGAGATAGATGGAGACATGTAATATGGGACTTCCTATACATCTCCATGAAAGGGAGGAGGCAAGCAGTATTCCGCCCTTCTCATTCACTGCTGTTTGAAAAATAGATGTCATGGCTGGAGCTCTGGCAATCATATAAGATCACAGGAAGGTATTAAAATGATGAGAAGGGAACGTCAGCAAAGTTAGAAGCCTTGGTCTATTTTCCACAGAATCACCCTTTCAACTTAGGACTTCTATTTCCAGGCTTATCTTACTTGAGAAATATTCTTTTATCTCATCTAAGCCACCACTTTTCATTGTTCTTTTTCTCCATTATGTATGACCGAACTTAATCATAAAGCATAATTCAATAGTTATTGTTACTAATTTATATACTTATCTGATAATACTTAACTTTCCACATTTTAATTTTTATATTTAATTAATAGATCTCTTCTTCAGAATAGTTTTAGGTTCACAGTAAATCTGAGTAGAAAGCACAGAGTTCCTACACACTCCCCCTCCACACACACACACACACACACACACACACACACACACACAATGTACTGCATCGGCATCACACAGAACAATTGATAAAGCAACACTGATACATCATTATTGGCCAAAGCCCATAGTCAACATGGACAAAGTACATAGTTCACACTTCATGTCGTGTATTGTATGGATCTTGACAGATATGTAGCAGGTATCCACCCCTACAGTATCAGACAGAATAGTTTTGCTGCTTTAAATCCACCTATGCTCCACTTACTGATCTCTACTTCCCTCTCCACAAGCCTTGGGCAGCCACAGATATTTTTACTATCTGTATAGTTTTACCTTTTCCAGAATGTTCATATAGTTATGATTATCTACTTCCTACCTTCTTCAGATCAGCTTCTTTCACTTAGTAATTGACGTGTCTTTAAATTTTCTCTATATCATTTTAACTCATTTCTAGCCAATATACTCATATTTATCCATTTAGCTATTGAAAGAAGTCTTGTGTGTTTGAAAATTTGGGAAGTTATAAAGCTTCTATAAGATTTTGTGTACACATTTTTGTGTGAAATAAGTTTCTAAGTCATTTAGGAAAGTAGCAACAAATATGATTGCTGAGTAGTATGGTAAAAGTATGTTTAGTTTTATAAGCAACATCCAGAAAACTCTTCCAGAGTGGCTGCACCGTTTTGCATCCCTACAAGCAGTGAATGAGAATTCCTGTTACTCCACAGAATCCTGTTTTGGATTCTCACCCTTTTAAAAGATGTGTAGTAGTATCTCATTGTTGTTTTAATTCGCAGTTCCCTAATGATGAATGATGTTGAACACCTTTCTGTAATCATTGAAGGTAATCATTTCTTCCTGCAGTGTTGTGAAAAAAGGTTGGAACTGTTACCCCTTCTATTTGGAAACAGGAAACAGAGGCCCAAGAAGTTTCTTGATTGGGCTACAATCCTAATAAGTAAGGAATAACAAGTCATAATTCGACTTATTTCACCATGTGTAGATGGTATGCTAATGGAGACTTCCAATGCTGAACTCTCAAGTGTTGTTCTGTCTGTTTGATGGGACCCAAGAAGCTTTCTCAGTGCTTGAGGGGTGACTATGTCTGGCCATACCTTTGTGATACTAAAGAAAGGGACATTTGGTAAATTAACACCTGAAATGAAAGAGCAGCGTATTCTTTGTTGCCCCTGGAAGCACATCATGCTGGGCAGAACCACTCTTGCTCAATTGCAGGCAAACCTCACTCTCCTTTATCTGGGAAACAAAAGCACAAAACCTTTTCCAGACAAAATAAAGAAAAACCAACCAAAAACCAAACAAACAAACAACCTCCAAAACGAAAAAACAAAAACACACAGCACAAATTATCCCAAGTCCCTCAAACAAGAAGCACCATTTTGCCTACCCCATGACCTTTAAAGCATTGCAGAAAGAGTTTTATTTCCTATATACATTTCAGCTATGAATGTTACACCTTTGTCCTCCAGAAAAACCACATATCTTACATACTATATTCAGTACTGAAATCTGAATGCCTGGGTTACTAAGCGTTTCTAGCTGTCTACTTCAAGCCCAGTATAGTATTACTATTTATCGAAAACCTGATGGATATAAAAGAAAAAAGTTTATGTCTTCAAATTAAGTTACAGCACAGCATACATAAATCCACGCTTATGTATAATAAAAATCAAACTCCTCAAAAAGGGAAATCAGGAAAGAAACATTTGAAATAAACAACTTTTAAAAATGGCTGTGTTCCCTTAGAGAGTAATTTCTCTCAAGCCTTTAAGTTGCACCATTTTATCAACAAGTACTTTGGGATCTATAGTTTAAGGCTGTGCAGAATAGAAAACAAGCCTGCATCAGAGAACACTTAGTAACTAGAGGATGTGAAGTTCGGGCAGTGCCTGGGGGAAGAGGGCTGGAGTCCTTCTGCCATCAGGCAGGTTTCTGTTTACTGAGCAGACCTATACTACGTATATACATGTTTGCATCACTCTATGCCAACCATCCAGCTTTCTTTTATTGCTTTACCATATTGAAGAGTTTAGTAATATCAGAATTGACAAAATAGAAAAGCAAAGTGACACTCTGAACTAAAGTAAGAAATTTTTTAAAAAGCTAAGATTATTAGGGGAAAAAAGGGAAAAAAATATTGAAATATGGGGTAAAAACCCCTTTCTTCTTTCCCGTGTTGAATTGGAGCCTCAATGATGACTGCTTCCTGTGTGATGAAACGTGCTCATGGCCTTGGCCTTTGCCAGCATCAGCCAGTGAATTCTCAGACTCTGGTCAAGCAAGTCCTGGTTTTCTGCTTTTCCAGGAGGACTGTGCCAGGCTACACCTGTGACAGTGGTTCGGGATAACCAGGAGTCACAAACCAAATGTTTCCTCAGTGTTTTGTGTTCTGCTGGAACACATAACCACATCATCACTGAGTATATTTCATTAAATGTAAAGGCTAATTAAAATAATTAAGTCAATAAATAATTATAACTAATAATTATTATAGTTAATAAATTAATAATAATTAAAATTAATTAAAAGGCTCTGGCCTGTGTAAGAAAATCTACCCTAATATGGCTTCACAAGAAACCAAGAGTTGCATAGACCCAGGACTGTCCTAGTGGCTCAGTGATATCATTACAAACTGTTTCTCGTCAACCCTGCCACGGCAACTCTGATCTTCGTGCTCATCACCTCACATTCATAAACTGATGGCCACAGTTCCAAGTGTCGTGTTCCCTCACGGCTATATCAAAGACGAGAAGAAGGGCACCGTGGTGTGGATCTCTCCCTGTACTAGTCAGTGGGTTCTAGAGTCAGTGGTTTGCAAGAGAGCAGATTTAATCCAGGACATGTACATCTACAAATTACAACATTCACACACACAAGCCAAAAGTGGGGGAGTGCAAAACATCTGCCTATGTGCAATCCAGGGCTGGGAGCCCACACCAATGTCCCGTGTAAGTCTGTGTCTGCACTAAAATGCTGAAGAATCTATGCTGGAACCAGGGTATGATGCTCAAGGTGGAGATGAAGACCAGAGCTCCCCTGAAGTGAACAGCAGCCATCCCCGACGACGAAAAGGGCCTGAGGTCCTTCTGTGATGAGAACAGCCGAGTTCCTTCAGAGAAACCAGCCGCAACAGAGCTTCTCCTGGGAATCAGCCGCCCACTGTCTTCCCCTCCCGTTCTCCTTTATGCTGTGTCGGCCTTAATCCTCAGGTGGGTCTTCTATGCCCAGAACCACACCAACGTAGCTGGGTGTGCCTGCTGAAATTGACCATGAGCAGTCCACCACACTCCCCACATATTTCTCTTCTTTTATCCCACTCTGTGGACAAGAAAAAGCCAAAAATCTAGATGCCTACTTGGCATTTTACGTTTTTATCATGGGAACTAGGGTATCCGTGGGAAGAAAGGGTAAGAGATGAGGCTGTGTAGGCAATACTATCTGCTGTTGCCATGAGTTTATAGCTGGGTACCAAGAGGAAAGATCTTCCCTGAAGTAAGTGATATTTAAGGTTCTTAATAGGATGTAGGACTGTCACACAACCAAGTAATTCAGTTTTGAAAGGGTCAACTAAACTCCTACAATGAAAAAAGCCTACAATTTCTGATCTGATTGATTCTGCACTCTAATCTTAATGTGAAAGACTATGAGCTGAAAGACTAACTCTTTTTACCATAAGGCTGGTCTTGCTATTCCTTTTCTTGCCTGTCTCCCATAGTTCTGTTTCTTAATTCCTCTGGTCCCAGACGGGATTCACTCAATAAAATTTAGTTCTCATTGATTCCCTGGGGTCCAAATGTTTTTCACCAAATCACTAGAGTAGAATATTTTCACAAAATTTCCCAGGGAGCAATGGAGGGTCAGAACCCACCCAGCCCCATAAAATCTGCCATCTCGTTTTCCAGGACCTTCAATCATCACTAGACTCAAAGTTGTGCAACTTAAAAATACCTTTTTTTGTTGTTTTTTTGCTTAAGACGAAAGGAATATTTTGAAATGACCAGTCCTTCCAAACTAGATTCACTCTAGCTCAAGAGTCTCCGCTAATTAAGAAGATCTTACTTTACCTTGTGGAAACTCTCCAGTTCCTTTCATTTGCTTAAACAATGTGTTGGTTGGGAATCTGAAATTCTTCTCTTGCTAGGAATGCAAATATTCTTTGCTCTCATAAAATGATCTTCTCTTAATAAAAGAACAGAGAGCTTACCCACAAAACACAATACTTAGTCTGGGTTCAACTTGAAGTATTAAAAATATTTGTGTTATCTTGGTTTTCAATAGGAGCTGCCCCATGGGATCAAATCTCTATTTGTCAGTCCTAATATCCCCACCTCCTGTTTAGCCAGAATCAGATGTACCAAAGAAAAGGAAAAGGAAAATAAAGAGGGAAAGTCAAGCCTATTGCACCTGGTCCATTGTGTAATATCCCACGCTGGATCATGAGGTGGGAATTCCTTTTTGTCCCTCCCTCTACATGTGATCAGTTTACATCCTGGAACATGAGATTTCATTTCCTTGTATCTTTTTTGTTCTAGCTCACAGAGCTATAAATACTAGTCAGGCTCATGAAATTATCTAATCCTTCCTCAAATCCAACTCTACCCTGCCTCAGCAGCCCCCCTTGTCATAGTGAATGCTACAACACTGATTGAGGTGAATAAAGTAGGTTGATCTGCATCTCTCTTTCTCCTGTTTATTTATATTTTCTATCTTCCAGTTGCAAAGACTGTGATTTGCTCGTATTTGGAATAAACTCAAAACTAAATGCATTTCCCATCCCTCTTATTCTGTGGCAGTCCCCTTTGACTTTGGTCAAATGGACTTCAGAATTTTGTTGGCACAACACTAGCTGAGAAATACACTTTGAGTGGAACATGAACAGATAAAACTAGAGTGGACAAGAGTGCACTGGAGAACCAAAGCTGTTATCTAGAGCAGTCTTCTTCAGGGTATGTTTCTGCTTGCTCTACCATGATGGTTCCACCATAGAAGAAGTCTGTTGTCAGATGTATGTGATGTGCTGCATATCACACCCAGAGGAGCTCCCACATAAGTTAAAGCCTCAGAGAGCTTGACAGACAACAGAAGACTTCTGGTCACATGTGCGTAAGGTGGTGTTTCACAGACTCATTTGGCCTGGGACTACCTATCTTCTTGCAGAACCAATCTTTGAGAAATACAATTTAGGAAATTTAGGACAATTTAAGATGTTTTCATCTTCTTTTCTATAAGTAATTTAATCATTAGTCGCTGCCCTGAACGCATAATACTTAGGCCTAGAGACAAAGAGTCAGTCTCCAATACAGAAAAGAACACAATATTTTTAATGATAAAATCGTGGTGCTAGTATAAGTCAAAGGATGTAACCACTCTGCAGCTGAGTTTCTTGAACTGTGACACAGGATAATATTTTACTACACACTAGGCTTCCTCAGAGGATTAAGTAAAGCAAACAAACGAAATATTCTGGGGAAAAAGTAAAACATTAGACAAATTTTAAAAGAATTATACTATTTGTTTGACACTTAGAATATGTTCTTGAGTTGGTTTAGAATTTACATGATTGTCATTAATTGGGATAGAGTTACTACATGAACAAATAACCCTCAAGTCACAGACACAGTGTGTTTCAGAAGTCATTGTTCAGGTAATTCACTTGGATGGTTCCCCTTAAAGCAGTAACTCGAGGACCTAGGTCTTTTCTATCTGTGCCTCTACTATATTGTGGCTTCAAGATTACCCTACTACTGTCCATCCAGCAGACAGCAGGGGAAGTAAAAATTCGTGGAGGAATGCACAAAATAATTTATTGCCTGGTAGTGGTGGACACCATTTCTGCTTCCATTTCATTGGTCAGAACCAGGCCTGTAACCCTTTCTCAATTGAAGGACCTTGAAAATGTGACATTTCTGTGCCCCAGAAGGAAATGAAATAGCTACATAAACACATAACATTGTCTCAGACACAAGGCATAATTCCCAGCCAGTTTACAAGCCCCTCCATTTCTAACATTTGAGACATAGATCCCAATAAATGTTGATGCTTATAATGAAACAATTTAAGCAAACTTGATTTTTTTTCCCCTGATAATAACTTCAATCATTTAGCATTTGGGACAAAGAGCTTCCAAGGCACTGTGCACAATTACAGGGAGAAGAGGAAAGATACTCTTGTGGAAATGCAGTCTGATGAGGGAGAAAGAACTCACATAAATATATCTAAACACCAACTGTAGATGCTGCCAAATACTCAAAACCAACTGCAGCTGTGTAGAAGGAACATAAATCTGTAGAGAGTGAGAAAGGCAATAAAGGAAGTGGATGAGCTGAATGTCTGAATTAATTGGAGCCAGGAGGAGATCATCCGAGGAGGATAAACTTTATACAGTATTTTTCAACAGCCTATAATTTTCCTAATTGTAAAAGATACAAACTTTAGGAAAGATAGAAAAATGCAAAACATTGTTAAAAATCATTCATAATCCCAATCCATGCTTCATATACCTTTTCTTGGTTTAGATGATTGTAATCTACTTTTATGTGAATTCTCCCAATTGTTTTGCTAAATATATACTTTTGCAAGAAACATCACATTCTTCGGGGTTTTTTGGTTCATTTTCTTAAAGAGACTTATCAATACAGTCTACATATTTCCTAATATTCAGAAGATAACTTCTAAATGGCTGCATGGGTACCATGATTGGGTATAAATATTTTGTACTTTTCACTCATAAAAAATGGTGTGTTGAACATCTCTTTGTATCCATTTTTGTTCATATACTTGATTATTTTGCACTCCAAAATTTGTAATAATGAGGACCAACATATGTTGAATTTTGTGATATGTTTACTCTGAATTAAGTTTCTTATGTTTGACATCTCGTTTAATCAGAACAAGTGTTATGCCAGTGCTATTGCTTCCATATTAATTTTGAAGCGAGAAAACAATGATTTGGGAAGGTTAAATAGTTTTCCCAATATGACACAGCTAGTAAGTAGAAGAACTGGGATTTGAACTTGGACTCACTGACTTCAGAGTCCAGGCGCCTTCCTCAATGAGAATGCCTCTGCCCCAAGGGTCCACTTAAATTCTCACTATTAGATTAACCTCCATGGAAAGTTGACAGAGTAATGGATATGACTTGAGAAGGGGTGTGTATAATCAGGAGGAATGGTTTATGTGATGGCTTAGAGAAGAGAGAGGGTAAAGTTTTATGAGGGACAATAACTTTTGCCAGGTTGAAATAAAAAAATATGAGCTAATATGTCCAGGGAATCAAAGTTATTTCAAATGACAATCTCC
Source organism: Hystrix cristata (assembly GCA_004026905.1). Lineage (NCBI taxonomy): Eukaryota > Metazoa > Chordata > Mammalia > Rodentia > Hystricidae > Hystrix > Hystrix cristata. Next base: position 144,185 of record PVJO010000052.1, on the reverse strand, counting down.
AAGCCAAAATTCAAGAGTGCTTAAAAATTGTTTAAAGAGACAATGAGAGTACTTTTCCAGTCCTACGAAGAGGAGTGATGTGAACACAATGCTTGATAAAGATGAGCTTTGCTTCAGTCTTTGATAGAGAAAACTAGCTGTTGGCTTATGGAATGAGATAAGATCCAAGCTTCAGAGGGCTTTTGGAGACCTTTTGTCATAACTTTCTTCCAGGCTGACATGTTCTCTGTGGGAATACAGCTTTCTTCACAGTAGCTGTAGAATTTGGAGGGAGCCTGAAAGCCACGACCTTGGATGCTGCTTCCATTTCCAGCCTCCACGCACAGCCTCTTCTCTGAGTTCATTCAAATTCCAGATGGAATCAGGGGCAAGAATGACTGATGGCAAGAGGCAGGAATGTGGACCAGAGATATGTTAGGGTGAGTATAGGAGGACACTTAGGAGCTTATGTTCCATCTCCAGGCTACCTGGGTTCAAATACTGGCCCCAACCCTTACCAACCATATGAATTTGGGCAAACTGCTTACCTTCTCTGCGCCTCAGTTTCCTTAATTATAAAATGGGCTAATAATAATAATACCAACTCCAAAGAGTAAATGAATTAAAATAAGTCATAAATCCTGGCTGTTATCTTCATAGGGTAAAAGGCAATTGCTTGGGAATTTTTGCAGTTGTCCCTACAGCCCCAGCTCTTGGAACACTGTAGGTCTTCAGTCATTTCATATGAATTTCAAATGGAGAGTCCAGTTCTTAAAACTGGAAGCCCTTCTCCCAGAGGAGCAAATACCTGTTTACTGAATATCCTACACATCAGTGCATTTGTTCACACGCAGACTACCCTGAACTCTCCTTTTCCCTCTGAACTCTCTGGAGTGCAACACCACCATTTTATGAACCCGAGAACTCTCAGCCCGGTGTCACGTCCCAGCTTCTCGGTTAGTGCCTCACCTCCCTGCTCTCATTGTTCACGGCAAGGGAAATCTCTGTGTGCAAGAAATGTGTATAATTTTAAACTCCCTCCTCTTTTCCTTTTTTCTCATTTTCTGTCCTGTGACTGATAGTGGAAGTTGAAAAAGGGTCAGGGGGCCTTTCTCCTTCTGTCTCCCCTATTTGTCATAGTGGTCAGATGACATTAGATATAACAGAGACTTAACACCCTCTCCAAGTACCTCAAAGTACCTCAAATTCTTCTATAGCAGTTATGTAAACATTTCCATCTGGTATCTTAAGTATCTGTAATTGAACCTAGTTCTTCTAGACGTTAGCATTTAAGCAATCTCTAAATTAATTACCTTTGAGCCAATTAATTAATAACATTGAAATTAAAATGACAGTTCCCAACTATACAATAATGCACTATGCTGTGGGTTAAATATTACTGAAAGGGTAGTCTGGGAACTAACTCCTATGGGTAAGATTGTTTCGATGGGAAAACACACTCCAAATTCCAGACAACTCATTTACCCTCTGGCTTTTGGAGTATAACCCATTAGTAAGTTGGAGACTGAATAAAAATACCAAAAATATTTTAATGAAATTTCTATTAATGCATTAAAAAATACATTCTTCAGTTTTATCTTACTAGATTGAAGCAAATTCCAGGCTCTTCCATAGAATCCTTTTCCTAGCTTCTGCAGTGTAATGGATTTTGAATTTTCTATGAAATAGGGCCTGGCTATTTTAATTAGCCGAATGTATGTAAGATCAATTATTTTAACACAGTAGACAAACAAAATCACTCATATAGTTGGCAGGTTTGCACAAACCATTTCACATGGGTAAATCATTTTCAGGTTACATAGGACAGATGCTTGCACCGTGTGTGAGAACGTTTGGAAAATATTTTTGGACTCTTTTCAAAGGCACACTGTACACGGAGAATTAACTGGAATCTGTTTCTTTAATAATTTATTTATTACCCACACAATAATGATGCATTCCTACTCACAGGAAGATGTGACATTTATATGCTTTCACATTTTCTTTCCTCTTGACCATTTTTTAAAAAGACACACTATTTTTCCTCTACCGTCAGAAGCTGGATCTCTTGAGAGGTTTTACACAAAGGAGTGAGAGTTGAGAAAATACATTTATGGTGGACAGTCTGCTTGAAATTCACTTTAACTGAAATAGAAAAGCTGCAGTGTGTGGAGTGGGAAGGACGTGGAACAAGGCAGAGGACATGCATTTTGGCTCTGACCTTTGAGTTGAGTGGCTTCGAGCAAGTTACTCACCGGAGATCCTCATTATCTTCGTAGAACAATAAGGGTTTGGCATCTGTGACTTGAGGTTCCCTTCCAGCCCTCTGTTTTCTTTCTGTGGTTAGGGATAATGTAAGGAGTTGGGGGATACATTCTTCCAAAATCTGGTCTTTCCACTCACATCATTTGTGTGGAGAACAGAGAGACTGCCAATGTCACAATAACTTTTCAGTTCACATCAACTTTAAAAATGTGTTTTAACAGAGGGTAGGTTAGTTCTCTGTGAATAGCAATGGATACTTTCCAAAATTTGCCTTTTTTCTTCCCTCCTTCCCCCTCCCCCTCTCCCTTCTCTCCCACTTCCTTCCTTCTTCCTTCCTTCTCTCCTTCCTCCCTCGCTCCCTCCTTGCCTCCCTCCCTTCCTTAAAAAAACGCTTAAGAGTCAGACACAACAGCTTTGGCTTGAGAACTCTGCTCTGTGGGTCAGGATCCAACCCTGGGAAATCCCCCATGTGCTGGAACCTCACGGCTCCAGAAACCGGTCATTTATGAAAGCTGAAACACAGCTGGCCTGAGCCAAGACGCCACTTGTGATTGCAGCCAACTGTCCCCAGTCCAGGCCATTCAGAGAGAAGGCTGGCGGGCCTCCTGCCTCCCCTCCTTGTCGCTGAAACCCAGGGGGCGCAGTACCTGCTCAGGAAAGCTATGGCGTGTGGGGGAAAGTCCGCCAAGAGGTCACGCTTTCCCTTTCACTTTGGCAAAACTGCCCCTTTCTTGTTCTTAGTAATATATCTGGATTTTGAGAGGCAATTTAAAGATTGCTTTCATACGTTTCGTTTCCCCACAATAATGTTTCTCAACTTTTAAAACTCATGATAAATGTGGGTGAGGTGAGGAAGGAATGGGGTTGGGTAGGAGGGATGTGAGGACAGAGAAGGGTGGAGTAGGGAAGGGAAGAAGAAAGTAGGATGAGGTAGGAGGAGAAGGGTGGCGATGAATGAATGAATAAATCAATGACCAAATGAAAGAACAAAGGAGCAAATGAATGAAGCAGCAGTAAGTAAGCAAAGAAAATAAACATTCATTGAGTACAGCCAGGTCTCTGCCTCACGGAACTTACAGTTCAAGGAGAGAGGATATTACATACATAATTAAACAAATACTTAGGTTACAATCGTCATACAATTGCCATGAAGAAATACAAGGAATTCCAGTCTATTTGAGGAGGTCAGGAGGAGGAGGGCGTCCAAGTTGGATATTATTATGCCGTTTTCCAACTAGAAATCTAAAAGTAAATTATATTGCAATATGGTGCATGTTTTTTCCCAGATGAAACCCAAGCACACATCCTGGTCTTCCCCACCCTCCACCCCCACACGGGAAGCTCGCTCCCCAGCCAAGGATCCGCCTGGGTGTTCCGTGGCTCCTAGTCCAGGTCGGCTGACTTGCTCGATGTGGAGCGCCACCTAGAGTTTGACGGGCGCGTCCTCCTAGCACTGGAGCACAGTGATGCTTTCGAAAATAGGATGTTTACTATTTTTTGAAAATTGAATAAATAAATACTTAGCTAAAAAAATGAATAACAGAGTGAGTGAATGAGTAAAGCAGCAGGCAAATAAGCAAACAAGACAAGTACTTTCTTTTACTGTCATTGGCATCCAGAGTGAATTCAGAAGACTCCAAGTTTTCTAGGAAGAAAAGCTTTCTCTAGGCGCTTTCCAAGATTTGTTTTGCAAAGCTGCCAGAAAGAATTCTAGACAATGAATTGGAAGTAGCAAGTCTCACGGTGACATGCAAAGTGTTTTTAATACAAACTTCAGAGCTAGAAAGTTCCAAGAAGATGCTTATGGTTAAGTCAAATTTGTTTGTTTTTAATAACAAGTACCCAATAATTTATTGAGTAGTCTATATTAAAGAAATATTCACAGCATTAAGATAAAGCCAATTGTTGTGATTTATGGAGTTGCTAACATTGCAGCCATTAAGGAAACGAAAAAAGGCACAGGATCTGTCATTTTTAAATCACTTAAAGGCAAAATATCCAGTTCTGTTATCACACTCCAATTAGCTGGACAAGAAAAACTGAACGGTTACATTTCAAAAGTGGTATCACATATATACAGATAAAGGTACAGCTTATCTTCCCCCCATACACTAGACATATTCTTTCTCTCCCAAAAACTTGTCCCCCCAAATGGGGGAAACCTTTCAAGTAGAAAAGTCACATCTGTAGCTCCATTCATTCATTTCATTTGAGCAACAGTCATCTGTCGTCTGTGGTGGTGATGTAGAGATGAGAGAGGATTTTGACACAGGGTGTTCGTGGTCTAATTGCAGCAGGTAGACAACAGATGCCAAGAAATCATGTGTGCTATGTGTACCATTTCTAAATGCTCTCTAGAAGTCAGGAGTACTGACTATCAAGAATACTGCTGCATGGCTCCAGATTAATTTGGAAGGATCGGAGAAGGTTTCTTGTAAATTAGAGTGCTATATATTTAAATACCAACTTCATGGATGCCTAAGTTAAGTAGAAAGACATTTACAAACATAGAAAGGCAAAAATGTCACTTTCCCTGAAAACTTTTCCATCTGAGATAATGAATCAAACTAGAGGAACACAATGAAAATAAGTATTACTAGAATATGTGTTTCCAGGAGTCTAGAGAGAATTTTGATCTTGATCATTTCCATAGTTCTACTGCTTTCTATGAGGCCTAGCATATAATACTCAATAAAGATTTCTTGAAGGCTTAATATAATATATACAGAAAAAAAAATCAGCAGATATATATTCCTATAATCCACAATTTAGTGAGTGTTGGTTTATCAGAATGCTTTCTTAATAACCTTCAATGGTTTTTCTTAAAAACTCTCAATGGCTGTTTTGTACTTCATCAAATTTCAGTATTTTCATCTATTTTAAATTTGCCCACCTCAATCCACTTCTTTCCTGTGTCTTCAAATTGTGTGTACTTATTCCTCAATGTGAACTGCCCTTGCTGCTCATTGTTGATTTGCTCATGATTCCACCATGTACATTCCCGTGGCAAACACTCACTGTTTGGATTTCCCTCACCTACAGGTACTCTTCTCTCCTCTTCTCCTCTACTGAACTCCTTTCTCAGGTATACAGATTCTCACCATTCTTCAAAAACCATTTTGAGCTCACAGAGTTTTCTTCCCTAATTCATTCTCTGTTCTCTTTCTTCTGCCATTCTCTTGACCTCAAACTGATACACACTCAATGAATATCATCACATAACCCTGTTACATCTTGCACTTTTCTAAATGTTTTGTCTTCTTAACTAGACCCTAGCCTATTAAACATTATGGCTTATGACTTATTCTTCATCTATATTAAATATCTACTTGGCCACTATGGCGAATGTTATCACTATGAACATCTAAAATGTACCATTAAAATAAAATTTAAAAAAAAATTAAAATAAAAAAATAAATAAATATCTACTTGGCTGAATAAGGCAGTAGTGGAAAACAAGAATGGAAGGAAAACTGGGGTTATAGCATGGAAAACCTTGAATATCAGGTCAAAAGATTGTATTTAACCTTGAGACAGAAACAAGACTATATCTCACTATGTCAGAAGAAAGGGAGGCCTTTCTAAAACACATCTTCTTCTCCATAGATACCTTACTATTATGAGTCAAACAATTGTCAATCATGTATTTTGAAGAAAATATGAAGGAAGAAAAATTCTTTACTGATTCCCATTTTCTATAGAGTTTTCTGAAGTGATTTTGTGTGTTAGGTGAAAGAAGAATTAAACATTCTCACTTAATTTCTCCTGTCTCTGGTACTGGAAATGATTGAGTCTCTTGGTTTTCATGAAGCTTCAAAGGAGTTGTATCCCAGCCAGGAACAGGGCTGAAATGGCTGATGATGTTGAGCTTGATTGAAATGGGCAGAACAGCTACCGAGAGGCATTCGGAAGAATGATAAAACAATTAAAAATAGAATTACGTATTTTTCTTATAGAATTATTTGCTTAACAAACTTGTCCTTAGACACAAATTCCATTATGAGGTTAAGTAAGAAGAAAATTAAAAACTTTAAAGGTAAATGTGTCTCTTCTACGTGGAACAATGAGGTAAACCAAAAATTGCATTAATGGGGCCAGAGAATTTGATTGAACAGAAAGTAAATGGACATATTTAGCAGTTATCTGGCTTTTGCATTCAAATATTTAGGTTGAAAGAGCAATGTTTCTTTTTCCCTCCAAAATGTAAGATTTCTTTGCCTTAGAGTGGCTTACCGTGTCGGGAAGTATTCAGTCCTCATTACTCCTGGACTCTCTAATTACAAATTCACCTGCTTAGTAAAAATTATTTGTAATCTTAAAATCAATACTCTTAGCACTTTTGTGCTTATTCATAGACATGACCAGAATGTGAGGCACCAGCTCGCGCCTTCCTGGTTGCAATCAAACAAGAGGACACTCTACCTTATTGTTCCTACTCCCACACAATAAAAAGTGTCCTTTTTACAGCCTAGTGATTTAATTTTGCGTTTTTGTGCCTTTTCTTGGTGATTTTGCTGTTTTAAAAAGCCATAGCACTATCTAGTACTCATAAGTGCACGAAGGCTGTGATGTGCCTTATGAAGCAAATAAGTGTTAAATAAGCTTCATTTAAGCATGAAGGACAGTGTCATTGGCCTGAATTCAGTGTTTATGAGTCAACAGCATGGGTTAAACAGGTGTCTTTAAATAGAAGCACATATAAAACAAAGTCATGTGTTTATTGGTGGAAAAAAATATTGTGGCCGGAGACTTTCAGGAACTTAATCGTGTATTTCCTCTAGGAGCAATGATTCAATATACTCATTAATTCAGTGTTTGTAGAGGCTTTATACAACATAACTACCATGATGCCAAGAATCAATGGCATCTGGAATAAAAAGCTGCATAATTGTTGGCTTCCCATGATCAGTACCAAACATCTGACACTCTTAGTTGACATAAGGTGTAATGTAGGATCAGAGCCACATTTTTTGTGTCAGGTGGATTTGGAATTGAATCTCAGAGCATCTATCTACTAACTCAGAGACTTCACACAACTCTCTTTACCTTTCTAATGTTATCTTTCAAGGTTGTGGAGAGAATTAAATGGAAGGATGTGCCTAGAGCCTAGAATGGTACTTAATACACAGTAAGCCCTCAAATATGGTGTTGCAATTGATCGTTCTTTCTCTGTCAAGTAATGCAATCTCTATTTCAATGGCTTGTGACATTATAAGGGTGAAACTGACTTTGTTCTGACAGGATTTTCTGTTCTACAGTGAGGTTCACGGAGCCCTATTTGTATAGAATCGTATATATCAAGAGCCAGATAGGAAACTGGAAAACCAGTTTACAAATTAACTGCTTATTGTTTTAACTCATTTCTAGGCAACTTTTTGTTAAAAATGGGGCCCACTAGTTACCACATGCCAGGCATTATCCTAAATTCTACAAACCTTCAGCTCATTTAGATATAAACAACAAACTGTCTTGCTGGCCGCACCCACTCACAATCAGAGTCCTGAAGATCATCCCATCTCTCCTCCAGTTCCGATTTAAACCTAATATCACAATTCGGCCAGTGCTCCCCGGGGTGAGGCTGTAGAAGTGACCCTTCCAGACTATCCAGCTTGCAGTCCCCCTCCACCCCACTGCTTTCTCCTCTAGGGGTGGCAATCATTCTGGACTCCAGGGAAGCATCGCCCTGCTAGCCCTCTGAATATGAGAAAGCACCTCTCTGATTCCTTCTCCCTCAGGGGCCTCAGGCACAGACACTGCGCCCGACATTCCCAAATCCACCGCTGGTGGCATGAGCTTCCGATTTTGCTGATGAAGGAGATGAGGGGCAGAAAGCCTCGCCATGCTTTGGCCTCCAAGAGAAGCATCTAAAAGTCAATGATATCCCTTTCTCTGAGGAAATTAGCCTTTAATTAGCACTTTTCTTCACCTAATCATTCTGAAAGAATAGACAACTCCCTCATAGCCTAGATTTCTATTTCCAAAATGTCTCTTCTCTTACCTTACCTCCATAATGCAGATTGGCCAGAAAAGGGAAAGGAAACCTACGTTAGCTTTTCAGAAAGTTTCTCCCTCTTCATTTTTGAAAACCTTGCTTTATTCTCTTTTATCTGATACACTGAAGCCACATCTCTTATCAGAAAGGGAAACAAGAAGAGATTAAGGAGACACTGAGAATAAGGAGAGAGAATGCTTATAGGCCCGAATCTCTGACTGAACACTGCTGGGGCTATTAATCATGAGGGCTTATTTTCCAAAGAACATCAGAGCACATCTGGAAATTAAATAAAAATAAGAGGGTTCAAATCAGCTGAGGTTTTCCAGAGGATTCCTCAAGACAATTAATAAGATGTCACACACGGAGGCACAGAGAAACTTTGATTCCACTTGATCTAAAAAGTCCTTAAAAAATAAGTATCAAGATTCACTTCAATTAGTTCAGTTTTTATTAACTGCCCTCTCTTGTGTGGCACCACACATAGCACTGGACTCTTCCTTCTTTGTATTTGTTTCACTTGATTTGTTTTTATCTGCACTAAATAGATGAGTGGCAATTTTTAAATTTTTTTAGACACTGTATAATTCTGACAGACTAAGTCAGTCTAAGTCCTAAGAAAGGAGACTATTTGCTGTGGGAGGCAAGGATGTAGCAATCACATCTTTCTTGAGAAATACTCTGATTAGGTGACTCTATCCAAAGAGCCAAGGTCAAAATTAACTCTGGATTAGGCTCTTGCATGACAAGAAGAAGACATTTATTCGGAGACCCTCTTTGTTAGGAAGATGGTTGTTACTGCAAAGGAAGAGAAAGGAAGTGACTTCAACCTTCTGCTTATCTGTAGAAAGCAGTGATTACTCCCCGTGGTTTGGTACAGCCAGCTTGTCAAGAATTGTGGAGTGGGGCCAAATTGAGGCAAGGGAAGAGAAAGAGCCAAGTAGGGACTTTACAGCTCCTTCCCTCCCTTGCTTTTCTCTTATGTTTCTGCCTCTCCCTCCCCTCCAGGTATCCATGAACCTCCAGTGAATTACCAAATGCTATGGGACCCCCAACTCTCTTTAAGCAAACTAACCTGGGTTTTATGAGTTGAATTATTTTCTCCAAAAATTCTGTTTTTTTTTTAAACAGGAGGAAAACCAAATTTATTAATCTGCACGTATGCGCAGGAGCCCTACACAATAAAACACTCAAACAAGGGCCAGATAATTGAGACTTAAATACCCTTGTCATAAGGAAGAAGGCAGATACCAGCAACTTTAGGGTAGTAGTAAGTGATTTTTAGAGGCAGGAATGAGTCTGGAGAACAGACAGCATCCTGATACAATGTTCTTTTGGGTTCTGAGTGTGTTATGTGATTTTTTTTTTAAATTTTTGTGTTGAAGCCTTAACCACAGGACCTCAGAGCAGCCCCTTATTTTAGAGTCTTTGCAGAGGTAATCAAATTAAAATAAAGTCATTAGAATGGGCCCTAATCCAATATAACTAGTGTCCTTATGAAAAGAGAAAAATTGGAGACAGATACACGTATTGGGTTCAGAACACCATGCAAACCTAGGGTGACCATTAACAAATCGAGAAGAGAATCCTTGAATAGAATCAATGCTGTTGACTTTTTGATTTCTAGCTCAGCTCCCAGGACCATGAAACAACCTATTTCTGTTGTTTAAGCCCCTCATGGGTGGTACTTTCTTATGGCATCCCTAGCAGACTAGAGTAGTGGGCTATCCAATTCCACTTGCTATATACATTCGGTTTGCAAAGAGTGACTCTGAAACATGAGGAAGGCTCAGAATTCTTACCAGGTTCCCTAAGGCTTATATAGTTATATAGTCCTAAATTGAAAACCACATAAATGTGCCGTGTGACTAACATGCATCGATTGGTCAATGATTGCCCTTTGATTCCTCTCTAGATTGCCTCTCATCACTCCCTTTCCTCGCTCTATTCTAGCTGCTCTGATCTACTTATTTTCTGAAGGGAAACCTGTTCTCTTACCCCAGAACTCTTCTACAGTACATGACATTTTCCCCTTCCTTAAAATACCCCAACATACACCAAGATCTGGCCAACCACCACTTATACTTCAGTCATTCGGATGTGCTGAGTTGCCACATCTTTGGGGAAGGTAACCTTGAACTCCACCAAATTGAGTTAAATGCCTTTCACCTGTGACTCCACAGCACCAATTTCTCACTGTTCTTGTATCCAGAAGCAGACTGTCACTAGTGGCGGCCTTCTTACTTGGTCACCTCGCCCACCAGAGTAGGGCAGGGGCTCTTCGAGGTTCAATTGCAAATTTGCAGCTCTGGGCTCAGCTGATCTCACAGAATTCAGTTTCATACATTATAGTAAGACACCAAAAACTTTCGTCTTCAATAACTTTCTTAACTCAATATGAAATGACTACATTGGAAACCCATGTTATTTATATTTTAAAAAATGGTCCTCAGCCTCAAAAGCTTGGGAACCTTTGCTCTAATCCAGACGTCCCACAGATGAGCCTCGAGGACCTAGTCCAACCTGCAGATGGGCTAGCTTGGCCAGCCCAGTGCTCCAGATGCCCCTGGAAGCGAACACCTCTCACGGGGCACTGCAGGCTCCCCATTCCCGCTGTCTTGCTCCTTTTCTCACTGTGCTGCCTGCCTGGCCTCTGAAAATTAGGTTTCTTGAAAACATTCGTCCGTGATTCTTCATCAAAATACACTTTCTCGATATTACTTTTTCCCAAACTTATTAATCTAATTCTAAACAAAGTTTCAATTGGTTGCCTTTTTCAGAGAAAACCCATATTGTATACAGAAGCCGTGAGGGGGATTCTTTGTGGGCACATGTTGGCAAGGTTTCTTTCTATAAATCTGCAAAACAGAACACTCTAAGGAATGAAAAGTTGTTACTCACCAAGAGTTTTGCCTGTCTTACAGAGGGAGGACAATGCCTACAAACGATTAATTAATTTTCATCAGCCTTTGCTTTCCTGCTCTGGACCCTGCCAGAGACAATGCAGAGCAGATCTGTCATTCAGGAGGCAGCGCGGAAGTGAGGGGTGGAAAGGGCCCCGTCATTCCCAGTCAGATCTGTCAATCTGTAGGCAACAGAACATTAAATCACTGAGGTATAAAATGTTGCTGTTTCGATTCTCTTTCTCATCTTTTAAAATAACTTCAGAAAAGAGAAAAAGGAATTTGATCTTAGAATATATCCAGAATGCTTTGGCTTCATGCTGTGCTAAGGCTTAAATCAAATAAAATTGCTTAGCAGATTCTTTGGGAGACACTCAAGAAAGAAGACATGTGCTATGCCATTTGGATTGACGACCAGGACACAATAACGCAGTGTCCTTCCAGGTGGAGGAAAAGCCTCCACAAGAAGAATCTGTTTGCTGTGTATAAACTTCTCAAAGAAAAAACTTTGGTGTCCTCTGAAAGCCCTGTTCCAATGCCAAACACAGTTTCCCTTCCGATCTTGTTTTCGAGGCTCACACGTCTGTGACCATAGTTAGCCTTTCTCTCCTCCCCTTAGCCAGTTTTTAGCCTAATATGCCAATTGTCCCACCCTTCCATGACTCAGACTTTAAACATCTTAACCAACAGTGAAGAATTCTGCAGAGAGTTTCTGAAAAACCCAGTTTATAATCTTCTCCCTTCCCCCACCCAGCTCTCTGGGTAGCGATTTCCTCAAAGAATTCCAACAAATTGGTTAGGCAGGATTCCCCTTCCTGAAATGATGTTAGCTGTCTTTAATCAAGCTTGCTTTCCCAACTGTTCTTGATTTGATACCTTCAAGTAGTTAGAGGTTTTGTCTTGGGGTTTTTTTTCCCCCCCTAAGGTTAAACTGCTTATCTTCTTATTTCCAGTATACCTACAAAAACTGACAGCGTTTCAGGGAGAGAGTACGTGCGGTGAAGATGGAAACAATGCTTCAAATCTTTTACCTTATCCTAATCTTTTCATAGACAGACACCTTGTTTTTTTAAATCCAAAGATAAATGTTTAAAGTCAGAATCCTGGAAAAAGTCAATCCAATGTCAGTTGCGGGGCTTTAAAAATGTTAATATTTCCTCTAGAAGTTTAGACAAATGTTTAAAGTAGGACCACCTTAATTATTTGATGCCAATGGTGTGAAGTTCCTACACGAATCATGGCTGGTATCTGCTTGCCGTCAGCAGTGCCAAATCTGAATTCCTGAAGTTAAAAGGTTAGGTTATAAATATCCACTATTAGATAACTATGAAATATTTGCCTGAAGGCTTTGATAGTTTAAAGCGTTCCATTATAAATATATACAGATATGTATATTCTTGTAGCTATGTATATTTTAAGATGCATATGTATTTCCACAACACCTCATGTGTGGTCACGATATCCATCAAATAAACTTCTTCATTTTGCAAACCCAGGGATACAATTTCAAACCATATATAAACTGACTTTATACTGCACATATGCCCCACACTAGGCTCTACCACACGGATGGCATCACTATTTCCACACAGTCTGATTCACAGTCCAAACCTAGGAGAGTGTCTCCAGGAAAAGGCTTTTTAGGACCAGGTTTCCAATTTGAAACTCTCCGTGGGAATTTCCAGAATAACTCTAATACTTCAAGGGGAAAAAAATGAAGAAGGACTGAAAACCAGAACCAAAACCAAACAAAAGGAGCAGCATTAAAAAGTTATGTGATGAAGTGGGATGCTGTAAAGTTTTTATGATGACTTGTTTGGAAAGAGTTTCCTTAACAAATGCAGTCATCTTCTATTCAAATGCAAAGCAATAAAGCACTTTACAGTGCACTATCACATGCCATAGTGTGTAAGGAATGAAGCCCAATCGGATCTTGGAAAAGAATGTTTTGTTTGCTCTTTAGGAAAAGTCTGTCTTTCAAAGAGAGAAAAAAGTGAGGGAAGAAACAAACCTCAGAGTTGTGGGGATGGAGAATAGTTTGGAAATTATACTGAAATTCAATTATATTGAATGGGCACAGAAAGGGGAACTATCCATTTTCCTGGAAAACGGAAAACTAGTGAGGGGAAATGAGAACCGGCTTCACATATTTTAAGGGCAATTAGGTAGAAGAATTGTTAGTTGCAACGTGAAGTTATAAAGGACAGAACTAGAGCCAATGCAATATACATGGGGCAAAGGGAGGGGGTGGTGGTTAAACTTCCTCGTATCAGCTTCACTGACTTGGGAGCCAGTGAGGGGATTAGTAAAGCACACTTCTGGATATGTCTGGGTGTACTATGGAGGCATGACCTTGAGTACTGTATCTGGTCCCTGGCCTCTTCCTCCCTGGTGTTGCTCTGCTGCTCTGCTTCTCTTCTGCCGTGATCTGAGTATCTGTGCTCCCCTGTGCCATCCCGTACCTTTTGTTATGATGTTCGTCCTTCGGAACTAGCCTACTGCAGACTGAATTCTCCAAAACTATGAATCAAATTAAACCTTTCTTACTTTAAGTTGTGGGTGTCAGGTATTGTGTCTCAGCAACAGAAAAGCTGACTGAGGTAGATTTGACTCAGTAAAGAACCTTCTGACATGACAAATTCTCAAGAAAGGAATGCTCTGTGTTAGAAATTATTGAGATTTCCAAGTCTAGAAGATCTACTCAGTTGCCATCTAATAGGAAGGGGACATAATAATTTGGATTTTGACTGTCTCCCAAGAGCCCACATGTTAAAGCTTGGTCCTTGGGGTGGTACACCTGGAAGACACTGGAACTTGGAGAGATGCTCCCCGTAGGAGGTCTTCAGGTCAGTGGGGACGTGCCCTTGAGGGGAATTGTGGGATTCTATTTCCTTCCTTCTCTTCTTTCTTTTGTTTTCCAGCCACCAAGTGAGTAGGTTTGCTGTGTCTTACTCTCCCACCATGACATACTGCCTTACCACAGTAAGTAAAGCACAACTGATCGTGTTCTAGAATACCCAAAACCGTGAACCAAAAATACGTTTCCCTTCACAAGTTGATTACCTCAGGTATTTCTTATAATGACAGAAAGGCAACTTACACACAGAAGTCTAGATCCCCACATCATGTGGACTCTGGCTAAGTTAACCTCTATGATTCCTCCCATGTTTAGGTGTGTATGATTGTAAGATTTCCTTAATATCCCAAATCAAAAATTAGAGCTATTTCACATCCCTTGTAAATCTGAGTGTGCCTCTGAATACAGTTTTCATTTAAATAATTAAAATACATAAATTTGGCCTCATCATTTAATGTTCTTTATGGAAAAAAAGGATTTCTTTTTTTTTTTTTTTTTAAGTAGGAAATGTCAGAAGCAAAATCTTTTTTAAAATTTCAAGTTTGGAGTACAGGGTTTTTCTGCCATTTATTCATGACCCATTTTGTTAAATACTATCAGGTAGGGAGCAACAACAGGAGGAAAAGGGGTAGTACAGAAATTCTAAAAAGTGCAAAGATTTCAGAGCTGTAAAATTCAGAACAAAAATTTGATATGAAATGTATTAGTAGGTGCTTTTCCTTCCACAGTATCACCCCTGATTCCCATTTCTTCAGAATCCCTCATCTGCCAAAGTTCCCTTTTTCTTTGACCAAGTCCCCTTAATTTTCACTTCCTAGGTTCCATTCTTATCTCCCCCAGCATATTTTCCTTCTGAGGTAAAACAAAGGAAGCTATTCCTATAGTTCTCCCCTTAATGGGAGAGACCAAACAGGATTTCTGAAGGGATGAGGAGGAAGATAGTCAGAGAATTACTGTGCTAGTCTCATTATTTCTCTCCTTGTTTATCGTTAAACTTGCCAAAAAAAATTGCCCAGAAACAGATTTCCTGCACCATCATTTAAATGGATTCTCTCTTTCTTCTATTTTCTTGCCAAATTTACCTCATGATACAAGAGAATTTGAGATAGAAGAGGGCAATGTAATAAGCCCAGGATGAATTTTATCCTTGCTCAGCGTCCCCAAAGGCCTGACAATCTATATTTCATGGCCTTCTACTCACCGCAGAAAGCTGGCCGAAGGGAATGCTCACTGAAAGCAGAGGTAAACTGTTCATTAGCATTTCTACGACACTCTACATTGGTCAATGTCATATTACTCAGTCTAGACAGTAGTCTTCCTGTGCATGATGTTTCCACACATTTTCCTCCCTTTACTTACTTTTCTTTCGGGGTTTCTTTTTTGGTCACTAAATTGTCCCTCTTGCGTGGAATTCCAGTTGTTTAATTCCACGAGAATCCATTTCAACGAGAGGATTTATGAAGAAAGCTTCTTTCTCACAAAGCATAAAGAAAGAGATACGGAGTGCAATTTTCTTTTTAAGTTTTTCATTAAATAGAAACATGTTACAAAATAAATGATTAACTATGACCAGCACATGATTCTAGTTAAAGGAAAAGATATCTCGTTCACTACATGGAGGAGCAAGGGGTACGTTAAGCACAGCAGGCTACCAATCTCTACAAGGATGTTAAAATAACAGATGCATGAAGCACGTGCTTTGTAGTAATACCTGTTTTAAGTTTAATATCTATTTCTTACACAAACTTCGGAGGTGATACTATTTTTTTATCCCAAGAGACAAAAATGAAATTTAGAGACAGAAGCAAGACTTGTCCAACGTCATGCCAAGTCTTTAACTTATTTAAACCTGCATCATTCTGGACTCTGGAATCTATTCTGTGAACCAGCACTCCCATCTTGCTTTGGGTATTTCTTCTGAAGGTAAGAGAGAGGCCATACACGTTTGTGAGTGGATTCTTCCGTTTCTCTCTCTATTGTGGGTAGTACGATCTTTCTGTTCTTGTGACTTTGGAGTTCACCATTCTGTGGCAGTGCCTGGAGACGCTGTTTGAGCCTTCGTTCAGACTTTGGGACAGTCTCACTGCTCTCCGCCAAACAGGCTGCTCCGAAGGGCGGAAGTCTGCGACTGAACTTGGTGAAGTGAGGGCAGGGGACCAGGAGCAGCAGCGAAGCTTGTGCCTCTTACTGAGAAGCGCAGCTGTCTGCTGAGTTCACACAGTAACTCGAGTAGGTGTGTTACTTAATACGCCGCGAGAAAATGCCCACCCCGAGAGTCTAAAATTGTGGATTTAATAGGCCTCCTGCTGCTGCTCGGCTGCCTTCCAAGGGCCGGCTGACCTGCTTCCTCTGCCAGGGGGACCTTCTGTCAGAGACTCTGGGGAACTGTGGTGGCTGATCTGGAGTGAGAGGTGACAGGTGGCCACTCTGCAATCAGAGGATGTTAAAATTGATATTAAAATTTTTTTCCAAAGGATAAATAGAGATTTGGGAAAGAAAGAAAAGCTGTTAGCTCCTTGCGCTAGTGTTTCGGTGCCTTTGGAAAAGGTGTGCTGGCTCCCAACCAGCTTTCCACACTCAGAGACCTCAGTCCTCCAAAGACTCATTCTGGGAAGATCTTGGCATAAAGACACATTGGCAATGCCTAAGGTGGGCCTTCCAGATCTTTGCTTCGCTGGGAACTCTCATTCCACTAAGCCTCCCGTCAGCTTCAAGGAGGTGGCCCCACCTGGGGCAGAACTGTCACTTCTAACAGGCTGTTGCTTCCCCCGACTCCTCAAGACTGTCAAGAAACTACTGAAAATGGTCTAAGACATGGCAATTCAAAAGGCAAAAGTCTTTTTAAATTTTTTGACCCATGGCATAGCAAACCCTGGTTGATAACCCAGAGATTTTTATAACTACCAAATGAACTCATCACCACCGTAGAACAGTGCAGGAAGGAAGTTGCTCAGCTCTCAGAGGTGCCTGCTTCATGAACTCTAAGAACCGAACCAGTCTTCTGGAAAAAATTCATCTCCTCCTAGAGACAGTGCATGGGTCACTTTTTTGCGAGACAGAAATGAGAGCTAATTTAATAGTTTAGTTCAAACTTGTACGGTAGAATTCGTATCAATGGCGATGGTCTTGTACTTTCACCAGGTTTCTTCACTTGACTCCTTGGGCCTCAGCTATGTTGCTTTTTGTGCTGCAGTCTATCGGGATATTTCTGGGAGGCTTTGTGAGTGCTCCTGCGCCTAGGTGCCCATTGTAGAGATGCCTTTTCTGAAATGCTTTCTTAAGGAATGAAACCAGGATCAGTCACCAGTCTTAGTAGCTGACATCTGTGAGCACTACCCTGTTCTGGTAGATCCTTGTCATTCTTTTTGTTTGTCCAAGCAAACATCTGGACTCCTTACCCATGTTTGGAGGCTGCAGAGATGCCAGCTACAGAGTCCCTGTGTCACAGTTCTCTGTGATGTATATACCAGAGTAGGTTTGCAGTGTGACACTGGGGATTTTCTGGCTGTAGAGTTCAGACTGTTGTTCTCTAAGACAAT
Organism: Hystrix cristata; assembly: GCA_004026905.1. Lineage (NCBI taxonomy): Eukaryota > Metazoa > Chordata > Mammalia > Rodentia > Hystricidae > Hystrix > Hystrix cristata. The sequence continues at coordinate 126,650 of PVJO010000052.1, read as the reverse complement.
TAGGAATTCCATAAACTACGCAAAGGCCTACTGCTTACAACCAAAAACAGTTGACCTGTACAGCAGACATTTTTTTGAGGGGGGAGGCAGGACTGGACACTGGATCCAGGACCTTTGCTCTGAGCTATATGCTCAACATTTTTTAATTTTTTTTTTTAAATTTGAGATAGTGTTTTGCTAAGTCAGTAGGTTGTCCAAGCTGGACCGAAGCGTGGGATCTTCCCACCTCAGCCTCCCAAAGTGCTAAGATTATAGACATCCACCACCGTGCCCAGCTGCAATACAATTAAAATAGATAAAAGTTCCAATTTTTTGAAATAACAAAATATCATCTTAAATTATAAAACTATATTACTACAGTTCAGTTTCTGAACTTTAAAAAGAGTACACTATGAACATAGTACACGTATACAGTCATTCGCTGTACAGCATGACATTCTGCATACAGCATCACATACTCTACAGCCTGGTGTGCAGCAGGTGCTACCATCTAGCTTGCTCTGTATGGTGCGTGCAGTGATGGAATCACTTAAGGGTGCTCAGAAGACAACACTGTCGTTAGGCAATGAGTAGCTGCGTTTACACGCCACGCGGAGATATATGTACAGAAATATAAGTGTGTACATGTGCGTATGTGTGCTTGTGTCTGTCTGCTATTGTTTAAATCTTAAGTGTCTCCCCAAAACCCACTTTCCTTGTTCCAGGAAAGTGCTGCTGGAAGATGGTAGATCTTTAAAAGGTAAAGACTAGGGGCCTGGTCTTTAGATGACTGAGGACCTGCCTTAGAAGGGAGTAATAAGAACCAGTCCCTCCCTCTTTTTTCTTTTGTTCTCTGGTCGTGAGGTGAGCAGTTGTGCTCTGCCATGTGCCACCTACCATTGCCACATACCATCCGGGTATGTGTAGACCCCACTAGAGGTTTGAAAGCAATGAGGTCCTTCTGATTATACACTGAAACCTCTAAAACCATTAGCTAAAATAACCCTGTTCTCCTTATAAATTGATTATCTTAAGTATTTGTTATAGTGGCAGAAAGCTCATTAAAACATTGTCCAAGACACACAATTCAATATGTCATGTTGAAACCTGGAAGCCAGTGGCCTTCAATGGCCAAGTTCTAAATTTCTTCCTGTCGTTGTTAGACCACCCTCCATCTCCATAACTCAATTGCTTTCTGTTCACTCCCCCTCTTTGTTAAAGAAAATATTGTATTTTTATCAAGCAGAACAGCTTTCTTCTCCTTTCGCAACCAATTTCAGCCATGCTAATCACTGACATAACATGAACTAAGACCAACATGGGTGACTCAGCCAACGCCAAACCTGGGGCGGCGTTGGTTTTGAAGCAGAAACACTGAACGTGAAGTGAAACATGATATTGTCAATAGGAATGTGTGTGCCGTATATCCTAAGGGACATGTGCTGAACTTGTTAAGGAAATCTGGGGCTCTGAGATCCTGGTTCACAAAGCACACACATTTTATTTTATCTTATTTTATTTTTAATTTTTGCGATGAGAAATCCAATGATGCAGAGGGGACTGAGACAAACTTACCTGGCATCTCCACTTAACTAGCATTTTTCAAAGTTCATAGTCAAAGTGTGAGAATGTTTTTCAAAGCTCCCATCCTCATAATAAGTGTGGGGGATAAACGAAGGCAGGTTGTACTATCTCCGTTTTATAGATGAAGAGACCAAGGCCCGAGGTCACTTAGTGAGTTAATGCCAAAGTTGGTATGTAAATCATGAGCTTTGGCTGCTGTACCTTGTTCTTCTCCCTCCACCATGTCATTTCCCATTTCATCATCATTTGTTTTCTTATTTCCTTCTTTTGGATAGAGATACATACTATAAAAACATGTAAAATATATAAAACATTATATAATGATTGATTTCAAGTCAAAGGAAAATATCAAGAAATTGCCTACATGTTCTTCAGAAAAGAGCGAGTAACCAGATCTGAGATAAGCCAACCATGAGCCTGAAACTCATCTTGGACATTGTATTAGTTACCTTTCTAGAGCCAATGGTTGCAAAGGAGCAGATTTAATACAGGACATTTAGAAGTTGTAACATTCACCCACAAGCCAAATGCAGGAAGAGTGCCAAATGTCCATCTACGCACTGGAGACCCAAAAGATTTGATCAAGTGCTGGGAGCCCACCGCACTGTCTCATGTACATCCGTGTCCACACTAAATGGCTGAAAAAATCTTTACTGGAACCAGGATACGATGCTCGCAGCAGAGATGAAGACTAGAACTCCCCCGAAGCAACAGCAGCCATCCCCTATGACAGCAAGGCCCTGAACTCCTTCTTTGAGGAGAATAGCTGAGTCCCCTTTGGGAGAACCAGCTACAACAGAACTTCTCCTAGGAAACAGCTGGCAACTATCTTCTGCTCCCATTCTCCTTTATGATGTGTAGGCAACAATCCTCGGATGGATCTCTACATCCAGAACCACACCAACTCAGTCCAGCTGGGAGTTCCTGCTCAAGTTGATGACAAGAGTAAGTCCACCACAGACATCATTTGCTCCCCGACCCTCAGCAATAACTGTCTTTGTTCCTCTGTCCCAGGGTAACTCCCACTCATTTTCCATTGTCCAGCTCACACATCTCTTCTCCTAGGAAGCTTCTTCTGTTCCCCATCTAGACAAAAGCTTACCAGTGTATGTACTCTGGGTAGTGAACTCCTTCTTCACTTTATTATTCATTACATATGAGTCCATGTGACTTGCGTAGTCTCCTCCTTTATCTGTGTTTTTTGTTATTCGAGGTTAATTCTAACCTGAAAACATTAAATGGAAAGTTTTAGAAATGCCCAATTCATTGTATGTTTTAAATTGTGTGCCAACCTGAGTAGCATTGGCATAGCCATCCCACTACTTTCAACCCAGGAGATAAGTCATCTCATTGTCCAGCATAAACGTACTGTGGACACTACCTGCCCATCAGGCACTCAGCTGCCAGGTTGTTTTGGGATTGATTGTTGTTGGTATCCCAGTGTTTCTGTTCAAGTAACCCTCACTGTACATACTAATGGCTGAACAGAGTAGTGATGATGGCAATTTGGATATACCATGGAAAAGTGCTAAAGCACTTCCTGTAAGGGAAAACATGAAAGACCATCACAGGCATGATTGGAAAAAAACATACTGTCTCTAGGGTTCAGTACTCTGTCATTTCAGGCATTCATAGGTGTCTTGGAGCAGGTCTCCTGTGAATAAGGGAGACTACTTATTTAATGCCTGTTTTTGCAGACCATTGTGTCCACAGAGCTAGCACAGAGTGGGTTCTCTGTAAGTCTTTACTGAGTGAGGACATAAGATGGGAAGTCATTAATCGCCGACAGGTGAAATTTCTTATGTAGCATAGTGGAATAAGTAAGATGGTTCTACAATCAGAGGGCCTGAATTTGCATCCTGGCCCTGTGCCCTCCCAGTTGTGTGACTAAGCAAGTTGCTCAGGCTCCCTGTTGTTCAGCAGCTTCATCAATAAAGCGGTGATAATGCAGTGACCTAGCTCACACACCTGTTTGAGAACCAGTTGAGTTTAAATATGCAAAGCTCTAAAGACGTTGCTTTTTATATAAGAAACACCCCATCTATATTGACAGTGGTTATTTTTTTATAACCTGACAGAGGGAATGGGTGAGGGTAAAAGCAGGTTTCTGGGTTCAATGGTGGGGAAATAAGGGAGATACAATATAAAGACTTCTGTTTTCTGGATGATTTAGGAGATGAGATTGAGAATAACTTTGGAGGTCAGAAACTTGAAGACAGTGGTACAAACAAGACTGGTGCACAAAAATCTTGTGAATATCAGTATCATCGTGGAAGCTGCTTCTTACCATTTTCTCAAAGATGCCATGTAGACTCACAAAGCCAGCTTGCCTCCCCGAATGATGAGCAGAGTAGTTTTGCTAATTCTGCTTTGGGAACTGAAAGGTCAGAAACGTAATGTGTCTGGTACCTCAGCAACACCAAGACTTGAGAGTTTAATGAGCATGTGGATGCACCAGATACACAATTAGGAAATGGCTTTTACATTTTGAATGAATCTAGCTCCTTTGCAGCAGTCTTTAGTTTCTCAAAGTTCTGAGATTCTATTGTATCCTCAGGGTGATCAACTCTGTTTCTTTAATGTGTGCAACTGCAGACATCCGTCCGTTGGGACAGTTGAACCAACCTGTCACTCTGTGATGGATGTTTTCCTATTGCTCTGCTGAAGAGCATTAAGTTAAGCCCTCACTTCAGCTCCACAGATAGTTGAGACAACAGATGGCCTTTTTTTTTGCAGTTCTGGGGAATTGCTGCAATAAGAGGTTCGAAAGAATGGCATCCATTCGTTGGTGGTTAAATAGACTAGGCAAATAAAGAACCATTATTTTAATGTATTTGGGGGGATAGTGGCTGATGAGGGTGGGGTTGGTGCAAAGGAAAGGAAACTTGGTCCTGTTGCCTTCCTCATGTTGCAGGATGTGGTAGATTTAGGCTGTAGGGCAAACAAGAGCAGCCAGAGTACTTTTGAACCCACCAGGTTCTGTCTATAGTGCCTACACATTGACTATATTTCAGGGGACAAAAATGGCATCTAAACTTAAACAAACACTACTAGATGACAGTATAAATGCATTCTCAAGAAGTACTCATATGCTTCAATGAATACATTAGTACTTATAATCAAATCCTGGAACATATATTTTTTTTTAAATGACAGTTTGGAGACATATGGACAAACTTTATATTATTTATCCTGTTTGGGGGATTTTCTATGATCATGTTTTAAAGCAAACAAAATTTAGAACCCCACTGGACAGGATGCAAACAATTGAGAAAGTTATTAAAGATGGTGAAAATGTTCAAAAAAATAAAGCAAACAAAATTAAGGCCCACTTGGTTAATATGTTCTTTGTTTCTGACCATCCATGGACTCAAACATTCACCACAATAAGAAGGATTCTGGTTTACATAAAACTAGGATACTTGATGAACTCATAGGATTATTAGCAGCACACGGACTAACTGAAAATAGTCACAGTTCAGAAACAGAAATCTCAAAAAAGAATTAAAAGCCTGTTTGGAAGTTTGCTGACTATATTGCCTGGTAGAAACTTTACTGCTGTGAAGACACTCCAATTTAAGGGATTCTCAGATGGCAAGTTGCAGGACAACCTCAGGAAAATGCACTCCGTGATTGAATGGGATTTGATATATGTGATAGTTTTATTATTGCACATATTAAAAACTAAAGAGGCAGCTTCTAACATCAATGCTTTTTATCACATATATGATAGAGGGCCCTTGTTAATTCCAAGACTGAGAAATACAGGCTATAATATATGAAGATTGTTCAGGTACCTCACTCCTATTCAGGTGGCCCCTGAAGCAACAGCAACCATCCCCGATGCCAAATTGTTTTCTACAATTTGCTCACAGATTAAAGAGGCAAAGTATAAATGCTTTGGACAGATGCTTTAACTTTTGAAAGCATATGCTAGTCTTACTTCTTTAAAAGAATTCTGTAAAACTTCTGTGGCTTTTCAAATCATCTGGCATTTGAAAACTTTGGTTATTCTTTTTGTATGAATGTAAAACCAAAAGTCAGGAAAGTTCAGTGCAAGATGGCCAGTGGTATATGCATGCAAGGTGAACGTGAAAATCTGTGAATGGTAGGGATGCCAACTTCCTGTGTGGTAACTTAGTAACCAGCAACAGAACTTAGCTGTCAAGATACAGTGCCATCCCAAGATTGCAACAAACACCCCACCACACTCACAAAAGCTACAATAAGTCACAGTCCATAAAATGATTCCCACTCAAACAGCGTAAGTGTAGGGAATTGTAATATATCTCCTACCTAATCACAAAGGAATTTGAGTTTCACAAAAGGAAACTATGATCATTTCATCTATATTTAGTCATCCTACTCATTTACCAGAAATGTACAGTTTGCTCCAAAGAAATAAATAGAAGGATTTGATAACTAATTAAATAAAATTAATCAGTTAATTTCAGGGGGATTGTAATCAACAAAAGAGATTCTCGTTAACATAACCAGGGAAAAGAATCTAGTGGAAAAATATGGTGAAGCTCAAAAAACTGAAAAAAAAATTAAAGAGGATTCTGAAGGGACATGAGCCAGGGAAACTTTGGGGAGCTGAGGATACAGTCAGGAATGAATATATAGGTATAGATGTAGATATATAGCTATATGTCAAAAAAGAAAGATGTTCTCTGACTATCACAGAATAAATTAGAGAAATTTGAAATTTTGTTGTTGATAATTGTATGTTATGTTCCACAAGTTGTATTATGAGACCCCCTAGACTCGAACATTCAGACTGTTATGAATGACCATTAGCCCATTCTGATGTGAACTGTGGGCTGGGGGAGAACGTTGTTTTCACTTAACATTCTAATAGGCCAATTATGAAAACAAGGTCCTGGCTTCAATCTCTGTTGAAATGTGAAATCAAGACCAAAGACCAAAAAAACCAACTACAATCACAGTTAGTTACTTGAAGCTTGAAGTGACTGGGATGTCTTCCTCCTATTTCACAGGCTGCTTGCTTGTGGTAGAGGTTACTGAGAACATCCTTTAGCTCTCTGCCTGGCTCCTGGAGGTCCAGACTTATTGGGGGTCTTGGAGAAAGCCAGTAAATAATAATCGCTTTCTCCACTAAACTTTGCACCAATAGAGAAATATAATAAAAGAGTCAGCAAAAGAAGGCAAAACTGTGCTTCTTTGTTTAATGATAAATTTAAGTAGGAGATTATGGCTTGAATCTGGAGGTGAGCTCTTCTTAATACTAAACACTAGAATCACAGACTTACTTACTCAGTCATCTAATCACAACAGCTTCCCTATTATTTGGAAGAGGCAGACTATTCTGATTTAAAAAAATAATAATAATCAAAACAGAAGAGAGGAGAATGGTGCTTGTTCCAAAGACGGAGGTAGTAGAAAAGGAAGCTGTTTCCATTTCCAAACTCATTAGTTGGGTAAGTCATTACACTTCTGGGGAGGAGTTATTGGGGAGGGTAGGAAAAGACCTACTTGGGTATCTCCATGTAGAAATTGAATGTTGCTCCTTCTGAGAAGATCCTAGAATACAAAGTCTAGATAGGAAAAGAAAAACCTCTCCTCCCTGCCTAAGGTGAGCCTTCAGAGTTCTGGTTCTCTTCTTGTGGGCACATCTCTTCTAATGGTAATTGTGAGGAATGTTCTCATCTTTTAAGTGAGACTGCATCTACCTCCAATGGTATGGCCTTACTACACAAGCTCCGTGCTATAGTATATAGCCCAGAGTAAGAATGGGATTCGGTTTTGTTATATTTTTATTGTTTATCCTGTTTCAAGGTGTCCAATAGATTTGTTACCTACTTTACCAGTTTTTCTCCCTATTTTTAATCTGCCTGCATTGATCCAATTACTAAGCGATGAATTTGCATTGTCTGCCCATAAAGTTCTCTTTAATATATTTCAGTATTTTTATTATTTTAGAAAACAGATGAATTGAGGTATAAATATGTGAAATAAAGGATAAAATTTCATCAGTATCGACAAATGTACGCACCCATGAAATCATCACCACAATCAGAGAGTGAACAATTGGATGGCACGAGCTCAATATTCCTCACGCCTCCCTGTATTCCTTCCTTCAGTCTGTTTCTACTCACCTCTTTCCAGCTAATCAGTGACCTGCTTTCTACTACCACAGATATATTATTATTTCTTGTTGAGCTGCTTTTGAGTTTTAGTAGTTTGTGTCTTTCAAGTTTTGTTGTTGAATTTGACATAGTTACTGAAAATACATACTACGTTGTTGTAATTTTTGCTTAAATAGTCAAACATCTGGTAAAGAAATTTAAATAGTAATAAAATAGATTTTATGTACTATTCCCATAGTTCCCACTTGTGGTTCTCATTCTTTTGAATAGATCCTTCTTTTTATAGAGCTCGGCACCTAACCCAGGGCCTTCCACATGTCAGGCAAGTGCTCTACCACTGAGTTAAACCTCCAGGCCAAGGTCCATATTTTCATCTGCAATATTTTCCTCCAGCTTGAAGGATTTCTCTTAACAATTCTTGTGAAGAGGAACTGTTGATGATGAACTCTCTCAGTTTTTGCATGACTGAAAGTTTTCATTTCACTGACTATAAGCCTCTAGGTTGATAATTATATTTTCCTTTAAAGATACTGTTACACTCTTCTTGCTTATGTAATTTCAGGTGATGGTTTTGCTGTCTTCCGTATCTTTGTTCCTCTGTCTATAACATGTACTTTTTCCCTCCAGCTGCTTATAAGATGCTCTATTTATCGATGGTTTTGAGAAATTTGGTTGCTGCATACCTTGGTGTAATTTTCTGTATGTTTCTTTTGTTTGGAGTTCATTGGAGTTCTTGGACCTATGTTTTATAAATTTCATCAAATTTGGAAATTTACAGTCATTATTTCTTCAGATATCTTTTTCTCTCCTCCCACTCCTTCTCTTTAGGGCATATAGTAGCCTGCATTCTCCGATTGTACATATACTAGCTGCCAAAATTTGTCTCAGGCTACCGTTGCTCTTGCACGTTTTTAAAAATACTTTTTTTCTCTTTATATTTCATCTTGGGTAGCTACTATTGCTGTTTTCAAGTTCATTAATCATTCTTTTGCAATGTTTCACCTGCTATAATCACATCTACTGTATTCTTCATGTCAGATATTGTACTTTTTAGATCTAGCTGTTTCTTTGCATTTATCTTTTATAAATTCAATATCTCTAATTTATTTTTCAGCTTTTGGAGTACTGTGAAACTCTTTTAATATCTGTGTCTGATAACTCTAATGTCTGTGCTAGTTCTGGATATATTTCAACTGATTCTTTTCCTCATCATAAGCCATATTTTCTGCTTAGAATGTCTGGTGCTTTTTTATTAGATGCCAGACATTGTGAATTTTACCTTGTGGGTCCTGGATATTTTTTTGTACACCTATAAATATTCTTGAGCTTTGTTCTTGGATGCAGTTAAGTTCCTTGGAAGCATTTTGATCCTTTTTGGGTCTTGCTTTTTAAAGTTTGTTAGGCTGAACCAGAGCAGCATTTAATGTTGGTAATTTATTCTTTAATACTGAAGCAAGATCTTCTATTTTACCCAATGCCCTAAGAATTATGGAGTTTTCCAGTCTGGCTGCTGGGACCAGACATTATACCTTGCCCTTTGTGAGTGCTAAGTACTTTCTCTCTAATGTTTTCTCCAGCCCCAGACAGTTTCCACACACGCATGTACAAGTCTGCACTCATAGGGAGCCCTCTGCTGAACTCCAGAACGTCTTTGTCCAAGATACCCTGTCCTACACACCCTAGCTGCCTTGGCAGCTGTTTAAATCATGAGAGTTAATCTGATCCCTGTTATCTTGCCCCAAGTTGAAATCAATCATTTATTTTAAAATGAAATGTGCAGAACATTTGTAAAACATATATAAAACACTTCTATATCTCCTTATGTAGACTTACCAATTATTAACATTTTATATATTTGCTCCCTGGCTATGTATCTATCTCTCTCTTCATTACCATTTTATCATTCTTTTAAAAACCACTTAAGTAGTAATTGCCAACCTGATGATTCATCACTCCTAACTCCTCTACTGTGTATTTCTCCAGAACAAGGACACTGTCCTACATAACCACAGTACCATCCAAATTAAGAAATAAACATTGATGGAACACTACTATCTACTTAACAGAACACTCTCTAGTTTTTCCAACTGTCCCAATGTTTCTTTAATTCTTGGTCTAGTAGTCAACCGCCAACCATACACTGCATTTAATTGTCTTGTGTTTTTCAATCTCATTTTCTCTGGAGCAATTTTGCAGTCTCTGTCTTTTTGTCTGATGATTCTTTATGTCCAGAATCAGGCCGCATTTTCCCTGTAGGGATGCTCAGCTATGCTTTCCTTGAGATGTCACACCAAGTAACACATAAGGCCAATCTACTCTAGCACCAGTGAGCTCAAATTGTTTCTGGGCTGTTTTTCCACCATGACGTCACTAGTTTCCTTCCTTGTAACTGATAAGTATTTTGTGGGAATATACTTTATATTGTGCCAATATTTAGTTCTTAATCAAAATTCTGCCCACTAGCCTTGACATCTATTACTGGCTCATGCTGCATCCCAAATAACCTGGTCATGACCATTTAGTTTTCTAAAGGCATCAGCTGTGCTGCTGGAAGATCAGATGTCCCAGCTATAATAGTCTTAATTTCTATTGAGGACCAACATCCAAACAAAAACCATACCTGAGAGAAACAGGTTTATCCCTTTAACAGTCCACTGACTGAAACAACCATCCGTGTATCATCCATCCATTCATTCAATAAGTATTGTTGATATATCTCCAGGCAACCGAGATACAAAAAAGCACAAGACACAATGCCTGTACCTAATAAACTTTTGATTTTAGCAGGGGAAAATGCTGTGTCAACAAATAATTATAATTCAATGTGATTACAACAATGAGTTATAAAGTATATGAAGTGTTGAAGGAATAAAAACTTTGTTAGCAAATAAGGGATAGTTTTCTAGAGAGGAAATATTGGAACTGAGTTCTTTAAGTCAAGTCCATGTCTGTGGAGTAGGGATGAGGTTGGGAGGGTGAAATGAAAGAGGAGGGGCAGTAAGGAAGAAAGACTGATGGTGGGTTAGGAGAAAAAGACTAGAAGAATTCAGAAGGGGCCATGTTGGTGTAGGCTAAATTATTTTAATCATGCTAAGGAACCTGGTTCTTATTCACTGAGGTTCCTATTAAAAGTACTGATTTGGGGACCTCATCACAAGGTAATTGAATTAGAGTTTCTGAGGAAGATCAGGAATCTGTATTTTAACAAGCATCTCAAGTTGAGGAATCATTGCTGTAAACCAACAGTACTACTAAATGCTTTAAAACAGGAGTGAAATAATCAGGTTTGCATTTCAAAAGATGGCAAAAAGCCACCCTCAGAGGGTGACCTCTTTAGAAATGCAGACAAGCGCCCCTGTGGCTGCAGTCTGAGCACTCTTCCAGCTACAGAATTTGCAACTCACAGATGACCAAACCCTGTTTTATCTGGAACTTAACTGATCTTAGGTGAATTTAAAGACTTTATGCAGGCTGCTAGCATTCTATCTCAAGCCTCTAAATTAGTCAGACTGAAAGGATGACCCAGATCACCGAGACACACTCCAAAGTGGACTGTTAGGGGACACTAGTCAACAGGATTTGCCAAGTATCTCATTGAAAACAGTCATTACTCTATGTTCAATAGCAGACGTTGTGGATGTGGTTGATTGGTGCTCAACACCTCTTCTACTATCATTCTGGTACATGGGTTTTTAAACCTTTCTAAAAACTCAGGCCACAAAAAAAAAAAAAAACCACACACACACAAAAAAACCCCTCAGGCCACAGTAATGAAAACATCTTACATTTAAATTCAATGTACACATCTATGTATGTTGCATAAAGCAGTAGTTACCTTACTAAGTTGATGCCCTCTGGTATTTTTTATTCTGTTGTATTTCATTTCTTTCAATGCTTTTATGATTCTCAATTTGAAAACCATTACTGTGATGTACTGTTTATATTACAGAGGCCAAAAAGCTAAAGACATTTTCCCACCCACTTTGGCCAAAGTTCTGGGTGTTTTAAGCTCTGCAAAGCAAAAATTTTTTTTGGCCATTTCTGCTGGTCAGAATGTTGTGAAGATGTTTGGTCTTTCACCGCAATGTCAGCAGAGGGTTAGTCACTAGCACAGATTCCTTTCAATGGTGTCTAGAAGAAAGGCCAAGGACATCCATTCTCCTCTTCTTCTTCTTTCTTCTTCTTACTTCTTCTTCTTCCTCCTCTTCTTCTTCCCCTTCCCCTTCCTCCTCTATCTTTTTCTTCTTCTCTTTCTCCTCCACCTCCTCCTCCTTCTTCTTTTCCTGGTACTGGGAATTGAACTCAAGGCTACACCCCTAGCTTATTTTTATTTTGATACAGGGTCTTGCTGAGTTGCTCAGGCTGCGGTTGAACTTGTGATCTTCCTGCCTCAGCCTACCAGAGTTCTGGGATTACAGGTGTTATGGTCTGTATCTACATGTCCCCCCAAAGCCTCTTGCACTCATAGGTGGTGTTTTTTGGAGGCGCACGGTTGCCTGATACTGAGATTAGGGTGTGTTGTCCTAGATTAGTCCACTGATTGGTTTAGCATACTTCTGGTGGATAATGGGAAAGCCTACCCTGGGTATGGGTGGCACCACCCCAAAAATTTGTAGCCTTAGTGGGATAAAAAAGAAAGGTGGAAAGTAGCTGCTTGCTTTGCTGCTTCTTGCCTACTCTGCCGTGGACTGCTTCTCCTCTGAGATGCCCCTCTGCCATGTTACCCTGCCTTGGAGCCAGATGACTACAGACTGAAACATCTACAAACTGTGAGTTAAAATAAACTTTCGCTTCTGTCCAAATTAGCTTTTCTAGAGTCAGTGGTTTGTAAGAAAGCAGATTTAATACAGGACATTTACAAATTACAATATTCACCCACAAGCCAAATGCAGGAAGTGCCGAATGTTTATCTAGGCACCGGAGACCTGAAAGACCCAATCAAGGGCTGGGAGCCCACAGCACTGTCCCGTGTATGTCAGTGTCTGCACATGATGGCTGAAGAATCTTTACTGGAACCAGGATACGATGCTCGCAGCAGAGGTGAAGACCAGAGCTCCCCTGAAGCAACAGCAGCCATCCCCAATGACAGCAAGGCCCTGAGCTCCTCCTTCAATGAGAACAGCTGAATTCCTGTCAGGAGAACCAGCCACAGCAGAGCTTGTCCTGGGAAACAGCTGCTCGCTATCTTCTGCTCCAGTTCTCCTTTATGTTGTGTCAGCAACAATCCTCAGGTGGATCCTCTACTCCAAGAACCGCACCAATTCAGTCCAGCTGGGCGTTCTAGCTCAAGTTGACCATATTAAGTCCACCACACCTTCTTTAACTTTGGGTGCCGAATATTTTGTCTCAGCAATGATTAAAAGTAATTAAGACCACAGGCATGCACCACCATGCCTAGCTAGGAAATCCATTCTTGCCGGTGGAGTTGGTGTTGCGGGGAGATAGTTCTGGAGTCTGTAGCAGCAGCGGATCTGGATCAGGAGAGTCTCTGACTGCAGCAGCTTCATGACTGAGGCGGTGGCCATGTGGTGCTAGGGCCTGGGGAGTCTTGATGTTAAACAGCAGGCGCTCCTTTGGTATCCAGTATTGTGTGTGGCTGGGAAGGGCAAAGGCTCACGGACACTGTTTCATCCATCTCTCCAATCATTTTGTGGGAAGTTTCTACATACAAAAATTAGCTCATTGGGGAAAACTATATATACACACATATGTATATATGTGCATACACACATGCGTATATATGTATACACACATGTATATATGTGTATACACATGTATATATTATACATGTATATTATACATGTATGTATATATGTATGTGTATATATACACATGCATATATGTATATATACACATGCATATGTATATATGCATATATGTGTATATACACATGCATATGTATATATGCATATATGTGTGTATGTGTGTGTGTATGTGTGTAATTTCTGTATTGGCAATTGAAGCCAGGGACTACTAAGCTACGTCCCCAGGCTTTTTTCCTCTAATTTTTTTTTTTTTTTTTTGGTGCTGGGAATCGAACTCAGGGCCTTGTGCTTGCAAGGCAAGCACTCTAATCACTGAGCTAAATCCCCAGCCCCTCTTTTCCTCTAATTTTGAGACAGGCTCTTTCTTAGTTACCCAGACTCGCCTCTAACTAGCAATTCTCCTTTCTCAGTCTCCCAAGTAGCTGGGATTATAGGCAGGTACCACTGTGGCCAGCTAAAAATTAATTTTCAATCATCCTATATCCATCTATTCACTTTATACTTGAATCTTTCTACAACCCGTTTTTAAACAATTATCCATCCTCTGCTTGACACCTTCTGAGTGGGAGTTGTGTCGATCAGTGTCACTCATGAGAGCAGTAAATACACTGGGGAAATAACAGATGAACCGTCAAGTTTATCATCATGTAATGATGATTATCTACCATCTTCCTTCAATCCCAATGGCCAGGTCACTACGTGGGCCATATTTAAAGGACTCAAAAATTGTCAACAAATCTAACACTGAAACTCAATATCCTTAGAATGTAACATCTTTCCCCCTGACTACAGAGTGGTATAATTTTTATTTAAGAAAGGGACATCCATTTGTCATTTGTTGTTATGCTTGCAAGAGGCATGACAGCAATGATGAGTATCAGTAGTAAAAAAAGAGATGCATAACTGCTGTATCACTTCTACATACAAATTGCTTTCTTTTTCCAGTGAACACTAAGATTTGGGAAGAGGTATCAGGGTAGCAGAAATGAGATGTGGGTGAATGAAGAATGCGCTTTCTATAAAGTCTCACTTAAGGCATTCTAGAAAGGACTTTACAATTGGTCTTAATAAACTCAGTAAGTAGGAGACAGTTGGCCTAGATAGGAATAGAAGAAAATTTACTTCTCTAACCTTCAAAAAGAGATAAAACTCCTCCCCTGAACTAATGTTGCCAAGATTAAACACCACTTCTTAGACCCTTTTCCAGCAAATGATGCTGTGTAGACTTCAAATACATTTGTTTTGCAAGTTCAAGATTTTGTGTTTAAGAAAACAACATTTCCTGAGAACTTTTCCAAAACTTTTTTTACTTTTCCTTTGTGCTTCATAATACTTGAAAGATTTTTCTACTTGTTAGTTTCTCAAACAAGTGGCATGATACGTAAGGATAATATAACTTTTGTTTGTCCAGTAAATATTTGCTGAACGAATCACAATGAAGGAATTTATAAATGAATAAATAACCATATAGGATTAAGTGGTTATTTAGAAGCATCCGAAAGTTATACATTTTTATAGAGAGTTAAGATTAATAATCCTATTATCAAAAAAGACAAAACTAAACAGGAGGAGTCACATCTCTACTCCACGCAGGTAAAGGAGAAGTGCGAAGTGAAGCAATTATCCGGATAATTCAGAAAAAAAGTCAGCTATTGAGGGAAAGGAGGCCCTTTTTCCTGACCCACATTCATTTGAGCCATCCAATAACATGACCCAGTGTAGTGGAATTTGGCATTAAACAGGCTTGTCTTGGCTCCTGTCCAGTGGGATTTAGTTACTGAATTCCTTAAAGGACATTGTTCAAACATGGTCTCCCATGTAACTTGGTTCTAAGGCAGGAGCTGCAAGAACCTTAATGTCACCAGGCTACTCTAGGGCATTACTCCACTGGATCAAATTATCCAGAAAATTACTGTCATTCCAGTTTACTTTCCTGGGTTAGACAAAAGCAAAGTGTGTTACCCAGGCTTTGCTACACAGCAATTATATGTGACTGCCGGAAAGTTTTGCCTGCAAAAGGTGTTAATAAATTTGATCCTGATTCCTGGATTTTGTAAATAAAAGCAAATGAGTGAAAAGCGACGGTTATTTGGTAGTTCTTCACTCATTACCCTTCTATACTCTCTAACACACATATGATTAATGGTAGAAGTCACAGATGAGTGAATGGCCCACCCATCCCGGTGGTTTTCCCAGCTCTACTTTTCTCTCTGGATATTTATTTACCAACTGGAGAAAACACAAAGATGTTTTGCAGAGAGTAATCGTGTTGCAGAAGTAGCAGCACTGGCCTTTTGTTGGCTTTCCTAGTGCTTCTGCAGCTTTGCTAACCATCTCTGAATAGGCGGGTGGTTTGGGTTTTTTGGGTTTTTTTCTTTAATGACCCGGAACTGAGCCTTCTGCCTTGCACACACCTGGCAAGCTAAACCCTCCTATCTTTGGGAACTCAGATGCACTCTGAGTTCCGGTTTTCCTCGCCTGAGAAACAGACGAGGACCAGCTGGCTTGTGCCGACACAGTTCACACTACTGGCGGGAACACTACTTAAATGTTCTGCATTTGCTCATTATTTATCAATGGGGAGAGCTCTCTCTAGAGAAAAGCAAGCCTTTTGTCTTTCAATGGGGGATGACCTAGGAAGAGAAAGTTGGTAATTCGCTTCCCATGTCTAAGTCCCATGTGTAATTCCCCATGTGGAAGTTTTCATTCGGGCGTTTGAGTTCAAATATAGGAAATGAACTGTAGTCCTAGAAATACCAGACACTTTTTTTCTGTAGCAATACAGTCTTCAAGAGATGAGTCTATCATCTCTCATCTAACAGATCTCTCTTACCACCAATTTAAAACATATATTATTGTTATGAATACAATGAATTATTTGAAAATAACTGTTAACATCATCAGCTTCAAAAAGCATCTAACAATGGAAACACTCTGTTTAGCATTTCTGTGTAGACAAAATACTTTGCTGTGTGGACGCCAGGACATCACAGGAGCCTGGGAACATGGAAAAGAGAAAAATAGAGAATTAGACACTTGGCTACTGAAGAGGTAGAAAAGAAGATCCTTTATGACACTTGTCCCATTTCCTTTTCACTAGTCCAGAAATTTCCAGCATTATGTGGGGAAATACGGAAAAAAAAAAACCTTAAAATTGGAATTTTCTGTGCTTCAACCTGAAATTAAAATCTCCCAGACTCTTAGTATCTTTCTCTTCCTCTTTTTTTTCTTCTTACTCCCTCTCTCTCTGCTGCTTTTTACTTGTTCTTTTGAAACTTCTTAGATCCAATATCAGGTTTCCTTTTTACTTTGAATTATTCATGTTATTCTGTTTAATACTGCATTCATATTCATCCAAGAAAGCTTATTTTTGCTTAAGTTTTCCAACCATAAAACTAGTACAGCATAATAGAAATGTAACTGAGACTGAGCTATTGTCCTGGAAATAGATCTCATTACAATTACACTAAAAGATATTAAAAATAGCTGTAAAACAGGAGGCATATTTATGCTCTTCTGAAGTTGAATAGACTTATTTATAGGTGGAGAGACATTCCATAAGATAAGCTAAAATTAATCATGCTGCTGAAGTTTTCAAAGAGGTTAGCATCCAAATTAAATATAGAAAGGCAAACCAGTTTCTTCCTCTTGCGTACTTTAATGAAGACTAGCGAGGCTGGGGAGATATTTATATTCTTTTATTCATATTTTCAGAATTGCCTCATGTCTCGATTTTTTTCCCCAAATCTCTCATTTAAGCGAGGGTACTTCAAAGGGAATATGGGTATTCTCAATTCCTCATATCTTAAAAAAAAAAAAAAAGGAAGAATTAATGGGCCTGGAGATTTAAAAACAACAGATGTACTAGAAGCATGATTATCGCCCTGAGGAAGACATGTGGGGGAGGTCCACCACTTTATGGAGCTTTAGTTAAGGGTGATGATATCGTAAAGAAAGTGGAGTCTCAGAGAGTGCTAAGACCTTCTCTTGGAAATGACTGCTGACTTCCCCGAGAACGAGAACGCAGTAGATAAGAATTTCCCTCTAAGTTTAGTGATCGAACCAATCCGACCGCTCTGTGGTTGACAAGAGACAAGTATCGTGGGTAATTTACCTAAGGATGGAGGTTGGAATGTGCTGTGTGGTGAGAGAGGAAACTCTGTACCCAAATGACTTGCTGCTTACCCCACTAGAATTCATGAGGAGAGAAGGACCAGCCCGTCCAGCGCTCTCCGTCAAGGGTGGAACTGGAGACGTAAGCTAAACTCCAGAATCCAGCGTCAGAAAGAGACCCACAAAAGCTCCAGTTATGTCTTCAATATCTCTTCCCTTCTGGCCTCAGACTTTTTCTCTCTGCAGAGCCGCATAGCTGAATCATGACGCCTTGAGTGAGGAAACAACATCTTCAGACAGTGGCCAAGATAAGAAAAACAAGGCGAAGCCGAGTCTCAGGCACAGTGGTGTGCATGTTGATATCACTGAGTTATGAACTATTTCCTTTTAATCCAGTTTCAAAAGATGACTTCCTCCATATGCAATTAATTCCACATATAACTACAAGGAACTGCATATTTTAGAACAGTTGTGTCATCAGTATGAATGTTTAAACAATCTCTGTGGTCTCTTTCCCACAAACTGATTTAACATGTATATAAAAAGGCTTTTGGAATGAGCACTTTACATTTGCTTCTCAAACTTCAGCGTCTGTTTTCAGTAAATATTGAAGATGAAACTTCCCTCATTTATGCCTGGAGCACTGGCCAATTGCAACTGAGGAATGTAGTTTTGGGGTTTCTCATGAATACTGTTCTTCACTTGTGAACCCAGCCCTTCTCAGGCCGTGTCAGGAGGTCCACAACGGAATGGATGAGGGAAGAAGCATTCATGGTCAGTAGACTGAGCTGGCCATAGATTATCCTAACTGTTGTCTGTGTGGGAGTCCCCAGACCTGGGCTCGAATCTTGGCTCTGGAGTTTATAGCTGCCATGACCATGCTACCCTATTTGCCTAGAGTGGCCCTGGTTTACTCTTACTAATCTGGTGTAATTATTAATGCCACTTCCTTTCTCTTTCAAGCACCCCAGTTTGTAACAACAACACCCATCTGCATTCTCTGTGCCCTTATCTGTTGTGGGTGCAACAGTATGTGTTGAGGCTCTGGTCCCAGAGTCCCTGAAATTTCATGTGACAAAATCATAAAAACTTATTATAAATGTAAGAGAGTTAATGGAAACACAATGATCTATGTGACAGAACAATTTATTGAAATGTTCGAGTGCGATTTGGAAGGCAGAAGGTCCTGGGGTTGGCTGTGGGTCGTCCTGTCTTTTGTAGAAGCCTGTGGCCATTCGAGAGATAATGGTAGCCAGGCATAGAGGTGCCTGCTTGTAATCCCAGCACTCTGGAAGGCTGAAGCAGGAGGATTACAAGCTTGAGCTCGGCCTGGGCAACTTGGCAATTTAAGGAGAAACTGTCTCATTAAAAAAACATTTTTAAAGGGTTGGGTGAAGCTTACTATGAAAGTCCTGAGTCAGTCTGGTGGGGAGGGGGGTGCTAAGTGCCTTGGTCTTCAAGGCAGGGACACAAAAGAATTGTAGGGCAAAGAGTAGGAGACAGAAGCTCTTCCTCGTGCAGTAGAAGAGAAGACTACAGACCCCTTGAAGGAAGTAAGCAGAGGAGGTGGTGACTCTAGACACAATCAATTTGTAAAGCCCACTGCAAAATGAAACCAAGAAACCTCTTGCTTAAATTTCAAGACAGCCACAGCAGAGCACTAAAAGCAGCTCAAGATTCTGAGCATGAGGGCCTAGGAGACTGCGCAGGTGCCATGTCCGTACAGCTCTCACTGCTCAGAAGATATGGCTTCTCCCTGTGCCCAGAAGGCACTTTCTGCGAAGTCTAACCCCAAATGGCATCACCAAAATCCCGTGAATTGCTGTGGCCTTCATAGTTAAGTACTAGCGGTACCCTGAAAATGAGATTAGAGCCCTCGACTGTCCTCATTCCAAGTAAACCTTCCAGCTTCTGGGAAGGAGAGGGGCCCTGAACAAGGAGGAGAGGTAAACATTTTTGCTATCTTACAGGAAGGATAGAAGTTAAGAGTCAGAAAATTAAGTTGATTTCATGAAATAAGAAAATTGATATGTTTTGCACACTTCAGTTTGTGGACTGAAATTTATTCTGCATATGCTTTATAAATATTTAAGCATATAAAACCAAATGTTTAATATAAGATCCACATTGTAAATATTCCTTTGAGAGTATTTTTCTGCATGAACTGGAATGGCTGAGCTTCCTAAAATCTAAGTCCACGAAGTGAAGGAGAAGATGCCTGCTTTTTTGATAAACCTCCCTGAAACACCCACAGGCTTTCTTCACTGCTTCAAGGGCTTTCGATCTGCATTTAAAATTCCGACTGTTTGTCTCAAACATTTCCCTTTCCTGCTTCATGTACAAAATACCCCGAGAGCCGCTGAATGGTAGGTTCTGTGAGCTGAGAAGTCTTTGTGCTATTACTTAATCTATATTTTAACCTCTTCTCTGTGACAGTAAATGTCCAAAGATAATTTGTGATTGTCTGGCAAGGTGCTTAATGTCACGGCAAGTCACTTACCCTGACGGTATCAACGGTATCATTCTCTGCCAAATGGGGATCCAAGAGTTGGGTATGACAGGACAAATGTGGCGACATCCACAGCACTTGGTACGCAGCTGCTTGGGGCCGAGACATGACTCTGCCATATTAATTGTAGACTGGGGACCCAATTTCTGGTTCATGGTCAGCTGAATGCCCCACCGACTTTTGGTTGTAAATGAGAGAACCCCCAATCGCCATGAATATTTTCTGCTTTAACATTAAGATAACTGCTTTGTCTGTGAAAAAACAAGTTGGTTCCAGCCTCCTCGGATGTTTCATGCTGCTGTGCCAATCACTCCTGGCCTGGGCCAGATATCAAATTATTGGGGATTAAATTTAAGAAGAACCAGAGAGATCATAGACTTCCGTGATGTTCCAAGTAAACACCTAGAAGGGCTCTGTGGAGGTGGCTTGCTCCCAGTGGAGCTGCAGGGCCCCCCAAGGCATGCGGTCCCAGACACTTCCTTTCCACTTTGCCAGAGAAAACTCCAACTGTATCTGTTTTTATATATTGGCCATCTATGTGAGATTATGTTTAGCAAAAGCACTCTGCAGCCAAAAGAAAAAAAAAAAGCACAATTAAAAGAACATTTGAAAACCCAGTGATCTGGTCCAACCTCTTAATTTTCGAGGTGATGAAATCTAAAACTAGAGGTCTAAGTGTCTTAACCGACATCACACGTCAAGTTAGTGGCAGAGCCAGGAACATACTGGGGTCAGCTCCTCGTCCTCACAGCTTGCCTTCCTGCTGAAAGATGAAGCTAAAACCGCAGCTGCTGCAGGGTCAAGCTTTACACCTTACACAACAGATGTACAAAAAACAGTAGCTTATTTATTTTCAATAACCGATTTAATCTTGCTTTGAAGTTTCCGTTTCTACAGATGGCACAATAAACTTAGGAAGCAACCATCTTTTCCAGAGTGAAAGGGGCAGGGGCTCACTTCACTCAAACCAACACTGACACTCTCTAGCAAAGCCTATTCTCTGCCTCTAGATCTCCTCTTCTTCCCTCTTCCTCAAACAGTGTCTGAGCGATGGAGAAGCTTATGGATCCTCGTGGAGGCAGAAAGAGGACTGAGCATTTTGCAAGCCAGCGTTCTTTGTGGGCTCCTGCCATCCTCCAGCTGAAGCATAACTCCTCTCCATCTTTGGGCATCGCCTGTGTTCGCCCTACATGTGCTATGTAAGTGTCTGCAGCTGGTGTGCTTTGTGGTCTGTTCTCTCGGCGCAGGCTGGTGATAGCTCCCAGGGAGTGAGGGCATCTCTCCCGGCGAAAACTCCTCACAGGCCGCCAGGGGCACAGGAAGGCGGTCTTCAGAACAGACACCCTTGCTGTTTAGGGAAGTTCTCCTTTATCAGGAACCTCAACAACTGAAAATTAACTAGAATTGTATGCATTCTTCCCTTTTTCTTGAAGTAGAAAATTAAAAGCAGACACATAATTATTTTGAAAAGTAAGTCTTCTTGTTCAAGACAGCAGGGTAAAAACACTTAGGCCATTCCCCTTCCTAAAAATCCAATGAAAACAATAAACGGAACAAAAATAGAAGGAAAAATCGCTCTATGAATGAAACAAGGAAACAACTATAATCCCAAACCACAACTATGAAGAACACCTGCCAAAGACTGTGGGCGTGGATGGAGACGAGGGAGGCCCTGCGTGCTGACAAATGCCTCTTTGGATCTCAAGCAGGATCTGTATTTCTCTCAAATAAGTGAGGCAGCCTAAATAAAGTCAAACCAACAGTTCTTTGATTACAGACAGGATCTTGAGGGATGCATGACATGGGAGAAATCGGGACTGTCCTTAAAGTCACAGAGTTTCAGATGCTACAGATTTTTACTAAACTTTGTACTTTTCTAATTTATGAAATTGTTTATGATTACTTCTCACCAAAACAATAGTTATTCTAGCAATAAGTAAAAACTGGGCAAAATAAAACAAAGCAACTGGCTTCACTAGCCCTGTGTAGAAAGGTTAGTCAACCATGACACAGAGTTCTTCTTAGAAGGGGCAGTCTTTATCATAATATTTTACTAGGTTATTAAGTATAAAAAAGATAAGTCAAAATGAGAGTATGGAAGAAGAGTGAAGGCCAAATTGTTTTGTATTTGAATTTGGGCACAGCTACCTGGATTTAGCTGAGATGTTTCTCTCCTGAGTCAAGAAGGAAGAGAAAGGGAACCAAGAACAATGGCAGTCAGAGTGGGAATGGTACAAGTATTAGAAACTGAATGGTGGAAATAGCCAAAAATCTTTCAAATGTGAGAATTCTGAGATTTTTAAAGTTATTTGGATCTACTTGATAAACAAAATAACCGACTTCTCGACTTCCCTAAGCTTTCTGCTACATCCACAAAGGTCTAGGTTTTATTTACTTGTTTGTTTGTTTTTATTTATTTCATGAAGTTGAGAATAAACAGGAAAGCAATTGGGAAGAGGAAATGACCAGCAGAAGTGTGAGCTCTGAATCAGAGTTAATTAGGAAAGCCACAAGCTTCTCCCATCCCTAACCCTAGAATAGCCACCTGTTGCTCCAAACTTCTTGCCCACACCTGCAAAGAGGGTTTGAGACATGTTCATTTGTACCTTAGCTGATCTCTAGATTAAAACTATGTACTTTGGGTTGAGAATGAGGACGTGTCCTTTTGATTGAGTCTGGGTGGGAGGGCATTCCAAGGAGCAGTGAAGACAGGGCAAACAGAGCAGAGAGAACAATATGGTTTCTTTTCACAGATGACACCTCTCCATTCAAATGGCCACCTGTATCCTACTTATCTACTACCCTAATCCTTTCTAGGCCAATTCACTTCTCCCAAGTCACCAAAGACAAGCCAAAAAAAAAAAAAATCTGACAGATGAAAAAATTGAAAGACAAATGACAATAATTATTTCTAATATCTGAAGCCCTTTGAGGGTCTTGATCCTTGCCAAGATTTCTGAGTAATGTTTTGAGTCCCTAATATTCTCCTTCTCATTCTGTGGTCTTTCTTCTCCTGAAGAACCTTGCATTTTAAACACAAGAGTGATATTAATGTATTAGTCAGCTTTCTGTCACTGTGATAAAATACCTGAGATAATAAACTTAAAATGAGGAAAGGTTTATTTTGGCCCATGGTTTCTGTGGTTTCATGACCACTTGGCCTTATTACCTTTGGGCTTGTGGCAAAGCAGCACATCATGTGATAGAGCAAAAGTGCTTACCTCATAACAGCCAGTAAACAGAGAGAAAGAGACAAGGTCCCCAATATCCCCTTCAAGACCATGCCCCATGTGGGAAAGTTGACTTTCTTACACTTCTTAAAGTTTCCATCACCTACCAATAGTGCCACAAGGTGGAGACTTTAAGGCCTTTGTGAGACTTTTCAGACCTAAACCATCACAACTGATTGAAAACAAAAGCACTATTACCACCTGAAAGCTCAAAGACCAGTCATCATCTAACACACTTCTTATACCACAGTGAAAGAGAAAGAGAGTAGCCAAGATTTGTAAACTTCCACTTTAAAAGACAGAAGCAAAAGAAACACTCAAGAGTCACTCACCAGTAGCAAATAGTAAGTCCTGCTAAATAGGGGTAGTAATGACTCCTGGGGCCAAGATTACTTGGTTGATGATTCTAGAAGCTGCCCTCTGGGATAATAGCCTTGTTAATTATTCCCTACAGATGCATCCTTGATGGGTAATGAAAAATATGGTTTTCCTGGGTGGAGCACAGTTTCCACAGACCTCTTCATGCTAGTGTGAACCTAGAGGCCTGGAATTCGTTTTAAAGATAAAAATCACAGGCTGTTGCCAGGCAGGTTTGAGGTGTCATTGACAATATAGTTTCCTAAAAATCTTAGCTGGCTTCTGTTTTGTAGCTTCCTATCACTTCCATGTGCATAAAGAAATGATCGAAGTTTTTGCACACATAGTCTTTAAATCTGAAGACTCCCTCCCCTTAGTTCTGACAGCGATCCAGCCCTTCTTACTCCTTTACTGCCTGCTTCTTTGAGACAATCTGAAATCATGGCTTCTCATGGGGGTACTCTGTGAACCTGGACTTCTCCAATGGGCCTAACCAATGTGTCTTGCAGAGAACCTTTAATAAGTGGGAGAGAGACTCAGCATGTTTCTATCTCAGGATGCTTCTGTTGAGGCACTGTTTCTTATAGCTTTTGAGGGATAGGTAGAGAAGAAGTTGATTGGTCAGCCTTTCAAAGTTCCATGTCTATGGGGCTTCTTTCTATCTTAGTTGTGGCCACAATCAGAGAGAGCCTCCTTCAGGAAAGCAATATTTGCATCTGGTACTAGTATCTAGTCCTTGGTGCATAACAAGACACTCCTAAACACAGTTCTCCATTTTAGATTCTGATGGACTTTAGATTTACACTGCTTTCTTACTGTCATGTACCAAATTTCTTTATTAGATTCTTGTTTCCATTTTAAAACTTTTGTTTATTACTGCAAACCATAGAATCCATGCAAGCTGGTTTAAGCAGAAAAGGAATTTATCAAGAGTAGCTCTGTGATTTATTGCAAGGTCTAGAGAAAAAGAAGCTTAAGGCTAAGGCCGTAAGAACATTAGGAACCCAGTCCCAACCCACACAGCCATAGCCTGAGGGGGATGCTGCTACCCCTGCTGCTCTTTGCTGCTCTCTTCACCCACAAAGCAGAAGCTCAGAATGAAGCCTGTTTCCTGGTGTTGCTGACTGCCAAATCAGAACCTCAGGTGAGTGTACTTCAGTAAGGGAACTTTGTTTGCTGCCTAATTGCAAAGAGTACTAGGAAATTCTGCCTAGGAAAGTAAAAGTCACAATGTGGAAAATGATGAAAATGTATAGTAGCGGTTTAATAGGATGACAGGCATCTGCTACAGAGGATATTGATTTTTTAATGAAGACTTGTCCCTTTAGACCCCCAGAATACTGCAGGCCCTCATAGGCACCAAAAACTGTAGAAAAAAGCATGAAATAGCCAGCTGAAAACATGGTTTGGTTGAAGGTTTGTGGGAGGTAGAGCAGCTAGTTCTCTAGGTCCCCTTGCCTTCCCCCATTCACAGGGCAATTGTGCGTCCACCTTTCCCTTCCTTTAGAAGACTTGAAGCTCATTCTCTGGAGAAGTTCCAGACTCGGGGACACCAGATGTAAGGAGGAGCAGGGCCAAAGTGCTACACTAAAAACAAGGAGATTAAGTTAAGTTCTGCTTGGTAAATGTCAAAATAATCTATTTTCAAAACTCTAAGAGATGCCATTAGCTATCTGTAACTATATTCCAACAGCAAGCATTCTTGGAAATGCCACTGTGGTTCTAGGCACCTTGGTTTTGGGCAGTGGAGAGGGAGTAAAGCAGCTTATAACAATCACCTAAGGAATTATGTTCTCATTTCCTTCTCCCCAGATCTGTCTCTTGCCTGTCTGGATGTTCCACCCTGCAGTATCTTATGACACTCTAAAGAGTGTCCTGACAAGTTAAAGAGAAGGGTAAGCCTTACTCATTTCCAGTCAGAGAAATGAGTGAAAGGGGCCTGAGTTACATCACAGATGAGCTAGACAGCATACAAATGAAGAACCCGATCCTCAAGTACAATATCCAATAGTCGGACATATCACACTTTCGCTCCCACTTTCGCTCCTAGCTGAAGTTCGGCCTCCTGGGGTGAAGTTGGCTTTCCTAATGTGCCCGGTGCACTCAGGTCTCCCAGCCTGACACTACACGCCATCTGCTGGTTCCAAGCTATATAGCAACAAAGTAACTGTAGAGGGTGAGGGGAAACAAAGAGACTGGGCCTCCTGAAGAAGCTCCAACAGGCCCTCTACCCCACAAGAAAAATGAAGAAAATCCTATTTGCACGTACCTGAGGATTGTCGTCATTCACTTAAAGCTCATAACCAGAAAGATATTTCTACTTCTTTTCACAGGTGTTTTAAAGTTTTGACATGAGTAGAAAATATCACTTCTGGAAAAATAAAAATTAGACTAATTCAAAGTCCCCTAATTTTGACACTAACCCTCCATTTAAAGAATACACCATCTTCTTAAGGAATCACGTCTCAGATGCTACACCAGCTGGTACTGAAAGACTGAATCTCTGTTCACTACTGGAATGTTTATTTCGAGGACTTCAGTGGTTGCCAGATAATAGACAAGTGCAACTACATACTCATAGCTGACAATGGGTGTCAATTTTATTTCACTCCTTTTCCCAGTATTACATTGTCTCCCATTACACTTAGGTTCTTTGAACAAAGCAGGTCGGCCCAGTATCCAGGTGCCAGATCCCTAGAAAGGCACTACACACAGGTAAGAGTTTTACACTCAGGGTATGCTCCCAATCATACATAAACCAGAATACAAACAAAAGATTCCCTCGTAAAACTATATCCATATCTGGCCCAATAATCCAATAAAATGACTGGCAGAAAAATAGTGCAGCTATCCTTGCATATTAAAAAATATTCTTAAATCTCACCACTACTTGCAAATTGTAGGACCAAATAGGAAAAAAAGTACTTTCCCTTACATCTTGTTCAAGGGAATACTATAGCTATTAATTTATTGAGCAATTCGCTCGGAACCTGCCCTGATCTTGCAAGACTGAGAAGGCTGGGGCTAGAGGAAGGCACATAATTACTTTCCAGTCTTTAGGGTCTGTTGATGGAAACTGCAACTGGCCAGCATCTTTGTTCCATCCTCAGTGTGTGGCCACCCTAATGGTCCAGGTACAAACGTCACATTCTTGGGTTAGTTATCACATGTAGACATAACAGAAAGAAATCAGCAGACAGAGATGGAGCAGCATCCAGAAAGAAGCTGAATATCCTGAAAGGTGAGTTCTAGACCAGCTTGCCAGTATTCAGGTTATTCACAATGTGATTTATCATTCAAAGCTTCAGTTTTCTCATCTAATTTCTACCCTTACTTGCTACTCACTCTTCCTCCACTCCCTCCCCCTTTCCAGCCTGGGTTAGGGGATGAGAAGCAGCAGCAGGTTTTGCAAACTCTTCCTCAAGACAGAGTAGTGAATCTCCATCCTGGCTGCACAACAAATCCCACAGAGAGCATCTTTAAATTCCCATCCCTGCATTCCGGTCCTTTTATAATTTTCTTCCTCCTTTCTCCCTTTGTTGTTTCATTTCCTGACCCTTTCCATTCACATTAAAACCTTTTTCTCCATTGGCTAAATAGCAATCTCCCGCTCCTATTTTACTCTACTGCACATTACAGTTTAGATCTAAAATGTCCCCCAAAACAGTCATGTTCAGAAGTGGGACGTTTGGAAGATGATTGGATCATAGGGGCACTATACTCATCAGCGAATTAATCTTTTGATAAGATCGTAGCTGAATGTGCTATTCGGAGGTGAATTCTGGTCAGAAGAGGAGTATCACTGGTATGACCTGGAAGAGTGTATTCTTGTCCCTGCTCTTCTCTCTCTCCCCTTCTCCCTCTCCCCTCCCCTCCCCCTCCCTTTCTTCCTCTCCTTCCTGGCAGCCATAGACTGAGCCTCTTTCCTCTGCCATACCTTTCCACCGTGCTATTTCTTCCCTCAAGCCAGCCAACCATAGACCGAACCTTCTGAAACCACGAATCAAAACAAACCTCTCCCCCTTTAATTTGTTGTTGTCAGTGACAGGAAAGTGACTAATACACTGTCTTGTGATGCTGAATTCTCATGTCTAGATAGTTTTATTTTTAAAAAGTGTTTAAAAACATATTGCATGTATGGGTACATGGGCTTGTTGCAGGAATTTGGGGCAGTATTATAAAGTTCATAATGATGATGGTGATGATAGTAACGACGATCTCTCTGGTTTCCTGAACACTCACTCTTTACAGGCAATATTAAAAGCCCAGAACATGTATTCATTTGTTTAACAGTCCAACAATTACTATGAAAGTATTGTTATCATCCCTGTCTTTTAGGTTAAGAAAAACCTGAGTCATAGAGAAGGTGAGTAACACAAAAGTTAAAAATTACACATCATTCCATGCTCAGAGTAACTACAGCTTGCATAGAGTCCTGGTTTCTGAAAGAGGGGGAAGGCCTCTTCCTTCTCGCACATGTTCATTCACTCTAAAGCCACTATACCTGGGACCCCCACAGCTCTGTGCTGCCCTGGGGTCAGTTATGGAGATTGAAGGACCCTGTCCAATCACTGCATTTTGAAACATGGTCTTTTGCCACTGAATGCAGAAGAAACTTCTGGCCAATGGATGAACTAGGCAAAAATCCACCACCATCCTACATTCCTCTCTACAGCCATGCCAGAGACAAAAGTCCAAACAAGAACTAAAGGTCTTGCCAAATGCCAGCTCTAGATATGAGTATATTAAAAATAACAAAAAGGTGGTCCCTACTTCTGTCCTGAAATCAAGCATTTCAGTGATTGGCACGTGTTCTAGGAGGAACATCGAGTGTTACCTCCAAAGCGTCATTTTCTAATGGGCTCTCCCAGTGATGGCAACTACACTCAAGCACATACACACGCTGCGTGTTGGATGACATGGGAAAGTGCTGCTAAAGGACAAAAGAAAGCCATGAAACAGAATGTGTGGCATGATGGCGAGCATCATGAAAAAAGGAAAGGGGCGTATGCATTGAAAAAAACCTGGAAAAATAAAAATGTACTTAAAAATGAATGACTCTACCCAAAAGAAACTCACAGAAGATGATTTTTTTCTTTCTGTTTTTGTTCCCAAAATTTTCACCATAAACATATGTATACACTCAGAAAAAAAGTTAATACGTTATCTTTCCAAAAGTTGTAGAATTGATTACCAGTCAATAAATTACATACAGGTGATATTTGGTCTTTCTGATTATTTTGTAAAAAGGAATAAAACTAATATCTAGTGACTGCACATTTTCTACTACATTACTTTATGCATGTTTCACAACGATCTTTTTGGATTGTTGTGGAGATTTTGAATAATATGTCTAAGGTCGCTTCGCTGAAAAGCGGCAAATGTCCAGTTCCAGGATAGCAACAAGACCCATCGCCCCTGCAAAATACCTCTTCACCCTTTGGCTTAAGGTTCCTTGTGGCTTTCGCTAAAATGTAAATGTTTCTGAGCATAAAAG
The DNA here is from genome assembly GCA_004026905.1 of Hystrix cristata. Classification (NCBI taxonomy): domain Eukaryota; kingdom Metazoa; phylum Chordata; class Mammalia; order Rodentia; family Hystricidae; genus Hystrix; species Hystrix cristata. The sequence continues at coordinate 97,506 of PVJO010000052.1, read as the reverse complement.
TACCCTGAGACGCCTCACTCCTGAATATAAAAATGTTTGTTAACTTCTCTCCTAAGAGAACAGAAAGGATGACTATCAAACATCCAGAAGATGCCACGGGAGGCAAGAAGGGCATAGAAAAGCGAGTAGAAACTGCAGTTGCTTCTTCATAGTCCTGTCAATGGCTAGCCTTGATTATAATATTTAGGTTTCTATGTTTATATCCTGTCAAGGGAAGCAGAATATCACATTCTATCAAGTCATTTGAAAAGAACCACTGATTTACAACTCCAAGGCACTAACAGAGTGTTTGATTTAAAGGAGTGTATCTATGTAACGGGAATAAACACACCACACTCCAGAAAGTCTGCAGACAGCTTCCCTGTTAGTAAATGGCAAGAATGAGGACTTGTTTATATTCGTTCCCTTCCCCAAGGGTTATCAGGGCCTCTTTCATCACCTTGGAAGGGAAACAAATGATCAAAAGATGGATGACCCCTCGTCCCTTCCGTATCTCCTTTTGGTATGGCAAAAGGCTTTCCAGCAAGGCAGGGCAAGCTAATTATTTTCTTCTAATCAATCAGCTATTTTAATGATGTACGACATGCCTGACCTATCAGTACCATTAAGATAATGTCTGTTCTCTTGGGCAGCAGCTAGTTTACGGACAACCCACTAACCAGGCTGGACCCTCAAAAAAATCCAAACTCATATTCATCTGGGTACCTGCTCCAGGGCCTCAAGAGGGAAGAGGAGGCAAGAAGGCAGCATCTTTGTGTCTGGATGACCATGATTTAAGAATCTATTAAAAGGCAAGTCTGCCCTAAAGTCCTCCCACAGAATCTGAAATTCCCATTTGTTTCTTTGAACTTTTTCTTGGTATTCTAAAAAAATTTTTTTAAATCATCCTTCAACATAGTTACTATTCACTGCCACAGTTCCTCAGAAATCTTTGTCAAGAGACAGAAAGAAAACTCTGGAATACTGTCTGAATGGTTCAGCCCTGTTAGGGGGAGGGATGAAGTTGGTGTGAGAACATGAGGATACTTAGAAAGCGCTCGAGAGACCAATGTTAACACAAGTTAGGAGATCTCAGCAGGAACATGAGCCTAAGTTAGTGAATATACACTCCGTTTTGCTGTTCATGTTTCTCAGACCCTTGTGTATTTAGCGGGGAATTGTACCTCATTTCCAAGAGCTTAAATTCTCACCATGGCCCAAGCAGGAGTCTCACAAAGCCCACTGGGAAAAGTAAGAATGGAAGGGATGTGCCTGGTTGACCTGCACGCCGCTTCTACTCTGCTCGTTACTCTCTCTGCTGCCCGGGCACCTCCTGCAGGGCCAAGCTCACTGGTCTCCAGGGCTCACCAGCTAACAGTGGCTCTGGCCAGATGTTTTGCTGGAAGCCTTCACACCCCTCTCCCTCTAGGCAGTAACGGCACCATGGCTGTCAGGGGAGGGGCACTGGGCCACTTGGCCACAGCTGGCAAGCAGCTTTTGTTCTGGATGACTTCAGTTTGAAAATCTGCCTGAAGAATGTTCTCCTCTCATAAGAAGGGAAAACCCTACATAGGCCCGGACACAGGCTGCTTTACCTCCGAACGGGTGAGTGGATGAGCAGGGAGAGAGTGTCCCTTCTCTCTGTTCACAGATCACTCTTTGTTCAACAGGAGAAACCCAGGACAGATGCCACCACCAGCCCTGTCTCTTGACAGGCTCCACGAGTGGCCTGTTTTCCCTGAGCCTCTCTCTCTCTGTAACATAAATTAAAATCTACAGTCTCTGCAAAAAATAATGCCATATGAAATCCGTGTTCCAGGTAGTACACCAATGCTAAAGATGTGAAGAGAAATAAAATGTTTCCTGTGCCTAGAGAATCCACTGTGGAAGGGCAGGACACAGAACTATAAACATAGAATTACAATATGGTGTCATAAATGCTTGTAGAGGTCTATGTGATAGTGGGAAGATACATAAAAAAAGAAAAAGAGAAAATTCCAAGAGAAAACCTAAAAAAAAGAAAAGGAAAGGAAAAGAAAAGGTGGTTCAGTTCTTGAAGCACGATGGTAGGGTTTTGGAAATCACCCTTATGGGCACCCAACTTTTAAGTTCCAAGAACATACAGACTGTGTCTGCTTGTTCTTTATATGCACATCAATGCCGTGCCCTGAGTTCATGACTCAGCCCCATCAGTGCTTTGTAGATGGAGTGAGGCCACACAGAGACAAATTCTCAGAGTAAGGATTTTTTCACTTCTTTGGCCCCGTGACCCTTTGTGGTGCTACACACCCCTCCCCTAAATGTGTACATGGGCTCATACATAGTTTTGTACACCATTTTATGGAACATGCAGTCAAACTCCCTCCCAAGTTCAAGATTACCTTTCAGAGCTTTTCTGACAAAGTTGGTGTTGAATGCATAGCAAGATCACCTAATAAACTATATATCACCACAATGAACGCAGGCAGTGCAAGGCTTCGAGGCAGAGAAACAAATGAAGGAAAGACACAAGTCCTCAAAAAGTGATGCTCTGTTTGTGCCTATAGAGGAGCAGGCAAGTCACCTCTTGAGTATTCCTAATTGGCTTGGAAAGCTAAAGGATAGCACCAGGTTGGTGAAATGATTCTTTTAGACCCTCCTCCTCAAGAAACCTTAGAGCTGCCTGCTGGTTAGTGGACTAGTCTTTCATTTATTTCTGAGGAATGAGAGGAGGTTGATTGTACATTTAAATCCTTGCTGACCTGCGGCTGGGAGCTGAGTAGACTGACACATTGCATCAAGTCTTGGTTATTCATGTAAATACGATCTACTTAATGATTGATTTATCCTCAGAGAATTTTGAGACCCAGGCCATTTTTTACTCCTTTCTCCCACTAATATTCTTGGTAAATACAAATAGAGTGGTTTTATAAACACTCTTTTAATAAACCCCAGAAATAGAGCCAAAACTAGCATCCACAATCCTGCTTTCGGGAACAGGCCCCCTTCCCTCAGATCATTATTCCTTGTGAAAATACCACATTCAGTTAAACAGACTAGCTGGTGTGGTCAAATAAAATGGTAAAACCCAAAATAAAAAACCTTTTGTATGTAGGAATGAATGAAGTAAAATAATTCTCCTGCCAGCTCAAATATATCTAAACATCTCGGGAGTTCCATGACCTTCAAAATAAAGATGAATTTGTGAAGATTAGCAGTGACAGGCATGGGAAATAGAAAAGGATAGCAGAGCCCAGCCTAGCTTTTAATGAGGAAGAAAGAATTCAACCATTGAGAAGTCAGGGTCCCCAAATGCTGTATATAGCAACTGAATATAATGTAAGCTTCCCATATCCTGCTTGCTACCACTGTGCCTTCACCTTAGGCCAAATTTCTCCAAAAGAATGCAAATTCTATGCAATTCATACATAGTACATATTCTTAACTATGAGAGAAAATATGTAAAACAAACATGTACCTATGTAACAATAAAATATATTTAATAAAATACTATGTCAAAATGTGTGTATATTATAAACTAGTAACTAAAGAGTTTAATATTTAGGCAAGTTTGAAAGCAAGGAATAATATAGTAAAGCCATATTTAATGTTTGCAATTTATAACTCTGTGAGGATACAATTATTATTCCATTTCATAGCTGAGGAAACAGAGTCATAGAGAGACTAAGTAACTTCTCCAATGTTACACAGCTTGTTAGTGGCAGAACTGGCATTTTAATTTCAAGTTTTCAAAATCCAGCCTCTATACTTTACTACGCTAATAAGAGAGAACTCAATGTAAAAATCGAAGATCAAATTCTTTATGGATATATTGGAACCGGAATACCCCTGAGGGTTAGCTAGGGCATATTGGCTGTCCGTAGGTCAGCTCTTCATAGCTGTGCCTGAGATTTGCCGACAGCCAAATGCTGGGAAGTTCTGTCTTGATGGAGGACAAGAAAATTGTCTATGAGGTCAGGGATACAGCGCTTCTTTAGAAAGAAGTCATTTGCAAGAAATAGAAATCCCAAAATTTCTGTCCAGAAGTGGGTTCTGAACTTCCACTGTCTATATGATATGGGAATGAGAAATTAAAAACAGGCCCACAAGCAAACTTTGAGCCTCCCCATGGAGATACCTGCCAGGGAAAACAACTCTCCTAAGTGAGCTCAGAACCACATAAGAACAAACTTCTGTGAAAGGCAGTGAGCAAATGCATAATAAAGACAACTGAGAAATCCAGAAAAGATTCTTTATGAGCATTTTTTTGAGTGTTCAAGAGTAAAAGAAAGAAATAGGCAAAAGAAATATTTTTTGGGGAAAGGAGGATTTTTTTAAAAGAGGTAAATATAGATTCCAATTATGAGAAAAACAGTTACTTAAAATTATAAGCTTTAAACTATAAACAAAACTTCAAAGTAGAGCTGAGGAGAAAATTAGGAATTTTGACATAGATGTGAGGAAGTCACTCAGAACACAGTTCAAACTAATAGTGATAGAGTATTTAAAACAAGATAAAAAGATAAGGGAAAAAGATAAGGAAGTAGAATAAGACTTAAATATAGGAGACAAATATTAATTGAAGAAAGTGGTACCCATATTTTCAAGTTTAAATAAAATTGTAAATCTTTAGATTGAAAAAGAACATGTGATCTAAATATGATAATTAAATATAATCTGTACCTAAGCACATATCACTGAAACTATGTTGTATAAAAATAAAGATACACAATCCCAGGGAGAAAAAACAGATTGCCCTTTAAGAGCAGATAATGAGACTATTAATACAACTGACTTCTCACAAACAGCAATGGATTTCAGAAGACAGTGGAATAATATCTTATCTGTGCTGATGAGACACACTATTATTTTAGCTTTTGATAGCCTGTTAAGGTTTCACTCTTAAATGAGATCAAAATATAGGTATTTTCAGATTTCTAAACCTAGAAGTATTTACTACTAAGATCTTCATGGAAATATCAAAGATTATACAAGTGGTGATCAAAATATACAGTGAATGATTAAAGTTTTAAAAATTATTGCAGTAAAAGACACATTCCTATAAATCCCCTCAGAACACTCACTTCAAACACACTTATCCCATCATTCTTGCCACTTTGTGAAGTAGTTAGGAAGTCTTCTTTCATGAGTGTCTTTATGAGGTGTGATCAAAAATATGGTGAATACTGCAGTCATGTGCCATATCTCGTGAAAGGCAAGACCATAAAACATCATAGTGTGTCCTCATCCAATTTATTCACTGGATCTGGCACCATGTGACTTCTGGTTCTTTTTCTCAAAGTCAAAATGACCATGAAAGGTAAATATTTTGAATTGATTTAGGACAGCAAAGAAGTTGTAACAGCACAACTAAAGACATGAAAGACTTCTAAAACTGCTTCAGAAAGTGACAAGGATGGTGGGATAAATGTGTTCGAAATGAGAGGGAGTATTTGGAGGAGGATTAATAGCAAGGTATCTGTATTAGTTACCTTTCTAGAGTTAATGGTTTGCAAGAGAGCAGATTTAATACAGGACAAATACAAGTTATAACATTCACACACACAAGCCAAATGCAGGAAGAGTACATCTATCTATGCACTGGAGATGAGAAAGATTCAAGCAAGGGCTGGGAGCCCACAGCAATGCCCATGTACCTCCGTGTCTGCACTAAAATGCTGATGAAATCACTACTGGAGCCAGGATATAATGCTCACAGCAGAGATGAAGACCAGAGCTCCCCTGAAGCAAACAGCAGTCATCCTCAAAGATAGCGAGGCCCAAGCTCCTCCTTCAACAAGAACAGCCAAGTTCCCTTCGGGAGAACCAGCCGCAACAGAGCTTCTCCTGGGAAACAGCTGGCAACTATCTTCTCCTCCTGTTCTCCTTTATAGTGTGTTGGTGATAATCTTCAGGTGAATCTTCTATGCTCAGAACCACACCGACTCAGTCCAGCTGGACGTTTCTGCTCAAGTTAACCACAATAGTAAGTCCACCATAATGTCTTTTATTGTAATGAATTTTTAAATTTAAACATTTACTACATATTTTGATCACCTCTTATACTTTAAGCAGAACAAAATTTAACCCAGAAGGTAAGAGTGAGGTACAAGAAACACTGGTAAATAAACAAATTAAATGCATTGGGAATTTAGATAAGCATTGACAGTAGAGATACAATGCCCTGTCGGCAAGAATATAGGAGAGGGAGGGTGACTTTGAAATTAAGAACTTCAGAAATACTTATCTAATTCCGAAAAGTGAGAGACATCAATAAATTTCAGACTTTGAAAAATATGCCTTAAACTTAACAGCATAAATTGTGTTAATTGAGAAAGGTAGTATTTCTAGTTTGGTAACTAGTCATTTCTGAATTCCTTGAGATTTTATTTAAACAGACATTTCCAGTCCTGGATGGTTCTCATACAGTGTATTCGGAGGGGCTTCTCTTTCTGTACCTTTTAATACAGCATCCTCCCTTCCAGCTAATTTTGCTGAGTACTAATAGTTGTTAATTACTAGGGCAATGGGGCACATCATCTGAGTTCTTGCCTTTTTGGGTCTCCATGACGGAGAGACAAGCTACAAGCAGAACCTGTAGGAAAACTCATGTGCCTTAAAGAAGTGCTCCGTGGGCAGGTGTCCTGGGATTATAGTGAGAAAAGTCTCTTTATTCTCCCTGGCATGTAATGTTTATCCAGGTGATCTGTTTGAGGAGGTAATTTAGTAGGTCCTGATAATCGGAAACAAATTATTTTGAAGTGACAATTTAAATTGGGTATTGGCAGAAATTGAATATTTAGGCATAATGAGTTTAATTGAGTATCAGGAAGTATGTTTTACAATGATGTAATAACTTTTGGCACACTGTATGGAATAGCAGGAAGGTTTAGATGCTGAAGTGTCTGAGCAGTACTGCTTGAGAGAAAGTGCTTTTAAAAGTATGTAAAAGTATTAGTTCCCTCTTTAGCTGAAGTGAGAAGCAAAAGTCAATGCTTGAAAGTCCCATAAAAGTCCAGCTTGGCTCTGACTGAAATTCAGTATTGCATACCAGATCTTTGAGTAGATGGCCACAGTCTATTTATGAAAATGTGAATCAATGGGGCCTACCTTCTGCAAATTCAGCAATACATACCCACATATGAAGAGCCAAACTTGTTAGAAATATAAATCCACCTCTTTTTCCAATACTGATATACTACTGAGTTTGGGAGTTTTTGTTTAAATGTGTAGTGTGTTGTGTTAATTCCATCCCCCTTTATTTGAAGGCCTTGGGATATGGAGCAATTAGAGTTTAAAAATCATAACTTATCTATGCGATTGAGTATAGCCGGAGCTGAATCAGAGAAGAATGATCACTCGGTGATCCTGTCAAATCAGTCACATTGTACTGCTATCACTACTATGTGTCTATTCACTCTATTAGACTTTAAATGCCGCAAAAGCAGGAGCTTGGTTTTGTTAATCAGGGAACAAATCTAGCCTAGTACCTGGTATGTAGTGGGCACTTAATAGACTTTTGGTTTTAAGTGACTGAGAGACAGAATGAAAGAAGTCTACGAGTTCGATGTGCTTATTATTATCTCAGAAATACAGCATTTCCTCTGCCCCAGGTAACCTGGGCTAGTTTAGGCCTAGGTTTATACAACTCTGTACTTTCTAATATGTAGCCATATTTGGCTATTTAATTAAAATTGAGCTTCTGTTCCTCAGTCAAACTAAGCACATTTTAAGAGTTCAGTTGCTACAACAAATAGCTGTATTTGGTAGCACAACTACAGAACAGTTCCACCAGTGCATAAAGCTCTATTGCACGGGACTAACACAGATGCTCACCTGGACCCCAACATCCATCTCTGACTCTACTAGTCATTAACTGTGTAACCAGGAGAATTACTCACCTTTACATGCACATGCTATTTCCTCTGCCTGAAGCACTCTTCTCTCTGGTTTTAGCCCAGTTACTTCTTATCTTGCAGGTTTGGGCTCAATCATAACATCCCTAGCTATGACAAGCTGGTTGATTCTTTGGCAAGGGTGATGTTTTATGTATTGTTATGTAATTACTTAATCAATGTCTGTCTCTTAGACCCAAAGTGTTGCCTCTAGGAGGATAAGAACATGTCTAATTTTGTCCAGCTTTGTACCCCCAGAGCCTAGCACAGTGAGTGAAACACAGTAAGCATGCAATATTTATTGAAAAAAACAATAAATCAACCATCAATTTCAGTGTCTTTGCTGCAGCTATTATAAGTGGTTGGTGTTCTGCTGAACTGACTCTCAGCTGAGACACACAGTAGGGCCACAGTGCTGTTCACAGCCGTTATCCTTCGATTGCCATCAAAATTCATTAGTCTTCACTTTTGCCTGTGTTAAATATTTTCAGTATCAGCCCCGTAGATTTGCTAAAATATTTAAAACTTTCAAGATGAATAAACTGGCTGTGCCAGCTGGACATTCACAAAGTTAGAGAAGAACACAGAGTTATATTCAGGCTTTGAAACAGGTTCTATGAACCTTCGCATGTAGAGGCCAGTCACCCATACTTTCTATCAAGTCAAAACCTGACGCTGGGCCCTACATGGTTTTTGGGATGGTGATTGTCTTTAGGAAATCCCTTACCTCCAGGCTTTAACAGCTGGCCCAACTCTCAGGATTTTATATGGAAAGATTAAAAAAAAAAGTACACGTCAATGTTCCAATACACCAGCCACATTTCTTCCACGTGCCCCGGAGGTTTGCAACTGTCTGGATAATTCTGTGCATTCTCCCAGGTCTCTTGTTGCAGTGGAAATTGGAAGAAATGAGGTAGTTTCAACTGACTGTTCCCTGAAATCTTCAGATCTGCACATACCACAACCGTCAAGCACAAGCAGACCAAAACAGCGTCAGAAAGGGCCGCCCACTTGGGCTCCTGTAAGCCTTCATGTCTGAGTTCATGTGGCTCTCACTCAGAAACGGAAGTGGAAAACCAAATAAAGTCAACTCCATGGAGGTCCTGGGACTTAACACTGAGCAGCCACACGAATACCAGAGTGATGCATCATGATTCATGTTATTACTATAAATGCCTAAGAAAATAATAAGGATTTGGCACTCAGTATAAAGCATTGGCAAGACAGCTCAAAGTTTTTTGCCTGTTGTAAAGTGTAGCCTGGGACATTTTCTTTCATTGAGTAACATGCATTAGCAACGTTATCTATGGTAGTAAAGGACGTACTCATAAAGCTTTGTGAAGCGATGTCAAGACTCTTTTTTTTCCCCCACGTCTTTTTCTTTTCTATTTTCTTTCTTTTCTGTGAGAGGCTTTATAGAAACAGTAAATTGTTTTTTTCCTAGTGTGTCTGCACCAGTCCAGTATTAGAAGATGAAACACATATACAGAGGATTAACAATCCAAAAATCACCTTTCCCAATGTAATTTACTTCGAAAAGGAAGTGCTGAAAAGCTAAACAAGTATCTTCTTGATTTAATACTGTACATATTTACAGAATAGACCCTGCAAAGGACAGAAACAAGTTACAACAATGAGCATTTCAATAGAACTAACATTTAGGAAGTAATGGAGAAACAAAAGAGCCTCCTGTTATCCGGGCCCTCCTGAGGATGAAAAAAGCTGTGATGCCTCACCAGGAGAAGGATTTTTCTCACTTGGAAAAACAAAATAAATGTGCATCTTTGTTCTGACTCGGCCAACTAGCGGTGACCCAGAAAACACATCCATTTTGGCCAACTTTAAGATGGATACATCATTGTGTGATGATCTGTGTTATTCATTAAGGCAGTTGAAATAGATAGGGAAGATGTAGGTCATATTTCTTGTACATAGGATGAACACTTCCCTGGTGATAGTTCAGTGGTGTGGATCTTGGTTTAGGATCAGAGAGTTGAAAGGGACATTTTGAGGAATTAATCCTCTCTGGTCCCTGCTCAATGTCACCATCCCTGTCTGACTTAGCAAAATTAGGATAGGTGCAGGGGATTTAGCTCAGTGGTAGAGTGCTTGTCTAGCAAGTGCAAGGCCCTGAGTTCAATCCCCAGCAAACCGCCCTTCCCCGCTAAAAAAAAACCAAAATTAGGATAAGTGCTATTCCTCTGGCTCCTCCCCCTAGGATGACTGAGCATCCTGATCTGCCTCAGAATCAGTGACTTCCTGGGATGTAGAACTTTCGGTCTTGAAATTAGGACAATCTCAGGCAAACCAGAGCACTTTCCCTACCTGTCATGCTCTGTGTTCTCACTGTCTCCTCTCCTGACCTGGAACCTTCTGTTGTCACTGCCAGTTTATGTGTGGCACTGCGGACTGTGAATTCCTTGAGGCAAGGGATGGAGACATTGGTCTCTGTGATCCCACTGTGTATGCAGTGCAGGTCTGTCTGGCACATGGCAAATAATCCCAAACTACAACCGCAGTAGGTCCTCAGTGCTGAATGAAGGAATGAACGTAAAATCAACAGGCATTCGCAGAAGGTCTCTCATTTCTCTTTCCTGCAGGCTCCTCTGTCCGCCTTGAATCTGGTTCCTGAAATTTGCTCTGCTTCCTCCCTAGCCAGCACCCAGAATAGCTAATATATGCCTGACACAGGTTCCTGCATCCTAAGTGGTACACTCTTTCCCGTGTCCAGCCATCACATACACTTAGTTGCTTGTATGAAGAAACCAGGGCCTAGGAAATGTTATTATTGTTGATATTTTTGGCTACCATTAGGTGAAAGTTCACATGTCAAGTCCTATGCTAGTCCCTGTCATTAACTTTCAGACTGAATACTCAAAATATCCTTACTGCCCCCATTTTCCAAACGGGGAATCTGGGCGTGGTGGTACACACCTGTAATCCCAGCACTCAGGAAGCTGAGACAGGAAGATCATCATGAGTCACGACCTAGAGGTCTGTCTGGGCTATGTAGTGAGTTCAAGGCCATCCTGAACTACGTTGCAAGCCCCCATCTCGACCCCCACCCCACGTACACACAAAAAAGTGGGGAGTGCTCACTCAAGGATTGCTCAAGGAAGTTAAAAACCTTGCCCAGGTTCGTACAGTTGGTAACAGATGAGCCAGGCCCAGACCCCCACCTGAATGTCCGTGCTAGCTAATGCTTATGTTTAGAACCACTGTCCTCTGCTGCCAGATGCTCCCTGCAGTGCTCTGGGGAGTCAGTGTGGGGAGGACCTTGCTGTCTGAAGGATCCCACCGGGCAAGGGATCCCAGAGCCGTTTCTTTCTCCTGCTAGCCCCACACCGAGCCTGATTCCTTTGGGGTGAAAAGAAAATGGTGCAGAGGAGTGTCTGAATTTCAGGGAAGCCTGACCCAGGGGACTGAAAGAATTGCTGAGAAAACAGAAGGCTCTCCACCACCTAATGAGCTAAATGGGAAGCCAGGACCAAGTGAGGGTACTACTCCTGTCCCAGGTAACACAGCCAGACAGTGGCTTGCCGGGCTTGGAGCACTAATCCCCTGACTTCCTGCCTACATCTTCCCCCCGCCCCCCTGCTTTCCCCCTCATTCTATGACTATAAAAAACACACAAGGCTCTCTTTACCACATTCCTCAGGTTTTAAAGCCACTGCTTCTGCTGTCCTCCCTCCCCAATCCTAATACTTTTTTCTTTCTTCTTAACATTCGAGGAAGAAAGTTAACAGCATTCGAATTCCACAACGTCACTGTTACATGTAATACATACCTTTTATTATTTATTACCAAAATGCTTAGGGGCCACAGAAGACTAAAGGCTATTCTGTTCTTCCTGATACAGCTCTAATAAATTTACTTCAGTCCCTGGGTGGGGGGTGGGGAAGAACACAGCTGGGCTTGGTGATTTAATCTTCTCAATGCCACAGGCGTGTCTCCATGATTATGCTGGAATTGTATGTGACTGGAAGATTCGTTTCAGCTCAGTCTTTGCAGCCTTGAGAGGGGCAGGTTCTCAGAAACAACCATGCAGCCCCCAGAACCAGCTGAATAAGCTAAGAGGGAAATCAAACCACCCATCTGTGTCAGCTCAGAGTCCACAGTCATCAGAAAATTCTGTCCCAGGCTAGGACTGTAGAAAGCACAGGACATTCAGAGTTAGCTGGGAAAACTACCTTTGGAGATATTTTTGGTACTTTTAAAAACCGTGGCTTAAAAGACCTAGAGACTGCAAGCCCTCCACGTCCCACCCCCACAGCCCTCCATACCTGAGACCCAGGAATGTTGCTTGCACTAAAAACGCATCTTCCAAGAGGACCTATGAACTTAAAACAAATGTTGTTTAATTTGCCATTCATTAGGGGTGTATCTGGATTGATTTATTGTGCCCTTCTGACCCCAAGTCTTTGGAATAGCATTCCTTCACGATTAAACAGGGAAAGGATTCAAGCAGGATGTTCAGGGATACGGAGAGACGGCTACAATGATTCTTCAAATTGGTATGTATCAGGTAACCCAAAGGAAACACCCGACCCCATTCAGCATTGAATGCATGTGAACCAGACAAGAGTTGGTAAGTTTTTTGACCCAGGTTTCCCGAGTCTTTCCTAAGGGATGTAGCCAGCACAGACCACTATTATCCAGATTACGGGCTTTTGAGTACTTCCACATTCAGGATATTCTGAGAATGCCTAACCACATACAATTGATCACAGAAATTGCCATCTCTTTTGATCCTGAGGAAGTCAGCTCTCCCTGCTGACTACATAGCAGCAGTAGGGAAGAGAGAAGAGAGAGAGAGAGAGAACTGGGAGAAAATAAATTTCTATTGGCAGCTCAATAGCCCAGCACTAATCAGAAAATGACAAAAAAAAAAAAAACCTGTAAAAGCACTAAGAAGAGTGAAGCTACAGCAGTTACCCTTTAGAAATGAGATCAACCTTCTCTCTTGTGGGTGGCACAAGTATAATTACAGCAATTCAGAGGAAAGACTATAGCCTTTTTCTTGCTCTTAGTGTGTAAACAAACAATTCAGGGACTTGTAAGCCTAAGAGAATTGGTACATAATTTTATCTACTACTGTGACTCTCCTTGTTTTAATTGGCTTCCAAGAAAATTTCAAGGGCCTTTGTGGTTGTGGTTTTAGTTAAATACACACATTTACCTGGAGTGAGGGTCAGGGAGGAGAGCACAGAGCTTTCACTGACTCTTCAACTCCCTACCAGCCACTTAGCCCCAGGGCTGCCCTCCCAGAGTCCATGGAGTTGGGACTGGGACTGAGGGCACCCTCTGTTCTGCTTCCTGTGAGGCCTTGAACACCGAGTCCCCCTTGGAGCAGCCATAATCAGCTCTGACCTTCCTACATTTCTCTCCCAGACTCCCTTCCTCCCACCCCAAAGTGGCATGTGTTGGGATGTCTAGCAAGGATCCTAATTCTGTTTGGTTTTCCTATTGAAAGCCAATGACTACAGAAGAAATAAGGAGGAATCTGGGACACCAGATGAGGTCAGGAAGTTGCTCATAATCTGTGGTTTGGGGTCTACTAGGAATCCTTTCTCAGAACCAGCCTCCTCCCCAGCCCCAGTGACTGACACTCTACCATCTGTGAATGGCTGGCTTCCCTAAGGTTTGCTTAGAATGTATTAATGCAGTTAAATAAATGAATCCCTGGCTATTCACCATGGAACTGTGCTACATGTTATTGCTGCTGGGAGAAGCAGTCTGGTTGCAAATCAAAGGCTGCAAATTCTCTAGAGGATGATTCTTACCTCTTTCCTGAACAATCTGGAATATGCTTTGTAGTCTAGCTATAAGTCAGACCATCTTCAACATAGCCTCAGAACAATGCTAGCCCATCCAGCTATTGTCTCATGATCTAGTAATAGGCTAGCAGAAATTTAATTTCATTGATAGAAATTAATTTCTTCAGTTTAAGAATTGCCTCACATTGGTCTTCCAAAATGCAAATACTTTGTTCCCCTGGTTTTCTTTTTAATGCTGCAAAGCAAGAGAATCTTTTTACAAGACGAGGCTGATAGAAGAAATATCCCTGGCTAGGTTATGAGACCTGAGTCCTCCCACTAGCTCTGTGGCGATTTGTCTGGAAAACTAAGAAGTGACCTGTGTGGGATTTCTTACTGTCTTACACTCCCAGGCCAGAGCTTTCTTTCTGCTCCAGGCTGCCTTCCACACTAAATCCCTACAGGAAGCTCTCTCCACTCGTTCCTACCCTCCCAAAGCCCACCTGAGTATCCTCATATTGTTATGAAAGGAGCTGGAGCTGCTCAGGAGAACTGCCATTGGCTGGCAAAGCTTTTCTGACAAGCTTTGTGGATTGAGCTGAGGGTCAAATCAGTAAGCCTCACCTGAAGTTTTAGCAGGAAAGGCATTTGTGAAGGCCTTTATCTCCATGTAGGGAGCATTCATCAGCGCTACTGAAAGCCTGGAGCTTCGTAGAAAGAGAAACCAGAGGCTCAGGAGCAACTCTTTAAGAAAGAATTGTGTTTAGTGGTTTTCTCTTCCGTCAAATAAGCTCATTCTGGCCAGCTGTTATCGGTCTTCAAAGATGACTCAATATAGTGGTGGATGGTAGTTAGGGGAAAGTCGGAGGATAAAAGTTTCACAGGTTCCCAGATGCCCCATTTTAAGACCTCACCCTTCTATTTCTCATGACTGGTTGGCATTGCCTTCAAAATTTTCCACTATTCAAGCCTTGTTGGCTTCATAATCTTTGTCTCATTTGCTCTGTATCATTCAATTTAGAAGTCTTAACATCTTTGGCTACTTAGTGTTCTTTGCCTATCCAAGGTTCCTAGGTCTGTGACATTAGAAATGCCTTTAACATCGCTCCTCATTTGTGAATGGTGCTGAGTACACAAGCTCCCTTGTTGGGTTGTGATGGAATTAAACCAATATTACTAAATAGAAAAATCTACAAAAAGCATTAAATTCTCCTTGCCCAGGAATGAAAAACCTGGATGGAAGGCCTCTGCCTTCCAAATTTTCTCTGAGGTCTGGTGCAGAGCTGAGGTTGGTGAACTCTGGAGCACATGATAAGCTTTTGGCATTAAGTGAACCTGCGCTTCATCAGGTAGAGAAATACTTCATGCAAAGTGATGCGACAGAGGTACTCAGTGTCAAGCTTTTGCCAGATCTTTCCATTTTGAAGCTCCAATTTGAACCAGGGCCAGAAAGAAAGAGTAGCTGTTGGCTGGGGATAATGAAATTAGGAGTAGGAGCTTGGGAGCACTGCTTAGCACCACTGCTGAGGCATCGTGGGATAGTGAACCACTTAGAGCCCCTATTTCTGATGATAAAGCTAAAGTGAAAAAAATTTAGCACTCAGTAAAAGCACAACCATATATGATCATTTATCTGGGAAAATAATGTACAATAGAAATAACATGAGAGAATCAATGGGAAAACCCATAAGTATACAAGATTCCCCCCAACACTCTATAACGTCATATCTCATCACAGAGAAGAAAATAGAATAATGTGTCTCTAGAGAGTTTAACATCTCAAGCTTATTTGTCCCATGAAGACAAATGTTTACATTTCATATCCAAAGAGCCATATTAGGAAATTGCTTCTGTGCAAGGTTCTATTCAACTGGGAAATAGGCAAATGGGTCCCTAATCATGCCTCACAGAAGAAACATGGATAAAACCACCCCATGCAAGGTGTTCCTCCAGCATTCCAGTCCCAACTGCTGCAAATCACCCCAAAACTTAGTGGCTTAAAAATCGTGTCATTTCTGTCCTTTCCAGTTCTGGGCTCAGCTAGACAGTTCCCACACACCCTCTCTCATGTGTTTATAATTTGGCTGCTAGGGCTGGAGTCATTGCATTAGATTTCTCACTCATAAGCCTAGAATTGATGATGGCTGTGGGCCGCGACTGAGTTGAAGGTGTCTGCTGAGCATTTACACATGGCCTTTCTATGTGACCATGGCATCCACACAGCATGGTGGCTGAGTTCCAAGAAAGAGTGTCGCACAAGGACCAGGTGGAAGGGGCATTAGCTTTTATGACCTAGCCTCAGAATTTACATAAATTCACTTCCTCCATACACAGTTAGTCCAACAGATTCAAGGTGGGGGTACATAAACTTCTTTGATAAGTGCAATCAAAAAATTTGTAGACACTTAAAGCCACCACAGCTAAGCAGATGAAATTACTAAGATATAAGTATGACCGAATGAATAATTTCAGTGTACTGTAATTGGTAAAATAAAATCAAGACAACTCTTGGAACAGAGGTTGTGGATTTGAATGGATTACATCTGTTGTCACAAATTTAAGCAGTTTGCAAAACTGGGATGAGGCTTGGATTGAAAATCAGAATATTTTCATACCAACTTCACTATTAACATTTTAACATGGGCAAATTACTTAATAGCTACAAACCTCAAATTCTTCATCTCTATGACAAGAATACTAATACTGTCTACCATGTGTGTTTCATGAATATTTATAAGAAAGCAATGAGAAAAGAACGTAAAAGGACCTTGAAAACTAAACTCTAAGCAATATAAGGAATCCTAAATAGAGTGGAAATTTTATTCTTACACTTCTATGGCCTTGTTTTTCTTATCTGTAACAGTGATGCGTTGGAATGAATTACAGGGGTACCTTAGTTCACGGACACTTTTGTCTACAAACAATTTGATTCACAAATAGGAGCATTTGGCAAAATTTTACTTTTGTTTGCAAACTCTACTTCGGGTGACAACCACGACTGCAGCCACCTTTCCCACACAAACACAAACATGGCCATCTTTTCCAAAATTGTGTAACAAATTAAGTTTTTGAACCAAGGTACCAGCGTACTTTCCTAAATTTGGTGGCCTAACCACGAATTTTAGGGGAAAGAAAAGTCTCATAAATTCTTAAAAATATACCCGTGACCCCTCAATTCTCCATCTCCCCAGTTTGATAAACATTGACTTCAGGAACTGGGAAGTCTCACTCCATGCAGTGTCTTTCAGTTTTAAGTGGTTACTGCAAACAAAGAGATATTCTTTTCTTTATAGCCAGCAAAATGCATTTTAGATTATGAGCAATATGAAAACCACAAAATTAAAAGACAATGAGTGTAGAGCTCGGTGACTCTGGAGAATACATCTGCAAACCTGACCAGGTGATATTTAAGATGTTGTCCATTATGCTGCACGACTCTGTGTGTTTTTAGGGTGATTCACAGAGCTGGATCTCCTGGGCCATAAGTTCCAGGAGAGAAAGGATATGCCTCAGACCTCTCTGATTTTTTTCCAAAGTATTTTGTATATAGAGTGTATTCAGTGACTTTTCAAAAAAAGTATAAAATGGATAATAATATTGAAAATAATAAGTAGGACAATGTATGCACATTTGAACTCCACTTTTCTCCCCAGTTAGTTCCTTAATTGGGACACACCCATTTCCCCTTCAGTGGAGAATGGCAAAAGCCATCAAAGCTACTGGCCTGACTCTGAATTGGCTGCTTCAGGATCTAATTAGCTCAATGACTGATAGGTCTTGGCTTCCAATCAAGGTGACAATGATTTGAAACAAACTGATTAGAAGAACAGTTCGAAACACAAAATCCTGCTCACCCCAGCTGTTCCCTTTATCTGGCACACAGTTTCCCCAGATCTTCATCTGGATATCACCTACCTACAACCACCCTGCTGTTTCAATGTCTCTTTCATGGCACTTGAGTCCCTTTATCTAAGTCAAGCCCCCATTATGCTCCCTGTTAGTACCTTATGTCTTTCACAAACAATCACTTATTTATATTAGTGTTCATGGTTTGTTCAATTTATACATTTTCCCCTCCCCCCAGGCTGTACTCTTCACTAGAGGAGGAACAACCTCTATTTGCACATAATCGTCTCCCTAAGGCCTAGTGTAGTACCTGGCACACACAAGCATCTGCGTAGATGCGTGCATGAAATGAGCAGAGGAACTGTTTTTTTAAAGCGTTCCACGTGTGTACAGCATTGTGTCAGCCGCCGCAGTTGGTAAATTTCTTAGCACTTTGAGGGAAAAAAATCTTCCCTGTAATGAAGACTTCTCTTTTGAAACCAGCAGCCCAGAACTCTCTTGCCTGTCAAACATGGCTGCATAAGCCAGATTGACTAAAACCAGATCTACTCCAGGACCCTGTTTCACACCATTTCCAATAGGATATGAATCAGAGGAGATAACATCAACCAAACACTCAGTCAGGAAACAAGAGCCTGGTAAACCTTTCAAGGTGAGCGGCCTTACAGGGTCAGCGTCCAGCCCCATTGATAACATCTATTATAATGCTGAGGGACGGGAACACACTAACTCCACAAAACGTGCTTTG
Source organism: Hystrix cristata (assembly GCA_004026905.1). Lineage (NCBI taxonomy): Eukaryota > Metazoa > Chordata > Mammalia > Rodentia > Hystricidae > Hystrix > Hystrix cristata. The sequence goes on along the minus strand of PVJO010000052.1, from coordinate 79,303 downwards.
GATTCAGGCAGCCTCAGGCAGTGTGCTAAGTGTGGAAATTCCCTTCAAGCTTCTCAAGCAACCCAAAGCCAGAAGCTAGGGAGGAACTTCAAAACTCCAAAGAGAAATTCCACTTTCCTTTTCCTCCGTCCTGGTCTTTCCATTCCAAACATGAGTCCGGCTGGTTTGAGCCACTTCATGAATGTGGGATTGTTAGGGACATTCCAGAGACCAGCCACTATTTTTCTTAGGTTAAAAAAGAAAAGAAAAAAGCAATTTGGCTTACCTTGTCTTCTTTCATTTGCCCTGAAGAAATCAGTATCCCAGTCTGGGTTACCAGCTATGGTTCACATACACCCTGAGGCGCAGCTACTTTACTTTTTAGCTGCCAACATTCTTTCTCTGCAGCCTCAAACCCTCCCTCTGGCCCAGGTTCAAAGATGGGTTTATTATATAGCTGATGGTTTGACAAGGTCCTTCTTTGTGAGCAGTTCCAAGGAATCACCGTGGGAACCAACTTCCCACCTCCACTTACTTTTTCTTATGGTCCCTGGAGCCATTTCTAAATGGGCAGAATGCTATCTGTTTTTCATTTGTTTGTTTGTTTGTGTTTTCTCCTTTATTAGCATATGATTGTGTGTGACACATAATAACTACATTTATCATAAGGAATTGGTACATATACATATCACATTTTGATCCTTTTTACTTTCCCTTCTCCTCCACGCCCTACCAGATGTCTTCCCCATCTCTATAAAGTCTATCTCCAATTCCTCTTATCTTTTATTTTGCTCTTTAAATGATTTATACTTTGAGCTACTCACATAAGAGAAATCATAAAATATTTAACCTCATGTGTCTGATTTATTTCACTTAGCATTATGGTTTCAAGATGCATCCATTTTCCTACAAATGAATCGATTTTATCCTTCTGTGTGGAGTAGTACTCCTTTGGCTACATTTTGTTTATCCAGTCGTCTGTTGATGGGCATAAAAACTGCTTACAAGATTTAGCTGTTATGAATTGTGCTGCTATAGACATGAGTACACACCTATCACTGTAATATGATGTCATATGATGTCTCTGACTCTTTCGGGAAGATACTAGAAGAGGTACATCTGTGCCAGACGGAATCAATCTTCATACCGATTTCCACAGTGGTTGTACTAGTTTACATTCCTACCATCAATGTAGAATGGTCCCTTTTTCCCCAAGAACTCACCAGCATTTGTTGTTTTTTCAGTCCATCATGGTAGCCATTCTTCCTGGAGTAAGATGGAATCACACTGTTGTTCTGATTCGTATTTCTCTAATGTTCAGAAATGTTGAGCACTTTTTCATGTACTCACTGGCCATTTGTACTACTTCTTTTGAGAAGTGTCTATTCCTTGCAATTGCCCATTTTTATTGGGTCTTTTATTTTGGGGATCTATTTTTCTCTTAGTTCTTTAAATATTCTACATATTAGTCTTCTGTCTGAGGAGAACCTGACATTTTATTCCCATTCTGTAGACTGTCTCTTCATTCTTCTGGTTGTTTCCTTTGATATGCAGAAGTTCTTTTCAATTGATATAGGTCCGCTTATTGGTTGGTGGTATTATTTCTTGTACAATTTGGGTTCTGTTCAGAAAGTCCTCACCTACGCCTATGTCTTCAAGAGTTTTATCTATTTTATCTTCCAGCAGATTCAGTATTTTTGTTTTAATATCTAGGTCTTTGATCCCTTCTGATTTTATTTTAGTACTGTATGAGAGAGATGGACCTCGGCTCATTTTTCTGCGTGTGAATAACCAGTTTTCCCGTCAGCATTTATAAAAGAGGTTATCTTTCCCCAATATATGTTCGGGGCCCCTGAAGGTCAGGTGGCTGAAGCTGCCCAGGGTTGTTTCTGCCTCCTCAATTCTGTTCCATTGATCCACATGTTTGTTTTTATGCCAGTGCTATGCTGTATTTATTTATCACTGTGGCTTTGTACCGTAACTTGAAATTCAGAAATGTGATGCTTTCTGCTTTGCTCTTGTTGCCTAGGATTGCTTCTGCCATTCTGGTCCCTTCTGATTCCATGTAAATTTTTTAATTGTTTTTTTCTGGTTCTGTGAAGAATATTGGTATTTTAATTGGCATTATATTAAATTTACATACCATTTTTAGTAATGTGGCCATTTTGACAGTATCAGTTCTGCCTATTCAGGAACAGGAAATGTCTTGCCATTTTCTGATGTCCTCTTTGATCTCTATTTTCCACTGTTGGATAGTTTTCATACAGACGTCTTTCACCTCTGTGGACTAGTTCTTGGGTATCCAATCATGCTGAAGCTATTGCAAATGTGACTGTTTTCCTGATTTCTCTCTTGGTTAGTTCATTGTTGGTGTGCAGGAGTATTACTGATTTTTTATGTACTGATGAGTCTTTGGGTAGAGTTTGTTGGTCTTCTATGTAAAAGATCAGCAAACTTTTATTATGACCTAATAAATTGTGTTGTTTCATACTACTAAGTTTTGGATGGCTTTTTATGCAACAGTAGAAAACCAGAACACAAAGTAAATTTGAACAAATGGTAGGTACTACTTACTAAACTCATTGTTTAAGCATTTGGAGTAGAAATTCACAACTGCCTCATTAAACTTTGAACTTCAGTAACTGCACTGCACGTGCTTCCAGGAGGCATATAGAGCCAGGAGGGTTATAAAGTAACAGAAGAAGTGGACCTTAGTCCCCTAAATAGTGCTCGACACGTCATAGGTGCTCATTAAATGTTTCCTTCATGAATGACTAAATATCACTAATAATAAATAAGCAGATAAATATTCTTTTGTGAATGAATGATAGACATCATACATTTTAGTACATTTTAAGTGCTTTGTACATCTTAATACACTTGGAACATGATTTTTACTCCAAGATTATTTTTGTGTCTAAAAGACGTTTTTATGAAATAGATTACAAAAATATTTAAGTACTTTGAGACAAAATGTGAGATTTCCAAAAAATTATACATTGGATTGGCCGTTGAGCATAAAATATGCATCTAAATAAACTTTTGTAAATCATTTCATATCTGTGCAGTATTGGAGTAGTTTTTTGTTTTTCTTTTTCATTAAGATGAATCCTCTGGACAAATTCTGATATAAGCAGCTGGCTAGAATGGAGAAAAGAAAATACAACTAATAAGAAATGTAGTGCAGATAGATGAAAAGGGAGAGGATTTAAACTCTACATTTTGGGCCTCTCACAAAACATAGTCTAGTGTGGAGAGAAAATGGTTTCCTCTCACCATATGGGTTTAGCTATACAGCAAGAGGAAAAGAAGAAAAATTGTAAAATTGTCATTTCTGGCTGGTAGTTGGGACACATAGACTGGTCCAAAGGCTCAGCTTACATGCCTGGGAGAGGTGGCTTATAAAGGTCACTACAGGGGAGAATGTCAATGGCAGCTGCACCTGCACAGCAGCCACACCAGGATGGTCCCAGTGTAACAAAGCACAAGATACTCTGGGTCTCTAACATTGCAACTATAAACTACCCCCAAACTTAGTGGCTTCAAACCATAATATTTCTCATGGTTTCTTGGGCTTACATACTAGTTTCAGCTCTGTGATTCTACCATGCAGAAGTTTTACAAAGACTCAGTGGACCAGATTCCAAGATGAGGCCCTCACCTGGCTACAACCGATGTGGGCTATTGTCTGGAAGCTTAGTGGGGACTGTCAGCTGGAGTAACTGTATGCGGCCTCTTCTTGTGTTTAAGATTTTTATAGCTTAGTGACTTAGTATCTAAGGTGAAACATCACAAGAGCAAGTGGGAACCATTTTTAAAGATGCAGGAAGTGGAAGCTGCTAGTCCTCTTAAAGATTAGGCACACTATTGATTCACGTCTCTTCTGCTATATTCTATATTCTATATTAGTAAAGGCAATCACAGGTCGATCCAAATTTTTGCAGATGGAGGATGTAAACTTCACTTTTTTTCCTTTTTAACCTAATAATTATACCTATGTATGAGGTATGATGTGATAATTCAGGATGTATGCTATATGTAGTGATCAACTCAGTGTTCTCTACAAACATTTATCACTTTGCTGTGTTGAAAACACTTGGCCTCCACTCTTCTATTCTGTATAAAATATGTGGTGAATTGTGAACTATACAGACTTCACCTCTTAGTGGAAGAATAAGAAGAGCATGGAGGGGGAAGAAAATGGTGGCAGCCTTCTTGGGGAAAAGTTACCACATGATGTATCTCCAGACAAATTTGTAGGTTCAATGAAGCTCCCACAGAATGGACTCAGGTTGACTGCAAGATAATCAAAGTGTTAAGGAGAAAATAAATTAAATAAGCCCAATTGCAAAAAGTAAAATAAAGTCTTCAGTCTCTCTCTCTCTACCCCAGTATTGCTCCCTGCTCACCAAACATACACCTGGAGGCAGGACGAGGTGGGTCAGAATTCTAACAAAGCCACTGGTGGGACTAAGTAATGGGCTTATGTCATTGTTTTATCTTTGACTATTCCCTCATGCTGGTATGACCTGGAAAATTACCCATTACATATAAGTAAAAATTCAGACTCAGAGGACTAAGATTTACCATCATCAAGACAATTCAAAAGAATGTACTGTAGGTTTGAAGACAATTTCCAGAGAGACATGCATTCTCAGAATGTTTCCAGTAATGGCAAAATCACTGGAATAAGTGGCTGACCTCCTCCCTGGGGGACTGTGCTCATTAAGATGTATGCGTTCAGGATGGTTAAAATTCCAGCTCATTACCTAATAGTTGCACCTTGTGCACTTGGATACCTTGGAAAATGCTTCCAGCTTTTCCATTTCAGTCATAACAACCAACTGACAGTCTTCCATATCTTTGAGAGGCTTTGAGGGAATGTTGCTATAGCAAAGTTAAAAGTGAAAAGGAAAAACTCAAAAGGAAGTACCACTATTAATAATCCTCTCTATTCATTTCCTTTGAAGTCATTTAAAACCATGAGGAATGAATTCTTCTTAGCTTCAGGATCAGTGCTCAAGTCTTCATTCATTCTTTTTTTTTTTTCTTTAATTTGCACATTCCATCAGGGAAAACAATACTCCATTCTCAAGAACAATTCCAAAGCCCAAGCCAACCGTGCCTTGGGAGCAATGTGCACCAATATTTATTGATCACTAGCATTTGTTCTTCAATTTTTCCACTAGAAGCTTCCTCTAACACTTTTCCTGTTGTGGAGTCAATTCATCCCCGCACCATCCTCCCTTTTGTTGAAGCATTTGACTCTGTATTTCCCCAGTATTTAATTTTTTTTCTCCCTTTTTAATTTATAACTAAATTTGAGCAGCTTTTAACTAAATTCGAGCAGCTTAAGATCAATTATCACTTGCATTCGTGCTTCGGTCTCCAGTACCAAGCGCAGTGCCTGACATCTGAGGGAGTACTCAGTCAATGTTTCTTCACTGAATAAATGTGATAAGAGGTTCTTCCAGAAATATGCCAGTAAGGCACATTGAAGAACCAACATGGTCAGTTTAATTATTACCAAAATAAGAGAAGTGACTTTAAGGAAGTTGCTTTACAAGTACGAGAAGATAAAATATGTATGCAAATATAATTCTGGACATGAAAGAATATGGTCTAGAGAAGGCGTTCTAGCTTATGAAGTTTGAGTGGGTTAGAAAACCAGCTCAGGATCTAAGGAGCAGAGGGATCTTTTGTTTATCCATTCTAGTCTAGAAAGTTAATGTACATGAGGACAAAATTAAAATTTTATTATTATATTAGTGATTTTTGCTATATAAATAAGTTTTATTCACTCTCACACACAAAAAGTAACCATACGAGATGACAGATATGTCAATCTACTTTACTATGGTAGCTATTTTACTATCTGTATATCTTTCCTAACATCATATTGTAAACTTCAAATATGCACAGTGAAATTTATTCAAAAACTCATTTATTGATCACCTTCTATATACTATATACACTTAGTTCTCATTTAAAAATTTTAATGTTTCCTGAAAACCCTGCCACTAAATTAAAAAACTTAAATGAAGAAATATCTTTATTCATATTAAAGGGAAAACATGATGTGTTTCATGTCTAAAATACCAAACACTAAGATATCAATTTTCCACAGACATAAAAATAATTGAACGATGACAGAAGAAGTATTTGTAAGTGTGCACTCCCATGTTCATTGCCACATTATTCACAACAGCAAAGATATAGACTCAAATTCAGTGTTCATCAGTTGGATGAATAGATAGAGATGGATGGTACATATACACTCTGGAATACAACGCAATCTTTAAAAAGGAGGAATTCCTGTCATTTACAATACCATAGATGAATCTGGGGACATTATGCCAAGTGAAATAAGCCAGAAGTGGCACGAAAAATCCTGTGTGATCTCACTTATGTGTGGATTCTAAAGTTGAACGCATGGAAGAATGGAATGGTGATTACCAGAGGCTGGAGGAAGTAGTTGGGGAGATGTTAGTGAAGAGATACAAAAAAATCAGTTAGACAGGAGGAATAAATTTAAAATATCTATTGTATAAGATGGAGATGATAGTTAATAACAATGCATAGTAATTCCCCAAATTACGAACATTCTCCCTGAACAGAACTTGTTTGTACAATGGGAACTTACTGTATTATATTCTTGAAAATACAGTGGTACCCTGGTCCATGAACTTAATTCATTCTACAGTTCTGGAAAAGATGGCCTCATTCCTGTTTGTGTGGGAAAGATGGCCATGGTTGTGTGCATCACCCAGTGCAGAATTCACAAGCAAAAACAAAATTTTGCCAAACACTTCTGTTTGCAAACCAAATTATTCATGAACAAAAGCATTTGTGAACCAAGGTACCACTTTAGATTATAAGTGTTCTCACTACACAAACTTATAACCATGTGAGGTGATGCATGTGGTAATTAGCAAAATTTAGCCATTCCACAATGTACATGCATTTCATATATCAGTTGTGCATATTTATCATGTTGAACACAATAAATATATACAGTTGTAATCTGTTAATTAAAATAAAAATTAAAAAATATTTATAAGTAATAAACTCTGAAAAGAAGTAAATGCAATGTAATATAAGGATGACACTGTAGAGGGTGGTGTGAGAGAATCATTTTTTGAACAGTGTGTTCTTTCTGCATCATTTTAATAAGTTTATGGGACTCATGATTTTCTCGCACTCAGACTTCACCTACAAAATAATGTTTTAACAAGGAAAAAGATCTAAAAAATCTAAAAAGTCTAAGAATGAGAGACCTTCAAAGCACAATGAGTAAGGCATACTCTCAACAGATTAAAGGGCTGCAGATAGCGTTACATCCTGCCTGCTTAAGTGCAGAAACTCAAATATCTGGGTTCATCCAAACAATACACAATTCAAATTTGTCCATAGCTAATTCCTCAAAACTGTTGAGTAAGTTGAATTTTTCTTTCCTTGGGATTGTAATTTTGAAAAATCATTTCTTATAGTATATTTATTGTGTTCTTCAATGGTTAAAAAAGGCATTGTAACACCAACAAAAGACCTATCATATACTATCTAGTGCTATATAAAACATTATCTCAAAATGTAAAGGCATAAAACTACATAAAAGTTTTCAAATAAATATTTATTATCTTATAGTTCCTATGGATCAGAACTCAAAATCACGTTAGCTGAGAGGTTCTGACTTGGAGTCTCTCTAGAAGAAGCAGTTAAGTCATCAGCTGGAGCTGCAGTCACCAGAAGACTCCACAGTGGAAAGATCCACTTTCAAGATGGTGCGCTCACATGACCCCCAAGTTGATGCAGGATGCTGGCAAGTGCCCTGGTTGCTCACCACATGGACTTTGCTGTAGAACTGGCTAAATATCCTTGTAATGCAGCTGCTGGCTTTCCTCAGAGTGAGTGATCCATAAAACTAAAACAGAAGTCATGATGTCTTTTATGACCTATTCGTAGAAACTAATTCTTCATCATTCCCAAACCCATACAGGTCATCTCTATCAGTTTGGGAATAAACCATACAAGGACGTTAATATGAGGATGAATCATTGTGGGCTCTTTTGGAGGATGGATATTAAAGATAGTATAATGTTTCAAGAGCCATTATAGTGAAATTTTGCCAGCTGAACAGGCAGGTTTTATGCTTTTATAGAGCTTATTATGTTCAAGGTAAAAAGAGCAAAATAAACAAAAAAAAATCAAAGAAACAAATTAATTGGGAATTTTGACCAGTGATTAATGTTGTGAAGAAAATTGAGCAAAGTGAAGTCCGATGGACAAGAGTAATGTTTTCTACTACAGTCAGGGAAAGCATCTGTAAGACAGTGATATATGAATTAAAATATGAATGAAGAGAAGGGGTTGGCTATGCCAAGATCTGGGAAAGAATGTGTCCAACAGTAGGAAGGAAAGCAAAGCTCCTGCGGCAGGAACACGTATGAGATACTCAAGGAATGGGCAAAGAAGCAAGGGAAGCAAGGAGAACAGTGGCAGGAAACAAGATCAGACAAGATCAGACATAAAGCAGGAAACAGAAGGTACAGCCTGTTAGGACAGAATAAAGAATTTGGATTTTATTCTGAGTATGATGAGATTGGAAAATGTTAAGCAGGTAAAAGACATAATCTATTTTACATTTTCCATAAACCACTTTATTATGGAGATTCTTTATAAAATATCTGTAATAATCCTGTCAAGACCCTACACCAGGATAGCTACCAGGGTGACTGGAAGCTGGTAAAAACAGGATATATTTTGTAGAACTATTCAGTGGGCTGGGTGCAGATGAAGTAGAAGAATCAATGATAACTCAAAGGGTTTGGGTTTGACAGAGAGAATGCTGTTACCCTCTACCAAATGGGAAAGACTGGCAGATTAATAGGTTTTGAGTGTGGTGGGAGAACCAAGAGTTTTCTTCTGGACGTGTTAATTTGAGAAGCCTGTAGGTTGTCCAAGTGGAGAAATCAGGTAAGATGCTGGATAGATCCATATCACAAGGGATAATCTAAACCTAGGAGATATCCTCATACACACAAATTGAGTCTGTATACATCCTTGTTGTATGATTTCAGAAAAGTGAAATGTTGTATGATTTCAGTATATTCCTACTGGGTATATCATGGAAGAATCATTGCCTAGATATTGGGATGGAGGAATCATTGACTAGGTACTGGCATGCAGGAATCATGGACTAGGTAGTGATATCAGGCTGCCCTTTCCAAGGGGAATGTATAATGCAGAAAGTGGAGGAAGAATTAAAGGACATAGGTATAGCGTTCAGGGAGGCAAGAAGATCTGTTGGGATGCCGGAGAAGTTCATCAAAGAACGATGATGGAAAGGGCTGTGATGGTGACAGCTGACATGGGATGGGAAGAACATCTTCCAGATATCTCTTAGAAGTATTTGAAACTAACATGGTAATTGAATGGACTGAGAAGAAGAGGGAGGGGTCCAAGAAGACTGAAGCTTTGAGCATATAAGAAGAAGAATATGGTAAGCTAAGATGGTGATTGGAATTTTTGTCTGTGGGAAGCACAGGGGAAGAAAAGAGGTGGCTGGGGAAGATAATGGTTCTAAAATTCAGCAAAATACCCAGACCAAAATATTCACTTCTAGTGCTATAGAAAGAAGACTGAGAACACAAATCAGGGCTTTTGTCATCTAAGGTTGTCCCTAAAGGTGAGAGGAAAAAGAATATGTTTAGGAGAAGAAAGAAAAGAAAAAGAATAGAGCTTCCCAGCCTAGTGTAGGTGGGCAGGGCAGGCACTGAAGTCCACAGATCATACAGCACCTAAGACTGATCTCTTGGCTTGCCAACGAATCCAAAGGCAGGAAGTGACCATCTCTTACACAACTGCCATTGTCACACAGAGTCCCTCTCCCTGGTTGTAACTTCTACTGTTGTCACTTCTGAGGCTGGGCAGCACCCTGCTTTCCCAAGAGAATCTGGGTCCCCTTTATGCTTCTTGTAGCGTCTGCTTTGTGACCCTGCTGCTGCTCACAACAGGGGTGGTTTCCTCAGCAAGGGTGGAGGCAGAGATGCTTGCCGGTTAATTCAAACCCTAATTCTCTCCTGTCTTCTATTTTTTCTACTTGTTCTACTTCTATACACACCAGGCTTGTGGGACGTGAAGAGGGGCTGCACAAATTATGTTAAAAGAGAAAGGCCTCGAGGCATCTTCTGTCCGGGGCAACTTGTCCCCACCATGGGGACATTAAAGAGCACATGTACGAAACATGTACACTTGGATGCAAAGATTCATCCTTAGTAACTTCACAGATTGCTGTTGGAGGGAGTGAAGTGAGGGGAAGGGAAATTAAAAAAAAAATTAATGCTTTAACAGGAAACTATCCCTCAGTATGTCAAAACACACCAGAGTGAATAAGGCAGTTTCATGAAATGTTTTACTTTGGGGAGATGGTTTGGGCATTAAGATATTGCAGCCTCTGGCTGGGACATTGGTTAGGTCCCCAGCAGACATGGTTTGCTATAATGTAGTATCTGTCACAGCATGACTTGATTTGCCCCCAGGAAAGTGACTAGATCGTCACATCACACCCCGCAAGTTAAAATTGCTCGGATTTCTTGGTTCTGACCGAGGGCCAATGAAACCTTCCTTTTCAAGGATGTTAAGATGTGAGTTTGAGGTATCACTCAGCCCTTTCTTACAAATTCCCACTTCAGGTTCCTCAGGGGAACCAAAGAAAGGCTTTATATAAGTTGCTGTTTAGGTTCTGGTCCCTCAGCACATCCCTCTTCTCGCCTCATTTTTCTTCTTCTTGGACTTGTTTTCTTCTTTTTGCAACTCCTCTACCATGATCCTTATCGGACACTCTATCTTTTTAGTCCTGCAGAATAACTTGTCCTGCTCTCCAGTAGTGTCTGTACCTGACAATTAAGGGGCAAAATTGTATCTGTCCCATTGTTGCTTGGAGGCTTCGAGACCTCCGTTCTTTGGTCAATTCATCTGCATGACCAAGTTTTGCTGCTTGTAAGTCAGACTTCCAGCTTTTCCTCAGGCCTCCCATCCTCTCTCTGTCTCCAGAGGTCACAGATTAATCCCCAGTTCTCTGGGGGTAAAAAAAAAAAAAAGTGCCATCTTTTCTTGCTCACCATTCTGTGTTAAATTAGAGAGCTGGGTGGGGCTGAGTCCCCCTTCAAAAGAGGGATTAAAGGAGAAATCCTGTATTTCTTTCCCAAGGCTATTATAACAAAGTATTACAAATTGAGTGCCTTAAGCAGCACAGTTTAGGAAGCTGGACACTCAAGATGTCCTTAAGGTTACTTCCTTCTGATAGCTCTGGGGAAGGATGTGTTCTGATTCCTGTTTCTGGTTTACAGATGGCCATTTTATTTTTGTGTCTCTTCACATTATCTTCCTTCTATTGTGTCTTTATCAAAATCTCATCTTTTAAGGACATCAGTTTCATTGGATTTTGGCCCACCCTAATGACTGCATTTTAATTTACTTACTTCCTTAAAGACCTTAACTATCAATAGGGTCACATTCTGGGGTGCTGGGAGTTAGGATCCCGGCACACAAATTATCTGACCTGGAGGTGGGGAAGGGGTATGATTTAGTCTGTAACAGATCCCTGTTGGCCCACGGAGGTTAGACCCGGAGCCAGGCTGCGCCCCAGTAAGTAGCAGCATGGCCTTCACAATGTGTGAGTTGTGTATTTCACAGAGTTCCTAGGCTGACTTGGCTGTCTTCTAACTGAAAAAAGTGACGGCATTTGTGCTTCTTTCAGTGGGGCAAGATGGTTGTCATAAATTCCTGGGATAATCACCACAGTCATTGCAGAAGGAGGGAAAGAGGAAAGCAAAGAAGCACAGCAGATGTGATGTTGTATTGAGTATGGACTTCGGGTTCTTCATTTTTACTTCTTGGGCCATGTGGAAGACAAAGGTAAGAGGGTGAGGTATGTGTCTTCTGCCTACATTCAAATAGTGTTCCTTAATGAAGTCTTCCCTGACCATCCCCCATCAGCCTTCCCACCTTGTTGCAGTAACCTATTTCCATTTCTGAATTCTTTCATTCCTTACATGTACCTTTATTTGGACATTAGCTGTATTACTATGTGCATTTATCTATCATTGCATACCAGCTTGCCCATCCGTCAGTGAAAAGAACCACCTTTGTTGCCGTTATCAAGCACCTATGATATATTTATCCCAGATTGAATGAACAACCTGGAGGGAACAACTGTGCGTGCACCAGAGAAGTTTCCAGTACTCTTATTGTACAGTACACTAAGGACAGAGAGCCTAATTAGTGTGTTAGCCCAAGTCCTCCAGGAAACAGACACCAAGCCAGGGATTTAGACACACAAGGGATTTAGTGGAAAGGGTCTGGGGGAGAGAAATGGTTGGAAGGGAGGGATAAGCAGAGATGATATGGAAAGGTTTCAGACCTAATGCAGAACTGACCTTTGGAGGGAGAAGGAGAAGGGGAGGGGGGGATATAGGAGAGTCTCAGGGGCAGCACAGTTCCCAGGAAGGTCCACCAGGCTGATGGGGAGTCCTTGAGCTGAAGTTGATGCTGTGGGAGTCCTGGATACTTGGGAATGAGCCCCTACCATCATCCCAGCCAGCTCCATTGATAGCCTGGGGCAGCCCTCAGGAAATGTAGCCTTGGGGCAAGCTTCAGGAAAATTTGAAAATGGACTTAGGAAGGAGATACTTGGGAGAGGTGTCACCAGCCCATTCCTCTCTCTGCAGAAGGAGGTCTGAATTGGATTTTTCAGGACTGTTATAGTATGGAATAATAATAACAATCAAAAGAAGTAGGAGAAGGAGGAGGAGAAGGAGGAGAAGGAGAAGGAGGAGAGGAGGAGAGGAGAAGGAGGAGGAGAAAGGGGAAGAGGAGGAGGAGCAGGAAGAGGAGGAGAAATACGAGGAAGGGAAGGGAGGAGAAAGAGGAGGAAGGGAAGGGAGGAGAAAGAGGAAGAAATGGAGGATGAGGAAGAGGAGAAAGAAAAGGAAGAAGTTTTGTACCATTAATTTCTTATGCATGACCTCATTATTGCTCACAACACCCCTACAAGGTAACCCCATTCCGCAGATGAAAAAAGGGAGACATAAGAGTTTTAGTCTTCTCCCCAGAGCTCTCTGCACTGAGTTGGCCAGAACCCAGTCCAGCATCCATCAGTCGCTCCACCATCTGATGCCAGGAAAAGACAGGGGACCCTAAATACCTTGCTGAGTATCTCAGTCCATCCCCCAACAGCAACCCAGTAACTCTGCCCACTCCTGACTCTGGGAGCCCTTCTGTGGCATAGCCTGAGCCTGAGGTCTTGCGGATCCCCCTTTGTGTTGGACACACATTTGTGTTTCCCTCGGTAACATGCCTTTTGAGTTCCACCGACAGGGAGAGTGTGTGCTGCTGCTTGTGCTAACAGGATTTAGCTGCATGTGACAGGAAGACTAATGTCGGCCCTGGGCCATGTGCTGCTGGAGACACAGAGTGTGGATGCTCTTTGTTAAGCTCCCAGGGTCTGGAAGGAAGCGGCTATGCTCTTGTTTAATTCCATATGAGCAGCTTTTTTATTTTTACAAATAGTCCTCTTGCTGTTAGGGAGTGAGTGAGAGACATAAATCATCATCATGTCTTTGGCAGCCAGGATTTCGTGGGCATGGTCCTCATTAAAATCTTTAGTTGCAGGGTTCCTGGAGACCTTCCTTTGATACCTAAAAACATCAAACTGAAAAAGCCATAGCAAGGAGGAGGAGGAGGAGGAAGCGGGGGCTGGCTGAGAAGAAAAGGGCAGAAGCTCATGAGGACCCCAGAATTGCTGTTGGGAAAGAGCATGCAAAATTCAAATGATTATCATTCACAGCTACAAAAGAAAAAATTGCAGGAGCAAGAGCAGCAGAAGCAATAAAACTTCCCTGCTGAACAGAAACCAATCTGCTGGAGAAAGGAGAGAGCAGGCTACCCTGGCAGGAAGGGTGGCTGCTAGAGGCGAATCAGGAAAAAGGAAAAGTTCTCTGAGCTTTTCTCTCCCCAGACCTCAGCCCAGCAGGTTGTGGCCATCAATGAACTAACCTTTTCCTAAGGCCTGGTCTCCCTGCTGGGCAGGAATCCAATCCCCGGGCAAAGGTCACTGGGAATACCATGGGGCTCTTGGCAGTGGTTGTTCATTCACAAAATGAGCTCCTTTGTGATAAAAGGAGCCAGAGCAGAGCGGCTGGTGTGCATTCCAAGCTGGTGGAGGAGAGCCGACAATAAGCCGCTCGGTCAGTGGGAACCCAGCAGCACATGCATCTCACTTTACAGGATTGATGTGGCCCTGCAGAACCATGTACCTCCAATTCCTATAAATCAAATCGCATTTTAAATGCACCAAGGGAGCTGGCCATTTCAAGGAACCCTGTGGTGAGTCTTTTTGAAAAGTGAAAAATCACTGCTGAACTGATCTATTTTGCCAGGAAGTAACAAATATTTATTAAGTGCTTGTCATGTACCAGGCAAAGTGCTAGGCACCATGAGCATTTCTTAAAGTGGGGGTGTACCTGAGCCTGGGAAAAACTCTTAGAGTTAGTTTTGGTTTGGGTTAAACTAGGATGAGCTAAGCATAGAGCAAGAGGAAGGACTCCAGCTGCAGGCATGTCTGCACATCAGGGCTGAAGGACATCCACCAGTTGGCCTTCCTCTAAATGGCCATATTTCTCATTCACAAGGACAAGCAACACTTAATGTCTTTTTAAGATCTGAAAGAAGAAGGGATGGCCGGGGATGCAGAGAAAAGCCTGGGGCCTCTTACATAACCTAAATCATGTTTTCCAGTCAAAATCCACCCATAACGCCAGTATCCCTTTGCTATGGTTCTCCAGGAAACTCGATGCCAAGCTTATCCGTTCCTGACTCTTCTCTACAGTTCGGTGTCATATCAATTTGCATATGACTTAAATCATAAGTTAAATTAGATCTCTAGGACATTTGTGGAAGGTGTAGCCTCTAACCTTTTACATTCAGGAAATACATTATACTTGAAAATAAGTTCAAAAGAGATTCGAAATTAAACTCAGGCTATTGAAAAGCAAAACAAAAACATTTGCACAGATGCAGATGTAACTTGGAGGCTAAGAGCACACAGAGTCAAGTTAGTACTTGGCCATCAGCACTGGAAGCCCAGGTCTACTACCCTGTGGTGACACGAGCTGAGAGGCAAGTTCTTTGCCAGATTAAAGTTTTAGTTTGCTTATCTGTAAAATGTTGATAAGTAATAGAACCTACCTCATAGAGTATTTGTAAAAATTAAATCATAAGTGATTTTTATATCTAAAGGTTCAGAAAAATATCCAATATGTACATGGTACAAGCTTTAAAAAATGTTATTATGTTTTTGTAGTTCATTTAGAAAAACAAAGCTCTAAACATACATTGCATGGTTTCGGAGTTCAACTACCTGGTAGTAGCTGGTCATCAATTGGAGGAAACATCATAAAGAATGGCGAATACATGCACTAAAGTCTTATGACTGTTGGAAAAGCCAAAGTGAAAGAAATTCTAAGCAGGTTCTGACCTTCCAATCCAGAATGCTTCTTGGTCAAACAAACAAAAAAATAGGACCTTTAATTATATAGGACATTTAAATATATACATATATTTATATATACACATATATATGTATATATTTATTTTTTTATTCAAAGCTAGAATGAGCTATAATGTGCTTCAACTAATAGAGAAGATAGTTACCACTTTTCTTTTGGGAAGTAGTTGGGTCATAACTAGAAATTGTCCACAATCTTTCCAGAAAGAAATGGACAGAAATAGCAGAGTTCTATTTTTTTAAGGGGAACACTTGGCTCTAAAGTTCTAAGGAGAATACTGATGATACCTATCCTCATCTGACAAAGGCAGTAAGGAGTACGGTGAGAAGTTCGGGGTGCCGCTGACATACTACTGGCACTTCCCATGCATGGGGGAAGCTCGTTGCTGGAAAATGCAGATGTAACACTGTGGTGCACACACCCTCAGACACTCGTACACACCTGCTCAGTTTCCTGAATGGAATGGGCCTGTCACAGCTTCCCATTCTACTGGTGTGACCCATTCCACAGGTGAGATTGTGATTATTCAACCTGTGCCTCTTACCAAGAACAGCAACAATTTAGCACCACAACATTCACACTGGCTAAGCAATTGGAGATTCAGCCCAGGCAGAAAGAATTCTTTTTACCTGTAGCAATTCAGTAGGCTGCACATGCTCACCATATGCTGTCTCCTTAAATGTTCTGTATTAAAATGGAATGTACTGAGATAATGTCTCCGGGAAACTTCGCGAGCAGAGCACAGATCCCAGGGAATTCCCAGAGACCTTTCCTTGCACCTGGGTAGAATCCACGATGCCTTGAGGAATCTCCTTTCCTCGTCACATCTTCTGAAACATGTCTTCTACAGCTCTGAAGCAGAGTTGAACTCATTTATAACCAATGACAAGTTCATCTCTGGCCTGGGGCTTCCCCCGGCACTTCCTCCTGCAGCAGGCCTTCCCCACACAACTGCCTGTGAGTCGTCCTGAAGAAGTAGTCCCGACTACCTCACGATATGTTCGAAAAGCTACAGCGTTTCACGTACACATTGATTTGAACAGTAAGCAAAATCCCGTCTCAAGTCAAAAAATAGAAAACAAAACCAAACAAAAAACAATGTTTGGACAACCCAGCCCCAGAGTAAGACAAAATCAGGGTCCAGATGCCAACATAGTTATTCAAAAAGACAGTGCAGTTCAAAAATATAAGTGACAAAAGTTCAAAGGCAGTTGCAAATGTCGCAGAAGAGAAGCAGTGAACCTCCTTCATGGAGCCACTAGGAGGTGACCAGCACAACGGCTAAGAAAGACAGAAATGGTAGAATTGTGTCTCCCTCCACAAAGCAATCCAAAGAGGAGGAAGGTGGAGGACCATGGCTATGTCTGAGAAGGAGGCATTGTGTTGGGGACATACTGCTGGACACTGAAAAATGTGGTTGTGAAATTTGGCAGGTTGATATTCAAAGAATAAAAATCACAGCCAAGCTACAGAGGGATATCTATCTGATCTCAGCACTGGCAGGAAGCAGAACTGCAAAAGTTTTTGAGGTACCCAGAGGAACCCTAACTTCCTGCAGAAGCACAGATATCCATGAATTGAAGCTAGGCTCTAAATCCATGAGAAACCACACGGAGTCCTACCCTAGAACAACAAATGGTAGCTCTCTGTGTTCATGCATTTGTCGCCACTCCGTCTTCAGGAAAGTCGATGAGCCCAATTGTCAGGTAACAAGGGACTTAGGGCTCCCTGAGACCCAGCTGAGACAGTGACCCAGCTGAGAAAAGCAAATGATGAGGCTCTCAAATCCTAGGAAGGGGCTTTGATGTCAAATGCAATGGACTCAACGAGGGAAGTAACAGAAATGGGAAGGCCTTCTAGAAACGCCACTCCTGCCTGCTTGTGAAAACCCAGGGCAGTGTCTTCTTGTAGCTGTGCTGGGCTTACAGTTCAAGCTTTGTGAGGTGTTGGTGAATCAAATGCTATTGAGGTACACTATGCAAGGTCTCTCTAGGGCTGGAATCTACCTTGGTACTTACTAGCCAGTGACCTTAGCAAGCCTATTCATATCTCTGAGCCTCAACTTTCTTGTCTGCAAAGCAAAAGCAATCATGTCCTCTGCGTAGAATTGTGATGAGGACGACATGTAAAGACCTTTTATATAGTGCTGGCACATTGCCTGGCACAGATAGAACTCACCATCTTTATTTTCATTATTATTGTCTTCTTCCTTCTTACCCAAGACCATCATGGACTTATTTTTCAGGTAACAACTGATTCTTCTGGCCATCCAGGCAGACAAGCTATTTCTTTCTTCTTTCCCTTATACATATAATCACGTCCATTATATGATATCAGCAATAATGACTAAGTACCTCACTATCTTTTGTTGATTTCTAAAAGGAATTTCTCCTCTCTTGGGTCGTTAATGTCTGAAATTTGTATTCCTTTCCCTGGTTCTTGCCTTTCTTTCTTTATTGCGTGCTAGGCAACTGCCTGGAAAGTCTAACCCTCAAGCCGACACCCCCAGGACTAGCACTGGAAAACAAGAAAGAGAGGCAAAGTACCTTGAAAGGTAACCCTAAGACTTTCCAAGTCCCTCTTCCACCCTCCACACCTGCAGCCCAGGCCTTCTTCTCGCCTCGCTTCTCCACTCCCAGATGTCACTCCAATCCTCTGTGAAAACACCTGAGAGACCATGGAGTCCTGGTTTCCCCAGTTCCCTGCTGGCCACTTCCACCTTCTAGTCTCCACAGTCCCACTATTATACCTCATATAGTGTTTCTCTTTCCTTAAGAGGCCCATATGAAAAGGAAAAAGAAATGGGGCACAGAGGAAGGCATCTCAGGCCTTACAATACCTCCACAGTGATGTCTGGCTTTTCAGTTAGGGGAGAGTAGAAAGCATGAGCCCATCTCCTGCTCTATCTCAGAGGTGAGGAGGAGACATCAAGACTACCTATCTGAAGCCACAGATGGCGGCTCTGTGAACAGGAGCTGGAGTTTCATTCTTTGAGATCCTGAGTACAAAGGAGAGCAGAAGACAAAGACTGAGCAAGGGGTTCCTATCACTACAATTCTCCTCTTCCTTCACCATCTCTGCTCCACTGGGATTCCCACTGAAGCCCTTAGGAGCCTAAGGAGAGAGAAGAAGCTGAGTATTTCCTTGCCTGGGCCAAGGTTGGGAGGTAGCAGCGGTGGGGGTAAGCAAGAAACAATGTCACTGTTGCCCAGGTTGAGCTCTGGGATACATCTGCCAAGGTGCTGCTCGCGATAGTGGTAAGTTGGTTCTGTAGCTGAGATGCCCAAAGCACTAGCCTGGACACCAAGCATGTTTGAAATGGCACGTTCTTTTGAAAAGAAAGAGAACCCATAAATCTGAGATATCATGTTTTTCATTTTCTAATCATAGCAACTTAATCAAATGGAAAGACACCCAATCCACAGAGTTTGGAGAAAACCAAGACTAGAGGGAAGAATTCCTCATATGAAAGAATCTGACACAACCACAATTACACTTTAGGAATTTGTCCTAAGTAAATAATCAGAAATGCATGGAGAGAGATAGACACGAAAGATGATCAAACAGAACTTTACTTGAGCAGTTAAAAGCTGGCAGCGCCCATTTATTTATGGGGCCCAACTAAGGAAGTCCTGGGATATACAAGTGATGAGGTATTACTCAGTCAGTACTGGAGATAAGTGTTTAATAACACAGAGAAATGCTCAAGGTGCACTAATAAAAGGTAGGAGACAATGCTACATAATTAACGTGATCCCAGTTCTATAAAAGTACACACATATAGCAAAGATTAGAAAGAAATATAAGAAAATTCACAGTGATTTTCTCTGGGGCATGGAATTAGGGCTGATTTGTTTTCACTTGTCTTTTTTTTTTTTTGCTTTTAAAATTTTTCCTATAATTAGAACATTTATCTTTTTCTAATTATAAATTTATTTTAATTAGAATTAAATGAGTAATTAGAGAATAACAGCTTTAATTAAAGAGAAAAGTGTCCTGTAACACAGAGTACTAATAGCAGGCACTGTTTGCATTTCTTTCTTTTCTCAGCCTGAAAGAGGCAAAATTATTATTATTTTGTTTTCAGAAAAATCTTTCTATCTGCCTTGGCCCTTCTTAGCATTCCTCATCTCCTCCCAGTGTGGTGCTAATAGAATATAGAATCCACGTTAAATTAGAGTTTCAGATAAGAAACGAGTAATATTTTGATACATATATGTCCTGATGTTGTAGAAACATACAGACGCAGAAAAATTGCTCATTATTTATCTAAAAATCAGTTTTACCTTGGCGTCCTATATTTTATCTGATGAGTCTGGCAAATCATTCCTCTCGCAGGCCATTCCCTCATTTTGAGAAGTCTGTTAATGTTTTTTATAAGAATTAAAGTAAAACTCTTAAGGAAACCAGCTAATTACCTTAGATCCAAAAGAATAGGGGAAAAAAATCCCGCTGCTAGTCAAGGAACCCTCATAACTTTGGATTTTATATTTTAACCTCTAGCAACGAGGAGAACAAATTCTAATTTGGTCCCTTCTAACAACTGAAATCAGCATTATTTTTGTTTTTTTAATCTTAATTGATACATAATATACATATTTATAGGGCACAGTATGACAATTTGATACATATACACAATGTATAATGGTCAAATCAGAGTAATTAGTTTTCCATCTTCTCAACATGAATCATGTCAGTGTGTTAGGAACCCTCAGACTCCTCTAGTCATTCTGACATAATAATTTATTACAGACTATAGTTGCCCTCTGTGCTGTAGAACACTAGCACAGATTCCACCTGACTCTCTAACTCTTTTGGCACCCAGTACCTAACCTCTCTCCAATTCCTCTTTCCCTTCCTAGAGAATGGCCACTAGAGTGTGACCACTATTTTAATTTAAGGAAAAAGAGCCAGAACCATTATAAACATCACTTACAATAATCTTAGTGTTGCGGCCAAGCAGACACAATTTAGGCTGACTAAAATTAGTTTCTCCTTTACTAAAGGTGGAAGTCCTTGGGGCTACTTTCCAGGGTTAGAGACAACCACATTTTGTTCACCTGTGCTGCTGAGCACTAATTTCTGTGCACAAGTATTTCTTTCTTCAGACTAATAGTCATGCCAGACCACTAATAAGTATTCTTAGAAAATATAGAGAGGCGTGTTTCAGAGAAATATTGTGCTAATTTTTAATAATGACACTTTTGCCTCATCACATACATGAAGTTGTCGCAAATCTTCCAGTTATTCTGTCCCACATACTCTGAGTTCTTTGTAAGGCTTTGTTATGATAAAGCGATTGAACAGTGCCACTTGGCTCATCCTTATGTCTCTGGATTAGACTGTGTACAAACCATGCTAGCAAAAACAGATTCTCTTTGAGCCTTGATGTAGTGGAAAAACCCAGGCTGGTTGAAGCCACCGTCAAGTATTTCAAGGTAGTAGATATGTGATGAGTTCAGGTCCATGTTTTGCAAGCTATGTGACCTTCAAGAACTTAACCCACTCTGCACTTTTGTTTCCTCAGCTATAAAATAAGGGTCATGGTGAGGTTTAAATAAGCTTAGGTATGTAAAGTTCTTAGAACAGTGCCAGGCACAAAGATAAGAACTACAAGGTAGGTGATCGTTAATATTATCATTTTACACTACTGACGAGTGTGAAAATTGTCTCAACATTTCCAGCAAACAACATGGTAACATGCAACAAGAACCTTAAAGCTATTTTTACCATTTACTACCATGAATCCATTTCTAGAAACCTACAAAATAAGTGACGGTATAAATATAATATAGGTATAAAAAATTCATCGTATTCTTATTTATCATAGCCAGATACTGGTAGCAGCTGAGAGTCTAACACCAGGAGTCTTACTAAATGAGCAGAGGTATATCAATTTGATGAACTATTTACACAGTCACTAAATACCATGTTTTAAAAGAACATTTATTGAGTGTGACAGAAAATCATCAGGATTAGCTAGAAAAAGGAAAAAGCATAATAAAACAGAGTTTCATTTTATTTCCTAGTCTACATTGACAGACCCTTGTTATAGCAGCAAGGTAAAGGCTATTTGTCATGTGTTTGTCTTTTTTAGACATTTATACTAGTGTTCAGCAGTAGAATCCTTGAAGTATGTATGTATATATGTATGTACATATATACGTATGTATGTTCAGTCTAATGGAGCAAGCAAAGACCACATTAACATATTAACAAACCCAAGAGAGATAACAAAAAAGCTATAGAGAAGTAGCAAACAGACTTTTCCTCTCATTGGCTGCTCTAATCAAATGAGAACAGATGCCTGGCATGGTGTGCTCAAAGTGACTCTGATATTCTGTCCCTGCTCATGGGAGAGTGCTGTAAAGAATTAGTAACACTTGCTATGGAGTTGGGACCGTATAGGCTGCATATGCAAAGTATATTTGTTATCCTTGATTCTAATGATAAAGGTGGCCAAGGCATCACAAGAAAGGTGAATGTATTCAAGAAAAATTCAAAAGACGTTCCAAGATTCTTAATGAATTTGCTCTAGAATCTTTAACTTGAAAATACATAACATATTACATCGAAACATGTGAAGAAGCCAACAAAGGATTGATTAGATAAGGGGTGAAAAGGAGAAACCAAGTAGGTTAGACTGGAGACTGAAAAACAGATAATGCATAGAACAGATTCATCATTCCATTTGTTGGGAGGTCATGAAAAGCCAAGGATTCAAGATAGAAACTGACAAAATTCATCTCTTTTTATTCTCCCAACATTTTCATATAGTATGAAATGCAATTTGTCAAGGTAGAAATTTTATCAAGGAAGAAACTGAGATCCGAAGATGTTTAGGATCACACTGCTAGAAGCCCTCCTTGTGCATAGGTCTGTGTGATATCCACAACTGGAGCTCTTTCTAAACCCCTAGCCACCTCTCTGACAACGAGGCAAAATCCACTACTCCCTGGATTATGGGAAGATTTTGCCATCAGGTTAAAACCAAGGAAGAAATCAGCGATCTAAATATTGCTATATTGACTATTTCACTTTCAAACTCTTATCAACGCTATCTGATTTGGCTGGATCAGTTAATGATTTTCAAATAACCAAACCCTGACATAGTGATTGCATGGAATTTTCATAACTATTCTAGATAGAATGCCCTGCAGCATAGTGACAGTAAAAAAAAAAAAAAGATTTTGTCCTCGAGGGAGAAAGGTGAGGTACGTACTGAGACCATCAGAGGGAGCCCTTCATGACTATAGGCACTGAGCAAGTCCAAGACAGACCCAAGAGCTAGCCTAGCTCCAGATTTCCTCAGCTGGTCTCAGCAGCAGAGCCACCAAAGGCCAGATCCAATTCAGTAAACACAGACTCTTGTTAGGCAAGTGCTCCTGCTTTGCTCAGTGTCAGCCCTCAGTTGCACATGGCCTGAGTACTAACATATTCTGCAGAGAGGCCAAGTGCAGAAGTCTGTACTGGAGATTTTCTGCTGTTGCAAGAAGAATGACCATAGAGGGCTCTCAGCCAAGGTCAACCTGGAGTTGGAAGACTGCGGCCAGGCTCGGTGGAGCCAGAGCCAAGGTGGAAAGCTGCAGGCGCTGGGAGGGCAGCAGCAGGGCGGCTAGAGCGAAAGGCCAAGTGTGGGAATGTTTATTGAAAAGAACGTGCTAAGGAGAACCCAACCCTTACACCTTGGGGATTTGGGAACTGGCCGTCTACAACAGAGCGCTCTGCCAGATGAGTTCAGCCATTCCCACTTCATAAAGTTTTTGATACAAAAATTGAATGGCAAACCCAGCCATGAATTACTAAAAGAAAATTACTGAAACAAATTGTTCTGCTTTTTCAAATCTGTTTGGGTGGGGACTAGGAGAAGAGTAGGAAGAAAACTCCCTGGCTACTGGAGGAACAACCCTGTCTAAATCCAGGATCCAGGGATTGCTGTATCTTCTACACTTTCTCACCAGAAGGGGAGGGGCAAATTCTGAGCCTACGTGAACACAAGCGTCTGGATCTGGTTGCCAGGAGAGATGGGGGAGATGGCAGGGATTCTCAGGGGAAGACTCATTCATGTGTGACCCTGAAGTAAGAGCCCCAGACTGCCCTTGGGTGACTGAACTTCAAGGCATGTGTGAGATAGGCAGTTTGAGGAAGAGACGTGCTGATTACATATCTAATTTTCTGTCACTATCTTCACTATGTCACATGTGTCACTGTGGTTTTCCGGATTACTTTTGACCCCTAAATACCCAAATCTATTTTCCCTGATGACTCAACTTGAATTTTTTCTTGGCATTGGTTTCATTTCCTTACTTCCTATCAGTATCACTTCTCAGAGCATTACTGGGGTTTTTAGTGCCTCCCACACTCCCAAATACACAGAAGATTTTGTAGACTGTGGAGTCCCCTGGTCTTTCTCTCTCTTGATCACTCAAAGTAGTATCAAACCTCACCACGTTGTCTAGCCTTGCT
This sequence comes from Hystrix cristata, assembly GCA_004026905.1. Taxonomy (NCBI): domain Eukaryota; kingdom Metazoa; phylum Chordata; class Mammalia; order Rodentia; family Hystricidae; genus Hystrix; species Hystrix cristata. The sequence goes on along the minus strand of PVJO010000052.1, from coordinate 55,292 downwards.
GCTTCTGGATGTGCCTATATAGCCCAGTCTTTGTCCCTTGATCTTTTTCCCGACTTTCAGGGGTAAGGTAGTTGAAGTCACCACAATTTCTCTTTCAAGTTCAAGGAATTTGATAAATGAAGTTGTGTGGGGTCTTGGCAGGCAATACATCTGAGCGAGGTACAATGACCATCTGTAGACCAGTCCCTTTATCCCTTTTTTAGAGACACAGATTCAAGTTGCTTAGTTAGACTTTTCAGTGTGTCTCTCTTTTTTATATTTCAGCTTTATACAATTATTCCTAAATCTTCCAAACTGACAGCAAGAGAGAGTAATTTGAAAAGACTGCTCAATTTAAGTCTTTTGAAGATTTGCACCATAGCTGCATTTTTCTAATATCCTGGCATCTACTCTGTTCTCCTGGACTTTTCAAAAACAATCATAAGTAGATGAATAAATCTAATAACTGATTCCATCAATATTCTTGAACCATCTTTTTGGATTTTCTGCTCTTGGATATTTTGCATTTAAAAATTTTTTCGCATCTATAAATATTCCAAAAGAAGAACACACTGAAGGAGCTCATGGATCTCATTAAGGATATGGAATAGATACAGATTCCTATGTTGTTTCTATATCCAGAGGATCATTTCTGGAAGAAAGAAGAAAATTTATAAATTCACAAATTGTCTTTATAATTACACAACAGGTTTTGTCCATTTCACCATTAGCTTTGGAAATAAAATAAGATTATGCATTTAAAATTTTTTTCCAAATAAAATGCTCTGTCTTGCTATCAGGGGATCGATTTTTCTTTTTTCTTTACTGATATCCTTTTCTCTGTTGCAATAGAAACAAGAAGTGAATGTTGTTTCTGATCCTGATCGCCCCACTGAAATTTGGTGTAACCAGCAGAGGACAGAGCAGCTCTTGCACTGGCTAGTGGCACCACTGGCCAGTAGAGGTGCTGCTGAGGTTGCCTAGGCTGTGCATAGGCCTCTGAAAGGGCCCCTCTGCTACTTTTCCTAAAAGCTTTGAGGGTTCAAGTGATGCTTTTATAATAAAGCCAAAACCCACTTCCCTTTGCCACCCAAACTTCTTATTTTGAACAAAATTTCACTGAATTACCAGGGGATAATTGACATTTTTTCAATTTTGAGGCTTCCCATCAAAGAACATAATATAACTCATGTTTATTCATGTCTTCAGCCATATCCTTTCACAGAGTAAAGGCTGAGCATTCCTAACTCATAAACCCCAAATCCAAAATGATTTAAAATCTAAAACTTGTAAAGAGCCCATGCAATGTAAAAAGTTGAAAAATTCCAGATCTAAACTCTAACAGGCCACAGTCAAAATGCAGGCACACTAAAAATATTGCATAAAATTACTTTTGGCTATGTAAATAAAACATAAATGAATTTTGTGTCTAGACTTGAGTTCCATGCCTAAGACAATTCATTATATACGTGCAAATACTCCACACTCCAAAACCAATCTGAAATCTGAAATACTTATGATCCCAAGTATTTCAGATAAGGGAAAGACACTTATAATTTTCTTCATATAGATTTTCCCCATTTATTGGTAGATTTATTCCTTTCTACTTACAGCTTTTGTTGTTTCTATAAAACATTTTTCTTTCTTTTACATATTCTGAGTATCACTGTACCCTCCAGATACATATATCTGATTATTTGTTGAATTGTTTTTTCTAGTTCGACTGATTTTTTTTTTAATTTGAGTCGCTTGGAGTTCCTAGACAGACAGAATTCTATTTCTAGTTATTATATATTTTTCCTTATTGTAATGGCCAGGACATTCACCATGATGTTGCCTGACACCAGGGTTAGGTGACGTCACTGTCTTATTTCCACTTTAAGATCTTGCCTTAGTATCTCACCAGTGCAAATAGTGTATTGTATCTTAACGCAGCAACTCTTTAGGGAGTTAAAGAGAGAGAGAGAAATTTTCTATCCAACTCTGCTAAGATTTCATACCAGGAAAGATGGTGAATTTTGTCAAATGCAAAATCTCATAAATGTAGAAATCTTATAACAACTATTGGTATTCCAGAATAAAGCTCATCTTACTACAGTTTTTCTGCTTTTGCAACATTTCCAAAAACATGAACGTTATAGGCAAATATCTGTAAATAAATATATTTCTTGGGAAAAGAAGACCATATTTTGTTGTGGTAGTATCTCATTTTCAGAATTAAAATTTATAAAGAATGTAAATTATTATTCCAGATAAAGACCCTAATAACAATACAAAAAAACAACAAAATTATGGCTTTTAAAACAAAAATTATAGGTGTCATTTGAAGCTCTGACGAAGAGAATAAAACAGAAAATCCTACTTTTATAAATCAAATCAATTTTCCTCTTTTCAATTATTAAAATATTTCCCATCTTTACAACGTACCTCATCTCTCTCAAACTCCTAACTCTTCAGCCTCAGCCACAGAAAAAGGACCAGCTAGAAAGAAAAATTGTAGTTCCCCTCCATACCCAGGAATCATACTTCACTTAAAACAAACAGTTGGTAAAATTCCAGACCCGACGGGGATGGGACACTCAACAGCTTTGCCTTCCACGTGGAGAAGACGGAAAGAGGCTGTTGTAGAACAGGGACCAATATTAGCTGATGTCTGGAGATGTCAGAACAGTTAATGTGAAATACTAAACTCCTGTGAAATCAGTGCTCTGATGGAGTAACTCCTGAACACTCTTGGTACCGTATTGCACACCAGGATTAAGAAAACAGCCCTTGGGTGTTTCACAATAGTGCCTTCCTCACAGCTGACCTCATGTGCTTTCCAAAGTCCTTAATTCTGCCACTTTCAGCATCCCTGTCTCTGTGGATTTATGACGTGTCGCCAATATTATTACTTTCCCTGCTCTACCCCTTCCACCCGAAATATCTTAAGCATTGTTAGTAACACATTTCCACATAAGGGTGCTGAAAAGGCAAGAAGCAGAATTTCTCAGCAAAAGGAGTTACAGGTAAAGGGGCTCCCTTTCCCATGTAAGCCGGTACCCAAAAGGCCTTGCACACTACTATTGAGAAAGGTAGAACAGAGCGAACAGGGTTATCCCAAGGGAGCAGAAAGATGCTTCAGGAAGGAGACTGGCCCATTTTCTAACATTCTCAGTGCCAGCCGGCTCTGGGAGCAGACGCCCACCAGATCTCACACGGGCAACACTCATTGCCCTAGAAGCAGCTCAGTGCCCATTTTCCTGAGGCTTTGGGATATCTAGTAGCGTGGAATAGCTACTAGAATTAATGTTTCATTAATATAACTATCACCATGAGAACCTGCACATTGGAGAAACCGTCAGTCCTTGTAGTCCACCCTCATCTTTGAGAGAAGTAAAACAGGGACTGAGTATGAAATAATTTTTCATGGCAAATCTCCTCTAACCCTTTCGGGAAAGAACTGCTGTTGCCACACTTATGTCACTCTTATATAAATATGGAGCTCAGATGATATAAACGTGGAGCTCTTCTGTACTCCCTTATTCTCTGAGTACTAAATAAATACTTGTTGACTGACTGATTTTTCCTTCCTTGCTGATAATGCAAAGCAAAAGAATGTCAACTGACTGCCGGGTAATATCCTGCTCTCATCTGCTAATTAATCTCCACCAGAAAACATCCCAATCCCTGCATCAGATAGTAGTCCACCCAGTAGTACTGCAGGCAGATCACCATCCCCCTTTCAGGAGTAGCAGTCTCAATCACCCAGCTTCTAGGAGGGTTGGCTGCTAACGTCAGTAGTTGCGTCTCTCTCTAGGACTCATACTTGGCTGGAAGGAGGCTGCTTCACTCAGTGTTACAGTGGCCATGTTCCATGACTGGACAATGGTTCTCTTGTCTTTATGCAGACAAGTCTGAGCAGGTAGCCCAACCCTAGTGTTCCCACGGGATCCGTCAAGGCTTGGGTACAAAATGTATTGCAATGTGCCTTTCCTTTTGCTCCACTCTCCTCCCCTCCCCATCAATAGATGGCGGTCCTGAGACTGCTCTCTCATCTCCATTGCAGAATCTGTGTTCCAAGAAATCAAACATAAGCTTTATCCTCACTCCTCCTGTTTGGCTTCAAGTATTGTGTCTCCTCTTTTTTCGTGTAAACAGATATCTCCACGAACACATACCTGTGTCTATTGTGTGTGTCTGCGCTGCAGGGCTTATAGTTTATTTTCATCTCTAGTCCCTACCAGTCCAAACAAGGTCTGCATCCAGTGACAAAAATATGATTTGAGATGGATTAAGCAAAAGGGATTCTATTAACACACAGGATGTGAATGTTCAAGAAGTAGTCTGGCTCTAGCACCAGCTTGATCAGGATTCACACAATGTCACCAGCCCTACTACAGTTTGGATATAGGTTGAGTATGTTCCCCAAGGGTTCACATGTTGAAATCTTGGTCCTTGGTGTGACAATGTTAGGAGGTGGGACCTTTAAGAGATGAGGCCTAGTGGGAGATCCTTAGATCAACTGGGAACCCCAATTTTCTACTGGCTTCTGGCTTGCATGTGTGATCTCTTCCTTCCACATGCACATGCATCATTGTCATTCATCATAGCAACACAGCCAAGGAGGCCCTCACCATATCCTGCGCCATTCTGTTTGTACTTTAAACCTCTAACATTGAGAGCTAAATTAACTTCTTTTCTTTATAATGCTAGCCTGCCCAGGGTATTGTGTTATAGCAATGAAAAACAGAGTAATACAAGGACCTATTTATTTCTATTTCTTAGTACTGCCTCTGCTATGTTGGCTTCACTCTGAAAAACTTGCACGAATTAGCTGTTGTCACAAAGACACTGCCTAACCAGCAAGCATGAAATATCAGAGGCATTCAGCAATGGGCATTTTTCTCTCATACATCTTCTGGGCCACTGATGCCAACTACACCTTTTGGGGGATCTGCTGAGTCAGGGTCTAGGCTACTCGGCTTCACTTGAGGCTCTTGGTACACGTGAGTCCTCAGTACAAGCTGGGAATGCATCCTATGGTCAAGCTGAGACAGGAGGACTACCTGGGAGATGCCCCTCATAGCTACAGTAGCTCCACAAAGAGCAAAGCCATACCAAGTCTCCGCTTGCATCACATCCGCTAACATCTCACTGACAAAAGCACGCTGACGGCCATACCCAAACTGAAGAACTGCCCGTTGTAAGGCAAGCAGTGGCCAAGCCCAACATCAAGGCAGTCAGTGAAGAGGTGTACTCCTCTCATAGAAGGCTAAGGGAGGAGTAGGTGAAGGTCTGAGAAATCCCCACACCTGAGTCTTTCCCAACATGCATACAATATTATCGGCACTTATTTCTTTCCGATTTCAGGCTCAAGGAGAATGCCTGCTTCATTCCCAGCAAGTTTCATTGTTTCTTGCTGTCCCTGGAGCATTCCCAGCCATGTATGCACCCACCACTGTGCTGAACAGGGTCACCTGCACTAACTAGAGCCAGGGAAGTGAATCACATTCAAATTGCAAGGCTTAAATTCCACAGGCAGAAATCAGGACATTCTTATAAGAATGAAGCCAAAACATCCTGGTTTTCAAGAGATCACATCTGTCCACTGCAAGTACCACACTTCTTCTGCCCCACGTCCCCGAATCTCTGTCTTTCTGCCTTTTAATGTGCAGGCTGTTTCTCAGCGTGCGTTCATGAAACTTGCTATTCTTCTGTCGAGTTCTGCATTGTCTTGTCTGGACTCTGGACGCTGGGTTCACTCTGCAGTATGTTTGCTTCTCAGACTACCCTCTGCAATGCTCCCCAGTGCTCTTTCTCTTAGGCCTTCTTCTCCAGAGGGCTGATCTCAGAACATCTATTTCTCTATTGATATCCAATCTGGCTTCCACTTCTGGAGGCCAAAGACTTCTTTGACATCACCCTTTTCTTCCCGGGTCATATTGATAACACAACCTCTTGGTTCTGGCCAATGGCTGCAGCCTCCCAGCCCACACACTGGTCACCCTGACAGCCAGTTCCCTGGATCTGACAGATCTGATGTGGCTGCCCCGGGGCCTCTCTCAGGTCTGTTCTGCAGGAGAGAGATTTATTTCCTTGACTTTTTAGGGCAGGAAAAGACTTGCTTCCTGGAGGCATGCCAAGAAGGAGGCAATCCACCCAGGAAACAAACAAGACCCTTTTCTCTCTAGTCTTTCCTGCTTCTTCACGTCAAAGCCTCCCTGCTCTCCCTGAGTGAAAGGAAGGCTGTCAGGATCAAAGGGCCACGTCTGTGATGAACGGCTGCTGGCTGGACGGCAGAAGAAGGACCGGCAGTACTTTAACTCCTTGTTACCCATGAGGTGCCGGCTGCATTCATAAGACTTCTAAAGTCACATTTCAGTAAATGAAATATCTTTTTATGAGCAGAGAGCCACGCCAATTGGAAAGCTTGAAAGGACAATGAAGGACTCAAAAGGCAACAAAATCTGCCGCAGAGTATTTCTTGATCTCCTCGACTGCTTCATAATAGATGATCTAATATATTTGTCCCAGGAGAACGAAAACACCAGAAACTTGGGTGCTGAAGGCAGGAGGGTTATATTGTTCTCTATTCCACTGCCCCTAGCTGGGAGACCGTGAATAAGCACAATCTCACTATACCTCTGTTTCTTCATCTGTAAAACAGAAATAAGAATTATAGGGATCTCATGGTGGTACTGGGAGGAATAAATGAGATAGTGCTTGTAAGACACCCCAATGTCTGGTATACAAAGCTTCATTAACTTTCATTGTGGTTATCATCTTTACTATGTTTACTGTTCCAAAGGAAAACAGGCAAGACCAGGCTTGCTCCCTCTCTTACAGAAGCAAATGTTACAAGATGTACTCTTCATTATCAGAAATCATACAGACTCAGCATCTCTAAGGCTTCCGGTTCTGTTAAATTAGCCTATGAATGAATCTCTGCTATGCTTTCCAAGACAGCAGAATTAGATCATTTTCCAAAGGAAAAAATAAGTTACAGCCTAAGAAAAAAGCAATCTTATGGGGCAGAACTAGGAGTAAGACTACACCATGGGTCAGCCTCAGACCTTTCATTCCCTAAATATCTTCATAGGGCTCTGGCTTTATGATATACATTGCTAACTACATGTCCATGATGAGTGTTATGAAAATATAAATAAACACTCAAACACTTTCACAATTTATCACTTAACTGCACACTTGTTTATGGACATTTCGAATTGTTTGTGTGTGTGTGTGTGTGTGTGTGTGTGTGTGTGCGCGCGCGCGTGCTGGGGATTGAACTCAGGGGCTTGTGCTTGCTAGGCAAGCACTCTAACCACTGAGCTAAATCCCCAGCTCTATTTCAAATTCCTCATTAAAGAATTTAAACCCATTTGAAGAGTTAATCAGTTAAGAAAACACCTGGTGCTTTGATTTTCTAGATTGTTCTGCTGAATTAAAAATAAGGATAGGCTGGGATTTTTGTCATTTAGCCCCAGCAATTTAGAAGACATTTCCCTTCTTGTCAATAAATCTTATTTATTTACTTAAATAGATGTAGAGCCATGAAATATTTCTAGTGCACATTACCAACAACCAGTCTGGTTTTGGAACTGTCGTGAACCATAACACCACAGATGAGGATGGCCACAAAATCTGAGGAAACCACAGTGGAAAATGTCACGTGTGGTTTATTTTTCTAGAGTCAAATTAAGGAGAAACAAGATGGTTTCGAGAAAAATGCTATTAAATTTATAGAGTGAAAAAGCATCCTAGTTTTAATCATAGTCTAGACTGCCTATCTTGTCAACCATCTCCCTCAATGCAGAGTAATTTGTGGAATGTGGGGTCAGTCCAACAGACAGCAGCTAGGGAGGGTAGCTTGTCTTAGCACTATATAGGAAACCCATATCCTCTCACTTGCTGAACAAGCCAAATAGAAAATTAATGAAGGGCAAAATACAGAGACAAGGCTCTTATCTGAAAGGCGCCTAAAAGTTGCAATAATACTGCTTCCAGATTCTGTAATTATTCCTAAGATATTTAGATGAAAGTAACTACTTTCATCATTACTGATTTAAAAGACTGTCAACTGGAATAGCTTTTTTCCTGATTGTGAGAAAACTACAATACTTTAGAATATCCAATTCTCTTTTGTGCAGATAAATGTTTAAATGTTAGGCAATAAAGGAGGTTATTTATTTGAATGTTGAATACTCTTGTTCCTCTTCAGATCATATAAATCTTTCCCCTTTTACTATTAGAATGCTGGCGGAAGGGCAGATTTAAAACATTTTACTTTTCCGGTTTGGAAAAAAATAGGAATTGATAAAGAAGGGAGAGTTAAGAAGAAAGGCAGCTACCAAGAGAAGTCTTTCCTCATCAAAAAGGAGAAAATGGAAGGAGAAATGAAGAAGAAGAAAAAGAGAAAAGAGGGGGCAGAGGAGGATGATGACAAGAAAGATGAAAATATGGAAGGCTACAAATAGACAAATGATAACGCTTCAAAGCATTATATTTTAAAATGATTTAATATATTTAATTGACAATAATTGCGTATATTTATAGGATACATGGTGGTCGTTTTCTATATATTGTGTAAAGATTAAACACATTAACATATGCATTACCTCACCTTCTTATGGTGTGGTAAAAACTTTAAAAATCTATATTTTAGCAATTTCAAAATATACAATACATTATTATTAATGGTGGTCACCATACTTTGCTAAAAAAATTATTTCTCTTGTCTAATTGAAACTTCATACCCTTTGACTAACATCTCTCTTTTCTCCATCCCTCCTCCAGTTGCAGCCCTGGGTAACTGATATTTGACTCTCTGTTTCTATGAGGTGAACTATCAAAGATTTCATAAGACACAGTATTTGTCTTTCCATGCCTGGTTTAATTCTCTTAGTGTAATGTCTCCCAGGTTCATCCATATTGTCACAAACTAAAGAATTTACTCTTTTTAAGGCTATTATTCCATGGTGCATACATCTGTCATTTTTTATCCATTCATCCATCAATGGGCACTTAGTTTGCTTCCATATTTTGGCCATTGTGCATAATGGTGAAATGATCATGGGGATAGATACCTTAGTCATACAGATTTGAATCCTTCCAATGATGCACCTTACTTTAATCCATTTTCTTCCTACTGCTAATTTAAAAAGGAAGGAGGTAATGAAAGGCACCATGAAGTTTTCTGTTGCTACTAGTTCTTACAAAGAACTATGATTAAAAGATCTATGATTAAAAGAAAGAAAGAATACTGAGTTTGAATAAGTTTTGAATAATTCTTGAATAAGTAAAGCTGAATTTTTATCTTTCTGAAAATATTTTTTAAAATACTTTGTTCAGATACAAATGAATACAAGAAGCTACACAGGTTCATATATATATTATATATATATATATAATATATATATATATAAAATACACAATTTGATGAAGCCATTACAATGAAAGTAATAAACATAGTCATCACCTCCAAGTTTTCTTCATTCCCACTTATTGGTTTTTTTGTTTCTGTTTCATTGTTTTCATGGTAAGAACATTTCACATGAGATCTATCATATTAACATTTTTTAAGTGCACAGTACAGTATTGTTAGCTACAGGCACTATGTCGTACCACAGATTTCTAGAAATCATTCATCTAGCATAATTGAAACTTTATACTTATTGAAACACTCCCCATTTCCCTATCCCATGACACTCTGCAATCTCCCTTCTACTTTCTGCCTATATGAGTTTATTTTTGGTACCTCATATAAGTGGAATCATATAGTATTTGCTTCTCTATGACTGGATTATTTTCTTTAGTATAAATAAAATCCTTCAGATTCATCCACATTGTTTCAAAGTGGTAGCATTTTATTTTTTTGTAATACTGAAGAATATTCTATTGCATTATATGGCATAATTTCTTTTTCCATTCATCCACTGATGGACATTTAGGCTGCTTTCATATGTTGACTACAGGGGGTAATGCTGCAGTGAATGTGGGCGTACACATAAGTCATTGAGAATCTGATTTCAATTTTTTAACAATTATGATTAAAGCACATGTACATATACAGATCAGAAAAAACTCTGCACAAAAGAAGTATTTAAGCAGTATTTTTTTAGTAAATGAAAACATTTAAATGACAGTTTCACACCAAGCACAATTTACTAACTGATAAGGAAAAATTTCTCTATTTTCTCCTTCCTCAGACACAGCTTCTCAGTTAATATACAAAGGCATAGGCTTGGCCATTGCTAGAGCCCCCACCAGGCTCAGGCACAAGCCCCAAATCAGATTCTTGCTGTGTGTTAAATACTGAGATAAACTGGCCATCCCTCCCCCATATTCTAGCTCATGGGGAACCAGTGATACCAAAGTGCAAAGCTGATGCTGTCTAATTGTCTATTGAATGGAAAACCTGGAATGGCCTCGTTTGAATCACTCACTTTCCTGTGGCAATGGGAAAAGCAGGCCTTTTGCTCATGATGGATAGATTATAAGACTTGCTGTAAATGTTATTTAGATTGCCTAGGGCAGATCAAATGACTTGAAGGATTAACATCAGAATAAAAAGACTCAGATGAATGAGGAAAAACCAGAAAACCCCAACCTCCTCAATACTCTGTCATTTTTCAACAGATTCAACTTGGAAAAAAAAGTTATGTTGGGCTATAGTCCCAGTTCTGATATAGGAAAATTTGGGATCAAAATATAAAATCACAACTTTTTCATGAAATTATTAGGCCCCAGATTTAATTCTCTTTTTCTGTCTACTCTTTTGCGGCTAGGCCAGGACAGCTTTGCAGATAGCATTTGTGCCCAGAAGTCTGGCCTCAGAGCCCATTTCTTTTCTTTTTCCATTCTCCGGAGACACCCAGAGCTACCAGGAGGTCATGTTAATAATCAGCAGCACATACAGCTGAGGAGACCGTTATTGAGCCACTTCACATTCCTGCCATTTGTACATCCACAGATTTTTGTTGGGGAAAAGCTAATGTCTGTGCACATCATTTCTAAAGTCATCCTTCTCCATTGCACCATGCTTGTCTGCCATACCCCAGTAGTTGTCTCATCACTAGCATTGATGTTCAATTTCAAACCCCTGTGTCAAATTACAAGGAGCACTAACATACTATTGCTGCCTTTTGGAGTGGGGGTTATAGTATTTTTCCAGCACTGTTTATTTTAAATTTCAAGTTATTATTGTTATTTCTTCTTGGTGGTGGTTATAAGTCCAGTTGGAAGGATTTTCTACCAGGCTGAAAATTCCTGAGAAACCTTGACAATATTCAGCATTCATGATTACCTAGACAGACATATTTTATGAAAATTGCATTGCCTTTGATTGCCTTCCTATGAATGAGCTTGAATGCTGAGATTCTATCAGATTGGATTTCAGAACATATTTAACATATTTCCATCCAGCAACCTTGAGATGTCTCCTCAATAACGGAGATTATGAATGGATTGTTATTTGGTATGAAAACATTTGCTCAGGATAGATGGGCTTCCTGAAAAATGTTATACATCTTTACAGCTGACATTTTTGTTGTTTTGAATTAGGTGGGCTTTTCTTTTCCACCACCACTTTGAAATATTTCCCTATAAAACTCTTCGTATCCTACCTTAAACAAAACTGGCAATTTTCCCTTGGAAATTTAAGAACTTGAATAAAGTCAAATCCATGAAAATACTTTTGTTAGTGGAAAAGTCCAAGCTTCTCATACTTGTATAAATACCAAGTGATACTTGTTTGGTTTCTCATTTTTTAGGCTCGTGATCCAATAAGCTGAAAGCAGGAATGTTTTTTAAATTTTAATTTTTTAATGGTGGACTTCATGTTTAAAGGAAATTATTTTTTCTCTCAAGTACTCAAAAAGTGCTTAAATAATTAGCGAAAGTTAATACCTTTAGGGATATTCAAGCAAAACAACATAAAGGGTCCAATATTTTACACATAGAGGAAAGAGACTGGCATAAAAAGACAAAGCCAAATTCAAGGATGAAACAAGAATCACATGTCATAAAATTCTAAAGAAAGATACGAACTTATACAAGGCATAAAATCCAATCAGAGTTTATGTGAAAGTCTTTATTCACACGTCTTTTTAGGGATAAGAATATCAACAGTAGGAAAGGTCAAAGACACTAATTCTAGAATAATTTTCACTAAAGACAGATGTTTGTTTTGACTTCTCTGAAGGTTCTGTTTTCATGGGTTAGTTAGAAATGGCCCGCGTTAATCACTACTCCAAGTGTCTAATATGTCACGTAGCCCAGACAACTCCTCTCTTTTGAGCAGCTACTCACTACCTCTCACTGGAAAGGACACCAAAGGTGAAGAAGCTGTGCTTAGGAATATGAACTTCTTGAAGGCTGGGACCCTTCTTCAAAGCTCTCTGAGCACGGAATTTTGAGAGGCCTTTAAATTAAAGCATGGTTTTGAAGCTGGAGGCGCAATGCATCCTTCATCTTGCTACCCCCTCAAAAATCATCCTAAAACAAAAAGAATAAGAAGAAACAGAAAGCACAGATTCCATTTTTGGCTAGAAGATACATGAAGCCACAAACTCTGATAGAGGAAGATTAAAGTAGTTGAAGAAAGATGAAATGACACAGCAGAGAGGAGGAAGGTGAAACCCAAGACTCTGTGGAAGAAAAGAATGAAGGCTAGACTGAGAGAAAAGACACAAGAATTAGAAGAATTGGAACTCTTGAAGGCTATGAAAGTCCTCACATGACTGCAGCCCAACACGTGCAAATGCTTTCTGGAGGAAAGTGTCTCAAAGCTCCTAAAGATTACAGTCTAAAAAATACGAGCACACAATCAAAATGACAAAACACAAAATGAAAAGGGCCAATTACAAACAGAGTGAGCTAAAACAACAAGCTTGAGGTTAGAGTATAACAATTTCAAGCCTCAGAATTATCAAAAACATCAAATAACCAAGTATATGAAATTTAAAAGACTGAACTTTTTTAAAAAAGAGAAAAGAACAAAACCATCAGAAATTGCTAAGCATATCTGAAAATGAGCAAAATAAGTCTTATAAGTGAAACATATAATTATTGACATTTTAAACTAAACAAGTGAGTTAACTAACAGTTTGGACTCAAATAAGAAAATAATTAGTGAACAGGAAGATGAATTTGAAGAAATGACCATAATGCAGCAAAAAGAGGAAAGGAATACAAAATATAAAAGGGATTAAGAAATATGAAAGTAGAACCAGAATGACTTATATATGTATAATTAGATTTAAGAAGGCAGGAGTAGAGAATATGGAAGACAGATTACATTTTAAGAGACAAAAGTTGATATTTTTTTCTAGAACTGATGAAAAAGATATCCATAAACACAAGGAACATAGTGCATACCAAACAAGATTTTTAAAACTATATAATTGAATAATTCTAACGAAAATGAGACATTATAATAAAAAAAGCACCCGTGGAGAAGAAAGAGGCTACCTACAAGAGAACAAGAATTAAGGTAGCCAGAAAAGAAGGAATATTGTTCAAAACGCTAAGAAAAAGAACTGTCAAGTTAGAATTATGTGCCAACACTACTACTAAGTGAAAAATTGCATGCCAGCACCATAACTAAAAAACAAAATAAAAACATTTCATGGAGGGTAAACAAAAATTTTTCAGGGGTTGGGGATTTAGCTCAAGTGGTAGAGCACTTGCCTGCCAAACTCAAGGCTCTGAGTTCGATCACCAGCACCCTCCAAAAAACATTTCAGATAAGCAGGAAAAAAAAAAAAGAAAGATGAGGAATGATCAAAATGTGTGATGAATGTTTAAATTTAAGAATTTATTACAGTAAGAGACACATTGCCATTAATCTCCCTCAGAATACTCCCCTTCGCTTGGAACACACTTACCCCATTGTTCCCACACTTTCTAAAGAAGTTCTGGAGATCATCTTTGTGAGTGTCTTTACAAGTTGTGATAAAAAGAAAAATACCATGATTGCTGCTGCCAAGTGCCATCCAATAGAAAGGTAGGTAGGTTCATGTAAATTTTATGGTATGTGCTCCTCCACCTTATTACTTGGTCTGGCACTACACAACTTCTAGCTCTTCCTCACAGTCAGAATCACCATGAAAGGTAAACTTTTTGAATGAATTCAGGACATTGAGTCAGCTAGAACTGAGTAACTGAAGACACTCACGAAAATGGACTTCCAGAACTGCTCAGAAAGTGATGAGAACAATGGGATAAGTGTGTTCAAAGCAAGGAGGATACTTTGAAGCAGATTAATGGCAATCTTTTTTTTTTTTTACTGTAATGAACTACTTTTCAATTTAAACATTCACTGTATTTTTAATCATATTTCATAGAGGATTTATCTTCAAAAGGCATTGACCAAAGAAACTGCTAAAGGATGAATTTTATGAATATGAAAAAGGAACTCAGAAAAAAAAAGTAAGAGAAGCAAGAGAGAATTTTGAGCAAAGAAATTAGTAAACATGTAGACAGTCAAAGGGTTATCAGTGTTAAAGTACTCTCAGATTATTGGGTTATTCAGATATTGACAAATTAGATGTTATACAAATATATATGGTAAATTCTAAAGGAAAGCTTATGACTTCTAAAGCTAAAGAAAAAAAGAAATGAAACAAAAATCAATTTAAAAAGAAAAAAGAAGCTGGGGATTTAGCTCAGTGGTTAGAGTGCTTTCCTTGCAAGCACAAGGTCCTGAGTTTGGTCCTCAGCACAAAAAAAAAAAAAAAAGAAAGAAAAAAGAATATAGGAAAAATAGAAAGTATAAACCAAATTGTATAAACAAGTTTATATATACCAATATTATATATACCAATAATCCACATATATGTATGTATATATATATAAACTCCACCAGCTAAAAGAGATAATTAGCCTAGATATTTAAAGAGAAAATTCTGACTACATAGTGCTTGAAAGAAACTCCTGAAAAATAAAGTAATTTAAAGTTTGAATGTAAAAGATATATTAAAAACCGTACATGCCAGTCTTTACCTATGTTCATGTGCCGGCAAAATTAATACTGTTAAAATGTCTATACTACTGAAAGAGATCTATAGAGTCAATGTAATCCCCATGAAAATTCCATTTTTTTCAAAGAAATAGAAAAAAATTACTGAAATTCATATGAACACTTAAAAGATCCCAAGTAGCCAAAGCAATTTTGAACCAAAGAGAGGAAAACTGTAATAATACCTTACATCAGAATGTACTGCAAAGCCATCACAAATACACTGCAAAAGCAAAATATACTATGAATTAAAACAATATAGTACTGGCATAAAAACATACAATCCAATGCAGAGAATTAGAAGTCCAGAGTAAATATGCATTTATACTCAACTGATTTCAAAAAAGGTGTAGAGAAAACAGTCTCTTCAACAAATGATGTTATGGAAACTGGATAGCCACATGCAGAAGAATAGAATTAGTTTGCATGACATTCAAAGTGCAGGCAACAAAAACAAAAATAGACAAATCATATTGCATCAAACTAAAAAGCTTCTGCACAGTGAAAAAAAACAGTTAACATGGTCAGGAAGCAACCTATGGAATGGTGGCAAATATTTGCAAACCATATTTCTGGTTAATATCCAAAATATATAAGGAATTCAACTCAAAAGAAAGAAAACAACCCAATTTAAAAACAGTCAAATAACCTAAAAGGACATTTTTAGGACAACACAAACAAATATCCAAATAGTATACAAATTAAAAAATGCTCATTATCACTAATCATCCAGAAAATACAAATTAAAACTCCAATAAAATATCACCTCAGATCTACTAGGGTGAATATTATCAAAAAGATGAAAGACAAGTATTGGTAAGGATGTAGAAAAAAGGAATCCTTGTGTATGACTGATGGGAAAGTAAATTAGTACTGTCATTATGAAAAATAGTATAGAATTTCCTCAAAAAAATTAAAAATCAGATGACCATATGATCTAGCAGTTCCACTTCTGGGTATATATTCAAAAGTAGAGAAAGCAGTATGTCCAAGAGACTCCTGTATTCCCATGTTTATCACAGCATTATTATTTACAGTAGCCAAGATAGAGAATCAACCCAAATGTCCGTTGTCACATGAACAGATGAAAGAACATGGCTTATACATACATAGAAAAGAATACTATTTTAGCCTTTTAAAAAGATGGTGTCATTTGCAACAATGCAGATGAATCTCGAGGATGCCACAGTAAGTAAAATATGCCAGGCACAAAAAGACAAATACTCCCTGATCTCTCTTATACATAGAATTTAACAAAGTTGAACTCATAGAAGCAGAGCATATAGAACGCGGTTGGTAGGGGCTGCAGGTGAGGTGTGGAGGATGGGGACTGGGATATATTCATCAAAGAGCAGAAAGTTTCAGTTAGGATGAATAAGTTCTGTAGATCTGTCGTACAGCATGAAGATAACAGTTAATACTATACTTTAAACTTGGTAGGAGAGTAGAACCTAAATGTTCTCAAAACACAATGTGCACACACGCGATAAGTTTGTGAGGTAATATATATGATAATTAACTTGACCAGATTATCTCATACTGCATATATATTTTGAAACATCATGTTGTGCACCATAAATACATACTGTGTATAATATATGTAATACCACACTTTAATAAGGTCAAGGGTAAACCTATATATTTGTATATTATATATGAAGAATTAAACCTGGAATATCTATATTTTTACCAAAGAAAATAGATACTAAAAAAAATCCTTACAAAAGATTAAGAAGATCACTACATAAAAAGTTTAGTTCATCAGACATAATTATTCTACACTTGTATCACTAAAAATTAGCCTCGAATACATAAAATTTTTTAAAAAAGACCTATAGAAAGATAAAATCAATCCAAAAATCATAGTAGGAGATTTCTAAATATTGCTCTCAATTATTTAGTTCAAGCAGGAAAAAATTAATGAAGATAAAGAACTGAATGATACAAATAATATGTATCACAATATTATGTATTGTGTACATAATATGTATCACAATATGTACATATTATGATACAAATGATATGCATCATAATACGTATAATCATTCCTAATTCATAAACAGAATTAGGAATTAAGAGTATATATGTTTTTCTTAAGCACATGAATATTTATAGAAATTGCTAATTTTTGGACTACAAATCACATTTGCAAATTTTAAAAAATAACTATGACATAGGCTTTGTTTTCTGACCACAATGAAATAAAAATAAAAATCAATATAGAAAAATATAAATTAGAAATTATAGTACTAAATAATTTATAAATCAAGGAAACAGGAGTTAGGGATTTAGTACAGTGGTAGGGTGCTTGCCTACCAAGCAGAAGGCCCTGAGTTCAATACCCAGCACCCAAAAAAATAAATAAATAAAGGAAGCAATCATAATGGAATGTTTTCCTAAAATTAGGAATGAATGATAAACTTATAATGTATAATAATATAAAAATTTGTAGGATGTGAATAAAACATTGGTTTGAAGAAAATTTATATTATTAAATTTTTTTTTTTTTTTCCCTGAGACTTGATCTCACTATGTAGCCCAGGTTGGCCTCGAACTCCTGGCAATCCCCCTACCTCAGCCTCCTGAGTGCTAGGATTACATGTGTGTACCACCATACCTGGCTTACATTCTTATTTTGGAAATAAAGAAAGAAAATTCGTACGTTAAGCATTTGGTTTATGAAATTGTACAAAGAACATATTAAAATAAAGTAGATGAAGGTGATGAATACAAAATAAATGAAGATTATGGTGAGCAGGAAAAAAGATACAATACACAGGATCATCAAATCCTAAATTTAGTTATTTTAAAAATAAGATAAAATAGACAAATATCTGGTTATCTTAATCAAAAAGAAAAGAAGGTGCAGTTAAAACACATCAGACATGAAAGGGGCTACTTAAATACAGGTATATTTTTAAAAGTAAGTGAATACTATGAATCGTTTTAGGTTAATACATTTTCAAAAATAGTCATGATGAACAAATTTTTTCAAAAATTAAACCTAAGAGAAATTTAAAGCAAGAAGTAGAAAGTTTGAATAGAATTATAACTACTTAAGAAATAAAATCAGTAAAAATAACCCACAAAGAAACATTAGGCCCAAATATATTATATATGAAAGCTAGCAAACTAGCAAGAAACAAAGTATTACAACCTAATATAAATTTTTCTGTAGGAATGAAAGGAAAGGAAAAATTTCTTAACCAATTGTATGAGACCAATATACTGCAATGCCAAAACCAGGTAAGGGCAGAATGAAATGAGAAAATTACACAGCAATCTCACTCATAAACCCAGATGCCAAAATCCCAGTCACAATACTAAGGAATCCATGATACCAGATCAAATTTACCTTCTAAATCCTATAAGTGTAAATATCATTTAAACTAGAAATGATATCGTAATTTCAACACAGGTGGAAAAAGCATTGAATAAAATTCAAAAATTCATGATAAAAATAAAAACTGCCATCAAAAAAGAGACAAAAAAGGAGAAAATGCATGTACCTTGAGACCATAATGTTAAGTGAAGTAATTCAGACATACAAGTTTAAATACTGCATGTGTTTCTCTAATATGAGAACACTCTCTTGCTCTCAAAGACAGATAATAGGAATACAGATAGATAATAGGAATATATATATTTATATAAAATGAAATAAAAGACAGATAATAGGAAAGAAGAGAAAGGAAAAAACAGGTAATCCAGCACCAACAATGTATTTAGACGTGTACCCTTGACTTACTACAATTGTCTTACACATTTTATATATTCTTTGGCCTATTAGTCTGGTTTTTCAGTCTCTACATATGATAATTCATTTCGTAAGGTCCTGTAAGGTAAATAAATGAATCCAATGTAGGAATAATAAAAGGAATAATAAAAGGAAAGAGGGTGGAAGGAAAGGGAAAAAAGAAGAAGGGAATTGAAGTGTATTATGTGCATGTACCAATTCCCTCCAGTGAATATAATCATTATGCACTGAAAACATGTACTAACAAAAGTTTTTTAAAAAGAAAAAGAAAATAAAAATAAAAAGTGGATGTTTGTTAAAAAATAGATAAACCAACAACAACTGTTCATCAGAAACAAAGTATACAAGTCACGTAAAGAACAAAATCAGCAAACTAGGAGAAATGTATTGCCACACATACAATCCCCAAAATAAAAGAAGAACATCTACAAATAAGTCCTTTTAAATAATAGCTAATATTAAAAAAAAGGGTCAAACAACATAGATTAGGACTTTTCACAGCACAGAAAATACACAATGACATGAGAAATGATGTTCCTTATCATTAATACTTCAAAAATCAAACTCACGATGACTTTGACATATGAGATTATCAAAAATAAAAAAGACTAATCACATAAATAATTGACAAAAGGTACAGGAACTCCTATACATTGTCGATGGAAGTAGAAATTGTTTAAACTGTTTTGCAAAATTACTTGTTATTTTCTTGTAAAATTGCAAAAGCACATACACTATGAAACAGCATTTTCACTCTTAGGGATATGGCCTATAGAAACTCTTGCATATTGTGAAACATGTCCTAAAATGTCCATATCCCAAATCCAGGACCTACAAATATGCTACCTTACATGTCTGAAGGGACCTTGCAGTTAAGGGTTTTGAGATGGAAAGATTTTCCTGGATGTTCTAGATGAGCCCTGAATAATCAAACGGGTCCTTAAAACCTGAGAATATTTTCTATTACCTGTGGTCAGAGAGATGGCAGTGTGGGAAGAATTTGACGACTGCTTGCTCTTTCTAAAATGAAGGGAGTTTAGGGGGAAAGGAGCAAAGGAGAATGGGATGAAAAAAGATTTAAAATGTTTTATGTACACATACCAATCCCCATGAAAAATGTAATCATTATGTATTGCAAATAAGTACTAATAAAAAGGAAAAATTGAAAAAATAAAATGAAGGATTATATGGAAATATTGAAGAAAGGTCACCTCGCTGACACCTTGATTTTAGCCTAGTAAATTCCATGTTGGATTTTTAACTTACAGACGTGTAGGAAAATAAAGTTCCATTGTTTTAAGCCACTAAATTTGTGAAAATTTGTTAAAACAGTAATAGAAAATTAATCTACATATCTACATACAAGGAATCATGCAAATTAATCTACATATCTACATATATACATACAAGGAGTCATGCAAAAGAAGATTTTATACAAGTGTATGTTGTAATGAAAACTAGAAAAAAACAAATTGTCTATTAGCAGAAACATGTATTAAAAATTGTGATATGTCACACAAAGAAATAGTATACAATAATAAAATGAAGTATTATATTAAACAAGATGAATGAATCAGGAAATATTGCATAAAATAATTAATCACAGATGACAACCATTTATATAAAGCACAAAATTAAGAAAAGAAGCTTTTTCCAGAAAACCTACATTAACATAGAGGAAAAAAGCCAAACTGTTTTCCAAAGTGGTTGCACAATTGGATATTTGGGGTCGTAGAGGATAAAAAAAGGATTATTCATTCTCACTACCTTAAAACCCATTAGGAAGCAAACTTCCCTCAAGCACAGTCACCAGTTCAGTATTTCACTCTTGCTGGGCCTGTGCAACAGGATCTGTGAACTTAAGGAAAACTGCCTCATAGAAAACTGGGTAAGACAAACAGAAATGCAACTCAAAGAAACACAATGAAGAATGATTTCAGCAATATGACAGAAGTGGAGGTCCCCAGGCTTCGTTGTCCTTCACAGAAAGTTCAACTAGCAAAAACCCACAGAGAAGAATACCTGTTGTGAAAACATCTAAAACTGGAAATAAGCCCAAGTCAACTATGTAGCCCATAGAACGGAATAATAACCACACGTAAAGAGTAAGAGAAACAGTCTTACTTTGACTGTGTTACTGCTTCCTCAAAGTCAGTACAGTATCACACAAGGCGGATTCTCCAGAGTCTATGGTTTTTACAGAAGGAAATGAGAACTGGAGGTGTGTACATCCAGCTTCTAGAATGTTTCTAGACTCTTCCCAATAAAGCTATTCTCATCTCTTCTCAAAGGGAGCACAGGGGAAACGGCATGACAAGACCACCTGATGTTAGGTAGGAAAAAAGCAAAGATCTGATATCAAAACACAGAGAAAGAGAGAGAGACAGAGAGAGGGGTCTTGGTGGTAGCTCTGTATGTATATCTGTCAGTAGTGGCATCTAATCCGAGCTATCAGATAATATCATAGCCAACTGCAAGCTGGCTTTTCATCAAAACAGAAGGAAGTTCTACATGACTTGAATACCTTGAGGACTAACCTGCAGGAGTATTTTAAGACCTACATAAAGGCCAATTCAGGGAAGGAGATAACCTCCACAATTTGAAATGATCCAATTAGAGGGGCAAAAAGAGAAAAAAAAAAGGAATGAAAAATAATAAATGACATGTATGGGAATTATGGGACACCATTGATAGACCTAATTTATGCATAGTAGAAATTCAAGAAGAACAAGAAAAAGAAAAATTCTAGGAATCATAAACTAAAAACTTTCCTAATCTGGGGAATGATGCCAACATCTAGCTACAGAACACATAAAGGCCTCCTATCTAGTTCAACTCAAAGAAGAGTTCACCAAGATAATTAATAATCAAATTATCAAAAATAAAAGAAAAAGTATGAGAGCAGCAAAAGAAACATATCACATACAAGGAATCCCAATATTACTGTCCGTGATTTCTCAGCAGAAACCCTGCAGGCTAGGAGAAAGTGGAATAATTTATTAAAACTGCTAAAGAAAAAGAAAACTGCCAGCTGGAAATACTTTATTCAGCAAAATTATCTTTCTAAAATGAGAGAGAAAGAAAAACTTCCCTCAAAAAAAGTTAAAGGGTTTCAACAACAGTAGACCTGTCTTACAGGAATTACTAAAAGGATTTATTTAAATAGAAGCACAATGCTACTCATTAATAACATGAATGTAACAAAAGTACAAAACTTAATGGTATAAGTAATAAATACCAATGTTCAGAACACTCTAAGAATTTAATAGTAATGTGTAATTTTACCCTTAAAATGGGATAAAAGACAGAAATGTTAATAGTAATTACTGCTGACATAAATTGTTGAGGAATATCAATTACAAAATGATATAAATCCTGGCATCAAAATCATGGAATGAGTGTGTTAGGGAAGAAAAATATAGCGTTGATTTATTCAAAGATATTATCAACTTGAAATAGATTGTATAAAATGTTCTATGTAAGATTCATGAAAGTTAAGCTGGATGGTGAACTTGATTAGCTTGAACACCATCTAGGAGATCAGAGATGTACATTTTTAGGTGTATCTGGATGGGTCGTGGAGGCATGACCTTGAGTACTCTACCTGGTGTCTGGGCCCTTCCTTTCTGGGCTGTTCTCCTGCTCTGCTTCCTGACCACCATGAGGTCAACAGAATTTCTCCACCAAGACCTTCCACCACAATCTTCTGCTTTGTGGCAAGGTATCTATGGACTAAACCTTCTGAAACACTGAACCAAATAAACCTCTTCTCCTTAAGTTGTGAGTGTCAGGTTTCTTGGACTAACTCTGGGAAAACTGACTAATACAGAAAATTGGTATCAGAAAAGTGGGGCTGTTGCTACGACTATAACTGACTATGTGACTCAGAAGCCACTGGAACTGGTTTGTGGGAGGAATTTGGAAAGGTTTGGAGATCTATCCTAGAACAGCCTTGGAGTGCTGTAAACAGAGTCTGATCGGCAATTTTTGCCAGAGTTCAGAAGACCAGAATGCTGATTAAAATAAAGCAGAAAAATTTTTAAACTGTAAATTTGGGCATGAAAGAACCACATGTTAAAATTAGGGCCAAAGGAGGTGTTGAAACTCCTAGTTGCTGAAAAGATTAGTACCAATTAACAGAAACCAAGTACTATGAATGGAGAGACGATTCTCAGGAATCCAGCAAGATCCTATGGACTGCAGGGTGAAGGATATCAAATTATAAATGTTTCCTTTAGAAAGAAAAACCCTTGGACCCCTGCTGTAGAAGGGACACCTAGGGAAGTGGTTCCCAGAATTCACTCCACTATATCCTCCCATCCAGACAACCAAAGGCCACTGCAGCCAAGGTCCAAGAGGGCCTGGCTAACGCTTGCACTGGAAGCAGACCTTGGTATTGTCTATGTGATGCTGGTTGTTCAGGCATGCAGAATGTAAGAGTTGTAGGACCATGGAAGCTTCCACTCCAGATTTAAAATGAAGGCCTGCATGTTCAGCAATGTGCCTCTGTGATGTGGGTGCATGAAACTGTAGGAAGGAAGCAGAAGGTGCAGTGGAGTCAAAGGAACTCAAAGATACCAGGATCATGGAATGTCTGCCAAGTAGTCATGGCAGTGAGCACAGCCAAACCAAGAGAGGGGCTGTGTGTACTGTAACCAGCAAAACCATAGGGATGAGTCACCCAAACCTTCTGGAATTCACATCTTACCCTGATATGCGCTAAGATGCCAGGAATGAAGCTGTAAGATCTAATATTTTCCCTGTTGTGTTTCAGTCTTGCTTTGATACTATTCTTTTCTATCTCTATATACTTCTTTTTGGGAATGGGAATGTTTACCCTATGCCAGTGATGGTGAAACTTTTAGCACTTTCAATGCTGCAAATAGCCCACTGTGGCACTCATGCCATAGGTTCGCCACGACTGCACTATGCCATTATACCTCAGGATTATGTAACTTGCCTTTCAATTGTTATAGAAGTTCACAGCTAAGAGTTTGTCTTGTGTCTCAGAGAAGACTTTGACTTGGGCTTTTGTGCAATGTTATAACTGTTTAAACTTAAAGAATCAAATACTGCATTTTTGGTTAAACACGGGATAGTTTTATCATGTTAGGTAGAGGTATGATCTTGTCTTTATTTGGAAATAAAGAAGGTTTAAGGAGATGTATTTTCATATCAAGGGGTAGAATGCAACAGTTAAGATGGCTTGAGAGCAAACTGGGTGATTATTAAAGCACATTTCTGGATGTGTCTGTGTGGGTCATGAAGGTAGGACCATAGGTACTCGCTCTGGTCCTTGGACTCTTCCTCTCTTCTGCTATTCCCTTGCCCGGTTTCCTAGCCACTAGGAGGTAAGCAGCATTCCTCTGATAGGACCTTCTGCCGTGATATTTCTGCTTTGTAGCCAGCTTACTGTGGACTGAACCTTCTGAAACAATGAGCCAAATAATCCTCTTCTTCTTAAGTGGTGGGAGTCAGGTGTTTTGTACCAGAAAACTAACTAATGCATCCCATGACAACCACAAAGTAAAACCCATAGTATAAAAATAGAAAGAATACAAAGCATACCACCACAACTACAAAGGAAGACAGCAAGGGAAGGAAGACATAAAAATGAATCTGCAAAGCAACCAGAAAACAAGTAGCAAAATGGCAGGGGCAAGTCCTTTCTAATCAATAATTACTTTGACCATAAACAAATTAAATTCTCCAAGATGTAGAGTGACTGAATGGATTAAAAAAAAAAGACTCAACTCTATGATTTTTTATAAAAAATCTACTTCACGATTAAACTGAAAGTAAAGAGTTATCAGAAAACATCCCATGTAAATGGAAACCGACAGCCAAATTATCTATACGTATATCAAAGGAAATAAACTTCAAGTCAAAAACTGTAAAAAGAGACAAAAATGACATTAATGATTAAGGAGGCAATGCATCAAGAACATTTAACAGTTGTAAATATATATGCACCCAGTATCAAATCACCTAAGTATATAAAGTAAGTATTACAACTCATACAACAGAAACACAAAGAATTATGAGACAATTACATGCCAAAAGCTTGGATAACCTAGAAGAAATGAATAAATTCCTAGACACATACAAACTACCCAGACAGAATCATGAAGAAAGTAAAAAGTTGAACAGATCAGTAAGAAGGAGAATGAATCAGCAGAAAAACAAAACAAAAACAAAACAAAATGAAAAAGAAAATCTCCTCCTTCTGTCAAAGAAAAGCATAGGTCTTTGCGGCTTCATTACTGAATTCTACCAACATTTAAAGAATGAATATTAACCCTTCACTAACTTTTCCCCAAAAACTGAAGTAGAGGGAGTACTTCCAATTTTTTTTTTTTGGTAGCCTATACCAAAGTCAAATAAAGATGTCACAAAAAAAAGATACTACAGGTCAATTTATTTGATACATATGGATGGAAAATCAACAAAATGCTGGTCAACCAATTTTAGTCATATATGTAATGGAGCATTCACTATGAGTAAGTAAATATTTATCCCTGGAACGCAAATCACTTCTTGGCCTTTTGGCTAAGATCAAGTGTGAAATGCAAAAAAAATTTTACATATGCAAAAGGATAGGTTAACATCACTTAACAGAATGAAGGATCATATAAATCATCTCATCAGATGTAAGAAAATGCACTTGAGACTTGAGAATAGTCAATATCCTTTCATAATAAAAACTCTCAAGAAATTAGGTATATACAGAATGTATCTCAACACAATAAATGTTATGTGGGCTAAATCCACAGCTAACATCATATTTAGCATGAACAGCTAAATATGAACCGTATCCTCTAAAATAGGGATACTCACTCTCACCATTCTTTTCACACATAGTATTAGAAATCCTTAACAAAGCAATTAAGCAAGAGAAAGAAATGAAAGGCATCCAAATAAAAAAAAGAAGAGGAGAAGCTGTCACTGTTGACATGCTTTTATGGATAAAAAGTGCTAGACATCACACACGCACATATACACACACCCATTAGAACTAATAATTACACTAACGTGGCAGATACAAAATCACACATAAATCAGTAGTGTTTCTATATATTATCAATGAATATTTTGAAAAATAAATAAAGAACAATCACATTTACAATAGATACATAAAATACTAAGGAATAAGGGATAAATTTAACCAAGGAAATGAAAGACTTCTATGTGAGCTATAAAACATTAATGAAAGAAATTGAAGGAGACCCAAATGAATTGAAAGGATCCTGTGTTCATGTTTTGGAAGAATTAATATTATTAAAATGTTCATATTATTCAATGTGATCTACAGATTCAATGCAGTTCTTATCAAAATTCCAGTACCATTTTTTCAGAGACACAGAAAAACAATCTTAAAAATTATATGGACTCACAAAAACAAATGAAACACTGCAAACAGCCAAGGCAATCATATGAAAAAAAAAAGCTGGAGGCACTGATTTCAAACTAAACTACAAAATGATAGTAATTTTAAAAATATGACTGGCATACAAATGAACTCATTGACCAATGAAACAGAACTGAGAACTCAGAAATAAACCCATTCATGTACAGTAAATTGCTTTTCAACACACTATCCTTTTCCATATATATATATATATATGGAAAAGGATAGTGTGTTCAGCAAATGGTATTGGGAAAATTATATATTTATATGCAGCAGAATGAAATTGGACCCTATTCTGATACCATTTACAAAAACAACTCAAATGGATTAAATGCTCAAGCACAGAACTAAGACGTAAAGTACTAGAACTAAACATAGGAGAAAAACTATACTACAGGGGCCTGAGAAATGATTTCTTATTTGATCCCAAAAGCCCAGACAACAAAAGCAGAAATGTACAAACAGGATTACACCAAAATAAAAAGCTTCTGTGTCAAAAGGAAATAATTAACAGAGTGAAGAGGTAAAGTACAAAAGAAAAATTTGCAAGTCTTTTAAAGGGTTAATCTAAGATGCTAATATCCCAAATATATAAAGAACTCAAACAACTGTATAAAATGAAATCAACAATATTTGATTTTAAAATGAGCAAGGAATCTGAATAGGCATTTCTCAAAAGAAGACATACAAATAACTGACAGATCTGTGACAAAATGTTCAGCATTACTAATCAGTAGGGAAATGTAAATGAAAACCATAATAAGTTATCATCTCACATCTGCTGGGATGTGGTGAGAGATGCAGCTGGAAGGGCAGGTTGTTTGTGGCCAGATTTTGAAGGCCTTTGCAGGCCTGGCCACAGTGTATTTGCACCATAGCCTATAGGGTGTGTGGCCAGATGCTCAAACTCTTGGTTTTATAAGAGCACTAGCTGGGCTGCAGAGGCTGCAGGAAGGCAGAGTCTGCAGACAGGAAGCCTGTTTGGCAACTGTTGTAGCAATACAGATAAACTGAGGATGGCCAGCCCAGGGAAGAGGGGGCAGAACCACAACGGAAGCACATCTGGGAGGTTCTGCAGATCTCAGATGCGCAGGACAGAGAAGGCAGAAATGACTGCTGAGGGCGCTAGGTCTTCCTCTTCCTCCTTTTGTCTCTCCCTTCCTCCCTCCCTCCTTCCCTCCTTCTCTCTCTCTTCCTCTTCCCTCCCTTCCTGTCTCTGTGTCAGGGAGAAATGAGAAAACATCTTGTAGTATATGATCTTACAAAACCTATTAAAAAAAACAGAAGTCGATTTGAAAAACCTACAAACCACAAGTCTCTGTTTTCCTGGGCCACTTTGTTCTGCTCTCTTGTATATAAAAGACTACATGTTTTTCAGCCCTTTACTCCTGTTCCATCTCTTTATGAAGTCTTCTTTGACTGCCACTCCTCCTGCCCCATCCTCTTTCTAGGTGGCTCATTCAGTCTTACAAGTTCTCATAACATTTTGTTCACACTTTTGTATAGCCCTATATAACATGCCAATATTGTGTGTAATTAGCTATATATCCATTTACCCAACTAACTGTTGGGTACACTGAGTCCAAGTTTTGGGTTTCCTGTGCCTAGGACAGCACCTGGTACATTACTAAGTTCTCAATGAATGTGTGCTGAACAGATGAATCCCGCCCATACATGGAAGGTAGGTAGGAAACAGTAGAGACCACAGTTGGTTTTGTTTGCAGGGCTTTTGGCTTTTGCTTTGTTTCCTTTTGATACTATTAGTCAGGTGAAGTGTGTGATATTGTTTAGTAGAGAAAAGACTTGGCATTTGTAAAATTGTATGTTCTACAACCCGTATTAGAATTTTGAGACTTCGTACTGAGAAAAAGAAACAGGTGAAGATTTGAAGAAATCTCTAAATTTCCTCAGGAAAATCTCCTTGCCGTTTCCCTCAGGGCATTAGAAACCTTGAGTGAAGATAATCAGGAACCCCAATAGCCATGTGTGGGGAAAGGCCCCTCCTACATAATTGATGCTAAAAAAACAACAACAAAAAAAAGCAAGCAAGCAAGAAAATCTCTTTTAGTCAGGCACAGGATTTTGGCTGAAGTTCAGCCACATACCTATTCTAAACTGAATTTCGGTATAGCCCTAATAATTACAGTTACTCTTCAGAGAAAGAGCCCAAGAGGTTTACCTGGAGATTTTTTCCAGATGTAAGCAGGTATGTGAGAAGCACAATAATGAAGATGTAAACCGGATGAGGCCATTTTGTGCCCTGTAGTCTTCTCGCCAATCGCTCAAATGCTGGGAGATGTTCCCCAGCAATCAGGAGGATGATGCAACGCAGCCATCTAACAAACACCAGATGCAGACTAGTCTCACAAGCTGTAGTGTTAAAGGGAAGGGGGGCAAAGCCCAAGTTTGAATGCCTTTGCAGTTATCAATCTGTCATGAATTGTAATCAAACAGAAACGAACCTCTTTATTCCATCAGTTCCTGGGAGAGGTCCATCATATGCCCCACAGACTTGCTCTGGGTGTGGGTTGAGCCCTCAGGAATCTGCCCCCTTCTCCCTCACCCTCCCACTGCAGAATCTCACTGACTTAGGGACCTTGGTAAGGACACTCTGCCCCTACTCCCACCACCCAGGTTCTATGTCTTTTTAGATGAGGAAGGATTAACTGGATCAATTATGCCAGAAACCGGATGTTTTGGTCTATGTATCCTTTTTTGCTCCATGAGGCCAAAATATGGCTTATTTGTTTCCCTTGGCAGTAAGAATTTTTAAAATTATTAAAGTTCCCCTCAGGGAAAAAAGAAACTCTTTGTCACCAAAGAGTAAAAATCTGAGGGTATACAATGCTTATTTAGCCCTCTCTGAAATAAAGCAGTCAAGCCACAGAATATATTTGGGAAAGACAAATTGCAATTAACTTGGAACAATTAAATGACATAAACTTTTACTCCCAGGTTAAAGCCCACTCACCACTGAACACTACAGATATCCAGTACTCTGCATCAAAGACAGTTTAGTATGGAACTGGGAGGACAGCCTCCAAGGTCACATGAGCCTGCATTTCAACTCGAGCTTGGCTGTGCATTATTAGTGATTTAAATTGTAACTGTTTTTCGCTTAGTGGCATCATCTTTAAAATGAAGACCACCTACCCCACCTTGGAGATGACAGATCAAGTAATGGACTTACAGAGACTATTTAATATATAATATAATTAAGGTGAGAAGTCCCACAGTGAATTTGAAGGCCTTGTGAATAGAGCTTCAGGCAAACGCATCCTCTTTCCAGGGCTGCCCAATATACAAAACCTCTCTTACTTTGCTTTCAGCTATTTATTTATACTTCACCTTTACCCTATTTTGACTATGCTGAACTTAGCAGTTCATAATTACTAATTAACTTGCCGTTCTGCTTATTCCTGAAAATCTGGCAAGTTCCAATGTAACCTGGATAGTAGGGTGCATTGTGTGTTTGTTGGCAGTAGTGGGGTAGATTCTGAATGCAAGGGATTTGAAAACCTTAAGAATAAGGCTCCCTGGCCTTCATAATCTGAGAAGTTAGCATGGTCTATAATCAAACCAAAAATTGAGAAAATCTTATATGGGCTAAGGCTCTGATTTGGCTTCCAAATCTCAGGTCACTTATACCTTATCCCACAAGGATTCTATGAATGCTCCTGGCTTACATGATAGCTATTTAGGTGTTTAAGTGGAGGATGGTATTTAGAATGGTCTGATTTGGCTCCTACAGTTATCTTCAGACCAACACTTCTCAAATTGGTCTAGGATAAGACTTGTTTCTGGACACTATTGGACAATAAGAGTTCTTCCCAGAATCTTCTTTTACGCATGTGACACTTTTTGATGTTGCACATCAAAATGGTAAAATTTCCATCAGTTATATGGAGCTTAATGAACACTGGTTAGAAGTTGGTGCTGGGCATTTGTGAGCTTGTCCCTATGGACAGTTTTTAAATTCAGCTTTTCTCTTTGTATGCTAGAATCTTCTAAAGGTTATTTTGTTAAGATACGGAAAATAACAGCAGTTTTCTGACCAAAAAAAGCATTGAGATTCTATGTAGCACCTCTGTAGCAATCTCTTGCAGGATAAAAATACCAGGATGATGGGATGGGATGTGGCTCAGTGATAGAGCATTTGCCTAGCATACAGGAAGCCCGGGGTTTGATCCCCAGCACTGGAAAAGCAAGCAAATGACACAATTAAACTATGATGATACTGATGAAAGGTACAAGTACAAAGAAACAGAAGAGATGGAGAAGATTCTATGTAAATTTACAAATTGATATTTGTTCTCTAATTCTATGATTTACTGGGCAGAACCCTGCCATGGACATCCTGAGGTTCTAGAAAATCTCTGTCAGGGTCCACTGGGGGAAATCCTGTTCAACACAGGAATACAAATAGGAATTAAGGTGGTGCTATTTAATGAGGACAGGCGAGTCCTCCAGAATAAAACGAGTGGATAATGAAAGGTAGAAACAGCTGAAAGGCATGAAGCTTTGAGAAATCTTTCTGACCTATCCCTACAGAAGAACTAGTAATGATAAAACAGGCCATTTGTGAGAGTCAGATAAAAATGCTTTTAAAATTAATGCTAACTAAAGTTTTCTCACTATGAGTTTCAAGGCAGCAGTTCCAACTTGAACAAACATGAGAATTATACAGTTTGCTAAAACACACACTGCCAAGGCAGCAGCCCAGAATTTTTATTAAGTCCAGGATGAGGCCTAAACATTTGTATCTCTAGCAAGTCCTCAGGTGGTGCTGATGCTGCAGCCTGAGGACCAGGGTCCCAAGAATATGACTTAAAGAATTGGTTAAAAAAATAAAAAATGTCACCACCCTACTTCTCCCCCAAATAAATAAATCAACAAAACAAATAAAATATCAAACATTTCAACAAGTAAGATTATACCAAAACCCATCTGTAGAGATGACTTTTAAAATGAATATTAATCTGTAAGCAGTGGAGAACTCTACACATATTTCCCTAAAGACCAACCCTGGACCACTGTGTGTTTTCTGTCAGATTTTTTAACAGAACCTAGGCATCAGCATGGTATCATTCCCACATTTGTACCCAGAGTGACCATGACAGAACTCCCCAAAGTCCATATTTTAAGAATAAAAACATATATAAGGTGCTGAAGATCTTGCTGAGGTGAGGCAAAGTTGAGTGATTCTACAAATTTTTCCCTTTCCCCCACCCCTGAAGGTCCCCAGAGGCTTTCCTCATGGCCTGGAGTGTAAAGAGTGGGACTTGACCCTACTGTCAGAGTCCCGACTTCCAAAGGCTACCTGAGAAAAAAGGTTTCTCTCTATACAAACAACAGACTCTCCAGGCTAGTGAGGAGATAAACAGAGGAGTCTACTGATAATCCATGCAACTGTGATAGAAAAAAGAGGAGTCTTTAGGAATCAAAGAGCAAAAACATTTTTATAAAGAAATTTTATTACATAACTTCTGTATTCAACAAACATAAGAAAAGGGTTCTTAATGAAAGTTTCATATTATTTTTCAAAAGTTTTCAACTCTGGAGAAAAATTATCACAAAGCTAAGTCAAGAATAACATTTGACCTTCAAATTAAGCAATAATCTCTTTCATCATTTTTCGTATTTAAAGCAAAACGTTTTAAACACAGTTAACAAGGAAAGGCCTTCAAATTGCTACATTGTTTGCATTAAGAATTTAAATGTATCTAAGAAGTGTAAAGTATAAATAGAAATGTTCTGTACTACAATAATAGATACTACTGCATTCTTCAGATCCACTCTGCATGGCTATCTGGGTGTATTTTTGTATAACAGCAAAATTCTGTGTCTTCCAATGGTACAGTAATGCTGGAATGCAGAGGAAAAGTCCTATGCATTTCCTATGTTAAATGCATAACTCCCACAGATCACATACACCTCACCATATTGACTCAGTTCATTGCACTCCATATCCTGCAAAAATAAATCTAGTGCTCGACAGCTGACATTATTGCTTGCTGACGTTTCAGTAATATATTTCTTTAACATAAGACAGAAATATACTGAAATTTGATACCACTTAAACCCAAATGCAATCTGGAATTAAACCACATGCGTACACCCCGCTTCTTTTTCACTCGATGGATGTTGCATTTTTCTTAAAGTTAGTGCTGGAAAAAAACTGGCTCCCCTTGAAAAACAGACTAATGGTTAGAAAAGGAGGGAGGGTTGCATTTCTTTATTTTCAATTTTTGAAGGAAATGCTGAACCCTACTATAAAAACAAGGGAACAATGACAATACAGACTCTCTGGGGAGTAAGAAGACACCCCTCACTTATCTCCCTCATCCGCCCCAAAACACTGTGGCTCATACCCAATGGGATCCTGAGGGAGGCCACCACATCCAGCTGAAGTGGCTAAGAAGTGCTATGAGTACCTCTGTGAAGTTATGACAGACTTTTAGGACTGTCTGGATGCTGATGCCCTGTCTGGTCTTAAATTTTACACCTCATTTCTAGAGGGGAATGAAGCCTGCCAATCCCAGAGTGATCCCAAAGCCCGAGGTGAAACATCTGGAGCTGAGGGAGCATCCTGATGCTCAGATAACATCCTCTTACCTGAGCATCCAGGTATGAATGTGATAACTCTGGGACTGCAAAGCCACAGCACAGATAATAGTGAGGAGTCATTTGATGTTGGGGTCTCCCCAAGGTGTCTGAAGAGGGATGAATCACATAGACGTGGCCACTATCACATTTTGATTTGTCACAACTTTTCATTCTCATTTCCCATTGTCCCTTTAGAATTGCCAAGTGTCCTTCTTTCTTATGTTTGTCTTGGTGCTCACAAGGAAATATGTCAGTCTTCATAAACGATCAAAGATTTAAAAAACTAATATTCTTTTAAAAATTGCATTTCAAAATTAGCATTCAAACTTATGAACACAGTATCAGTTACAAACCATACCTTCAAATCTGTCTACAACAGTATCTACTTGTATCATCACTGTTCATACCTGTGAAAACCCTATTGTTCACAGTGACACCCATTCTACCAATCTAAAAGTTGTAAAGCAACTGAACAGAGCTTCTCAGAGTAAAACCAGCCATATCGCTATAAAGAAAAAATGCTGGCTGTTGGCCTAACTGTTTCCATACCAATCAGCTAAGTCAGCCTCTGCTTCTTTCCACTTCAAATGCCTAGGCTTTGGCCTCTGAAGCAATGAGAACCAGATCAGTTTAAGTTTACAACACTGATCTTAATTGTACAGCAATATAATAAGTTTGCCCTGAGAGTGTCAATACACTTTGCAAATACTGTAAGTCCCAGTTTATACAGGAAGAAATAGGCACAGAGAGGCTATATGGCTTGTCCCTTGTCAGACAGCGGATTAGTGTTCCGTACGGAAGTTGGGCCTGGTTATTTCTGTGTTAATACCCAACATCTTTCCAGAGGTCACCCGAAGCACTGTTATAAGATCTCTGCTACAGATTCTGTTCCTTGCAGTGTCCTGTCAGCACTGGATTTTTTAGTATTCAAGACTTCATCCTTGATCTTCTCTGCTCTCTCTCTCCCTCTCTCTCTCTCTCACTTTTGGTGTCTTGATGTGTGTTGTCCCCAATATTTTACTTTATGTAGGGGAATTTACCCAAATGCCCTTCCAGCTGCAGCTGATATTAGGTGTAGAGAGAAGGTCTTATAAAAAGGCAATGGGCACGTGTTCTTCTTTGTGAACTCTAGACAAAATGAGGCTCAAAATTTTATAGTTGTCTTACATTCCAATGTTTTCAATGGAAAATAAAATAAAATAAAGGCCTAATCGTGAGGTGATGTTTACTTCTCTGCCACAATTCAGTGCACCCCCCCACAGATCTGGCAACAATTTAACATAAGGAAAGACTTTAGACATTCACACCCTTTTAGGTGAAAAAACGGCCTTAGCTCAAACTTTCCACAAAGCTGAGAAGTCTCTTAAGACATCGGTCCTTATCTTAGGTAGATCTGTGCAACACCATAAGACCATGTGTCGATGTCCTGCACTGCCCAGCTCTCACCCCTACGCTGTGCAGGAGATTTCAGTTGTTACACCCAAAGGCCAGGCACCCTCTTCTTCTTAATTAAGGGGAAAACAACAACAAAACTCAAAAGAAGGTGTGTGCTCAAAGAAAATAATGCCAAAGAGTGCATAAGGGGCTTGTAAAGAAGTTTCACAAAGCTATCTCCATTTGCAAAAGCTATAAACAGTTCTGGATCTAGTCAATAGCAAAATACATGGACGGGCTGTGCCTCTGTTTAAGCAAAGGAAGAAAAAAATATCATAGCACAAAACTTTCCTTCTAGTTTTTGAAAAAATATATCTATGAAGATAAAGAACTTTGATATTTTTAATAAGCTGTGCATTAAGTACACTTGTTTCCATCACTCTCCCTTTTCTCTACAGCTGGGCCTTGTCTGCCTGGGCTGGGATGCTGACCCCGCTGTCTCCTTCTGCGCTGCCGCTGTCTGTAGGTGTGAAAGACAAGGAAGCTGAATTTATGCAGTATCTTTTGCCAGTTGGGCGAGGTCCGTCATCAAAAATGTGCCCAAGATGAGCGCCGCACTGAAAGAGAAGAAGAGCATGTAAGGCAGAATCGTGTACATAGCAGGCTTTGAGAAGAACACACGGCAAGCAGTTTAAATGGATGGCCAGCCTGTGCAGAAATGATGGAAAGCATCCTGGATGATTTCTAATCTGCCTGTCAATAGCTGGAAAGATGGTTTCTGGCAGGCATTGTACCACATGCTGAGAATAAAAAAAAACACTAGAATTGTGCATATCAGAAATCATTTAGAGCCACTGTATTTTTTGATCTATGAAGTCTCTCAGCCAGCTGAAAAATGACTGCAGTAATTTTATGAATTGAATTGACCTTTGATCTCTCCCTGTAAGAAACATGGCAGAATAAAATCTATACCCCCTGCCCCAGCATTTCTTTTGGCTTTGGATGGGTGGGTTTCAGATATGCAGAAGTCCATTGTAAAAGATACTGTTTAACCGGCCATGACGGAGGTGATGTTTGCTTTCATGGGCAGTAAAATTTAACATCAGACAAATACTGGATGCTCTTGGAACCCAAGGAAGCAATGGCAAGGCTCAGGAGATTATGCCACAGTCACCAGGGCTGCAACCATAGCAAATGGCATGTTTCTTGCCCACGCAATTGTTTTTTCCTCACTTCCAGTAAGTGGAGTGTCATGATGGCTTCTTTTCCCACATGAACTATAATGTGTGGAGGAGGAATAAGCTGTTTAGCTAAAATCAATGCTACTGCCTTTCAAAAAGCTGAGGAAAGAGAAAAGGCCTAAGGTTCAGAAAGACTAAAAGGATTGTTGGTGTTGATGATGTTCAAGAAAAATTCAGCCCAGAGAACATTTCTCCTACAAGGCTAGCTCACTGAATAAAGTCCTGCACTAACCCCTTCAATGTTAGGTAGGTTCCAGATGACTGATGGTATATGTCACACTTACATGTCTCCCACCCTTTCTCTCAGTAGGGCCCGGGCAGGAGGAGGGAGATGGAGACATTAGTGCACAACATTCAAACAGGCTGTGAAAATGCATTGTTTTTCATGTAACAAAGAACCCAAAGTCTGGGGTAAATGACTTCCATTCACTGATACAACATTTATGGAATGTATGCAACATGCCAGGCATCATCCCAGACTGGAGATACAAGCAATAATCCCCAGCCTCAAAGAGTTTACATTCTACTGGGAGAAACTGACAATACACAAGAAAGTAAGTGAACTATAAAGTATGGTAGGTAGAAAAATAAATGTGATATTAGCAAGACAAAGTTTGGGGGAACCGGAAATAAGACCTAAAGGAAGTATCTAGGGGAAAACATTTTGAGGAGAGGGAAGAGTCAAGATTTAGGTAAGAATATGACAAAAAAGGCCTATAGATGATATACTAATTCCTCACTGGACTGGTTCAGTGTACAAAATACTTATAAAGTGTAGAAAAAGTATGAACTGATAGTGAACTGGGGCTGAGATACCAAATGGAGATGATGAGACAGAAATGAGGGAGAATGCTCATTACAATGGAAAGAACCAGAACGAGAGTTCATTTTGTTTTCCCCATCGAAAGTGTTAAACTCAATTCTCAAGAGTTCCCAAGTTATTAATAAATAGCACAAATTGCAACTTTGACTATATGGCACTTCCATGTTAAAAGTACATTCTTATTTTACTGCCAACATACTATGTCAGATTATTAAAGAACTAAAACTGAACCCTGAACTGATTTGATCTATTACCTGGAAAATATGAAACAGGCCTAAAAAACAAATCTTGCATTATTTTACCACATTCTATGCAGGTTTAGGTAATATAAAAGCTGACAGCTCAGATTGCTTTTCCTTTCTAGAAACAACTGAGGCCAAATTTTCAGGCATCAGCAGCTAAGATGCACCAGTAAAAATACATATGCTTAAGCAGTGGACACAGGAAAACACCTATTTCTGCCTGCTGAAACAGCCAGGGTGCAGGCCAACATGAACCAATGCACTTAGTGACCGGTGTATATGTACAATTATTAATCTCACATGCAGCTCTGGCACTTTGATCACTGACATCTGAGAAGTGAAGTTTTCACATCAGACTTTGTGTGTGTGTGTGTATGCTACTTGAGCAAAATAAATATTGCCTTCCTTTATTAATCATCTTTTGAGCATAATGAAAAAAGAGTTCTATTTACATAAACAAAATGTAGTAAGGACATACTTGGAGCAGTTTAGGAATAAATTACATGGTCTTTATTTCCCAAGTAATTTTTTTAAAAAATCCAAATTACAGTAACTCAATCTGTTGAACTGGGTTGGTTTACAATCTGTCATTTCATTTCCTAATTTGGGACTAGTCTTCTGGTTAAACAGAAAGGAAAACACCAATTCTAACTACAGTGGGAAAAGGAGGCTAGGAAAAGAAATAATAATTAGGAAAAGGCAACAAGAATCATTTGCAAACAATTAAATGGTTGGTAACAGGAATGGAAATCCTCAGAAAAGGTGTCAGTCCCACCAAAAATGACACTGATGCCTTCATGGTGCTTGTCAATGTTCTGAAAAATTCACACAAGAATTAGGTAAGCAAGGGTGGAACATTTCAAAACGTAGACAGGTATTCATCTACAGGACCTGTGCCACCACATACATGCCCACCCACTGGCTGTCAAGCAGCTGTGCTTTCTCTCCAGTATAGGTACACTCAGCACGTTACCCAGTTTCCTCTAAAAGTGTGCAAGCCCTGAAGGCTCCTTCCTGGAGGGAAAGCACATGGAGCACATTCCTTCCAGCTTCTTGCCTGGCCCAAGGCTGGGATGATGAATGGATGTGATGCACTGTTTCCTTAGCTGCCTGTGAGCTCTGCTTCCCACCCCAGCCAGTTGGCAGTATGTTGGGATCCCTCACACACCTGGCTATAACTGAAACAAAGTGGTTGCCCAATGAAGAAATCTCGGAAACCTGGTGTTAATGATCTATTTCAGGATAGAGTTTTTGGTGTGTGCTTTGAAAGTTATTTTTAATGGTTATGTAGTTTTTTTTATTTTACGGGTAAATATAAACCATACCTGAATAGTCTAGTCCTCATTCAAGAGCCACGAGGTAACAGTTTAAAATAAAAGCTTTAATTCCCCTAGTAATCCTTTATCATCAAAGCCTACCACTCAGAAAAGCTGGCAAGAACCTGCAGAGAACCAAATGAAAGGACCTCCTAAAAAAGTGATTGAGCATCAAATTTAACATAATTCCTTAAAATCTGACTGCAATTCTCAATCGTGTGCCTAAGAAACACAAATAGTACATTCAACACACACACGGTTACATAATTCCGCACTGATGTATTTCCCACTGTCCTAGAAGGTTTTCTCCTAGCTGTTCCTAGGATGTTTGGGCTTTATTATCGTCATTTTCTCTTAAGTGTTTGATCTACAGCATGAAGCATTTTCAAAGAGGGGATTTTACACTTGGGCACATGGGGCAGGATGAGAAAGAAAATAGTTTTAAGAAGAAAAGCAATTTACTTTGCCAGTAGTATTCTGTTTTCTCCCACTGTTATTGAAGACATTTGTGTGTAGGTAACGGCTCTTTTCCTCTGTGCTTGTGATATTACTCTTTTGCTAAGGAAATGATTGTGAAGTCACCAGTTTAGCATTATGATTTTACTGAAAGATCAAGAAAAGGAGAGATGGACTGTGAGTCTAAAACCCTATTGTAACACATGGGTATCTTTAATCATCAGCAATATATGAGTTGTCATCTGCAGAAGATTAATAAGGTTTGGAGTTTTACCAAAAACTGCGCTGGTCCAGGATATTTACCTTTCTGTTGATTTGGCTGACTTAGGACAAATTAATAATGATCTAAAACAAACTTAGGACACTCTACCTTAGATTCAAGCAGTAATAGCAGCAGTCACAAACAGATCCCAACTATGGTAACTCAGGGATCTGACAGTTTCCTTAAAGATTATTACAAAAAGGCAAATGATTTATTAGTCTCCCATTTACTCCAGATGTAGGATTTTGATCTTAAGAAGGAAGAATCCTCAAGTATTTCCAGGAGGAACTTATTTTGCTGACTACAGCTTTGACCATGCAAATCTTACCTCTTCACACTGAATTTAAACTCCTCTCAAAGTGCTGCTTAGTAGGTTGGGGTTGGAGGATTAGGGAGACGCTGTCAAACAATTATTCACAGCAGTCAATGAAACTGGCATAAAAGCAATGCATTTTATCATAAGCTGAAAATAAAAATAAAATTAAGGAAAACGGATGTAATTGAAAATTGTTAGGAAACGGCTGTGGCCAAGGAGAAGATACATATGCCAACCAGAGTAGGTAAACTGATGATAAAGATCCTTTTTGGAAGAAAGAACTGGAATGCAATTTTCCAATTTAGTAGTTAGAATAGCACAAGAAAATAAATATGATTGCAACACAACTCAGAATGCAGACGGTGACCTTTTCCTTCATGTGGCAATTACATGAAAGTAGCGAAGAACCTGTCACCCTTGTTGGTTTTTTGTTAACTCAACAATCACGCAGTGTGCTGGGTTTCTTACAGAACACATCTTTCGCAAAACTTCTTAGAAAAAGGGAAATAGGACTGAACTAATCTTAACTGGGTCAATGAATGTTATTACCTAAACTAATTTGCCTTCTTTGTGCCTCAATTTTATCAACTGTACAACCAGGCAGAATAAAAATACCTACCTCAAAAGGTATCTGGAAGCAATAACCCAGGGAGCTTCCAAAAATGCTGTTATGCAGGCTCCACTCAGTTCAATTAAATTAGAGTCTCTGGGAATGAAACTCAGCATCACAAAATACCATTATCATACTCAGAGTCTCATTTCTGTGAACAAGAGTGATCTGAAAATGTGATTTAGATAAAATATGCTTATCCAGAGAGAGAGAGTGGTCCTCTCTCTGCCTCATATTTAGAAGGCAGTAAACTTGCCAGCCTTGTTTAAATGAACAAACAAACAAAGTGAAAACATAAATTCATCAGATGGTGAGGTTAGGACCAATCTCCCTCTCTACTTGTTTGTAAATATGCCACCTACTCCCTAAAATCTTGTGCCTGATGAGGCAGTTAAAGAAAAATGGATGAAGAACAAGCAGAAGAACCCTGAAGGAGGCGCCCATGGCAACCACTTTGCTGCTCAAGGGTGCCTACTTTACCTCTGATCCATGCAACAGTCACCTACAGACAAAATACTCTAGTATTAGTGAATGTCAGTGCCACAATTCTTAAACTGTACATTATGCTTATTTAAAGCAGATTAGAGTAACAGGACTGCCTAGTAGAGAATACTCAGTTTTTCTTATTCTGTGCCCATGGAAGTTTTAGCTGTATTTCTGGATTTAAGTATAAAATGCCCACAAATTTAAGATTCGCAATAAAGTATTCTTGCCTCCTTCTCAAAATGTGTTTATTTCCTCCCTTAGACCCAGTATTAATTTGTTTAGAGAAGAATGGACAGAAATAATTAGAACATTCTTGGAAATAAGGATTGGTCCATAAAGCAAGAGAAAGAATTATTTTATCTCATATTCCCCCCCTGCTTCATACACCCTCTCTTCAACCTCCCTCCTAATATTCACCCAAAAGAAGCCAATTCTGGAGTCTTCACTGGCTGTGTTTATATTATAGCCATCAGTACAAGGACTGAACAGTGCGTGCACAGAACTGCATGGACATGGAGATTATCCAACAGTAGGTTATGCAAGGCCATATAAATAAAATCTTCAGACACCCAAGAATAGCCTACAACCTGCAATATTGAGTCAAATGAAGATTTTTTTTTCCTACCAGCAATATTTGTTTAATAGTGTTTAACAGTGTTGAAGCCAAGGACTTTACAGAATTCATTAGATATGCCCCAACCCTAACCCTAAATCTAAACCTAACCCTAACACCCGAAGACGGAGGAATCATGCAGACTTTGAAGACTTCACTGTGCTTGTTCGTCCTTGAGAACAGTCACTTGGCCTTAGTTGCTGTATTTTGCAAAATTAGGAGTCTTGAAAATGTTTTCAGTGCAGTGAAATTTCAGGTAGGTTAACTGACCTGAGAGCAGCTTGTTTCCACCCTGTGCATCCCATAGGAAAAGTCGTCTGTGAATGTGATTGCCTCACAACTGATCACATCATGGAACGAGGGCCAACCTAGGGCAGAGCAGGTACCAGACCAGAAACAGAGGGGAGACACATAGCTTTAGGTTAGAATGTGATTTTAAAGACATACTAAGCAAATAATGCAAATCTTCACATGACTCATGCTTAACTTTTTCAACCTGAAAATAAAGATCAAAAGCTAAAGAATAATACACTTTGTAAGAGTACAATTATTTTTAAAGAATAACCATTTTTCTCGCATTCATATTATAGCTGTATTGGGGTTTTGTGTTTCATAAAACATTTTAGACTATCCAATAGTTTTTAGGGTGTCCTCAAGCTTAGAAAACTGTTACCACTCTTTCCTCTGTCTTTGGAGACCCCAGGCAGATCCCTGAAGCACTATATTAATCTTCCATTATGACAGTTTCCAAAACACAATTATCTGTTGACTTGTAAATTATTCCAGCTTCTTTAGAAAGCATGCTTTTTCAGTACTTAGTTTGGATGATTAAAATATAAAAAGATGAGTATCTTGCTG
The DNA here is from genome assembly GCA_004026905.1 of Hystrix cristata. NCBI lineage: Eukaryota > Metazoa > Chordata > Mammalia > Rodentia > Hystricidae > Hystrix > Hystrix cristata. The sequence goes on along the minus strand of PVJO010000052.1, from coordinate 13,944 downwards.
TCTATATTTTAATCTAATTCCTTGGGACAGATTTATCTGAGGGCATAGCTTTTACTTTGTGGGAAAGAGGACTTCGCACTTCTTAGGAAAACATCATGAGGCAGCATTCCTCAGCACCTTCTTTTGAATAGCATCTCGTTCCAATTCTCATTTATTCTAATCTTTTATAAAATAAATTCGCTATTTAAGAAACCCAATGGAAAGTGGACTATCAGATTTGCACATTTGTTTTTTGTTTTTTGGCAGTTACTGGGAACTGAACTCAGTCCTGGGGACTGAACTCAGGATGAGCTACATCCCTACCCCCTTTTAAAAAAAAATTTTTTTTTGAGACAAAGTCTTGCTAAATTGTGTAGGTTAGGCTCAAACTTACAATACTCCTGTGTCATCCTCCTGAGTGCTGGGATTACTGGCATGCACAACCATGGCCAGTTTGTACAAAGTTTTGAGTGTACAGTCAGGTTTTATGGTCAATAACTATTTCAGTGTTGGAGGAGACACTGAAAAAACTAATATTAAAAATCAATAAAGACATTTCAAAATTCGCCCAAATTCACAGTGTCCTTTTGCATCATGGGAAAAAATCTAGTTTTCAAAATCTGAGCTCCCAATTGCTACAAACCACCTGAAAAACCTTATCTTTCTAGACTGTTAACATTTCACAAGTTCATTATGCTGAGACTCATTAGCATTCTCAAGAAAACTCATTTCTCCCCAATATTGGATATATCACCTAACACTTGATCAGTGAGATTGACAAGAAAAACCATGTTGAAGACTTTAATGGCTTTTGAAGGAATACATTTTTGAAAGAGAATCATATCCAATATCACCAGTAGGTTAACACAGGACACTGCTGAGTTCCTTAAAAAAAAAAAATAAATAAATCTCTCAGGAAAAAAATGAAGCTCTATGGAAAGGGAATCCATTAGAAAGGTAAGTCCTTCATGACAATCAAGCTAAGACGGACCTTCATCCAAGAACAAACTGTCTTACGGAAGAGAAGCCACAGGGATGACAGCACTTTGAAAGTGGAATTCCCTCATCATGTGAAAGTATTTAAAGGAGGAACTCTTCACTGCTGTAAAAATCCTCAAAGGAAACCCCACCCCCACTGCTAATAATAAGGACAGTGCTTCAAAGAGTGATAGGCAAAGACTGAAGCAATCTGTGTCTTGTTGAGAAAATTATCTTGAGCAAAAAGACTGGGGGAGGGGAGTGTGTTTATGTCAGTTCTGACATTAAAGAAAGATCATCCATCCTCCTTTCTGTAGGCTTTTCCTTTTGGTTTCTCATCTAACAAAACATTATTTGTTTTGGATACATTCCATGTACTTTTTAAAAGAAAATTCATATGAAAACCTGTGTAAACAGAGTGGGCTAACCCCATCCCCAATACATCCCTTTGTTTCTATATTGGTGAGGTTGGATTTGGGCCTATTATCATTTCATTTCAAGTAATGTAAACTGTACTCATTGGCTATTAGTCTACTAGTATCAAGAATATCTTGTCTTCAATAAATACATTCTCCCCTCCAGGAATTACCATCTCTAGAGAGCAAATAAACACAGCTACTACAACTGCAGCCGACCTGTTTTGCTTCAGTTTTATTCAACCAGCAGAGCACATCAATCTGCAGCTATAACTCAGTATTTCTTGTATAATGTGATGCAAATCCAAGACGTGCTCATTTATATCTCTAACATAAGAGCAAGTAATCCAGATTATGAAAAGTAGCTCCTTGGTGCTTGCTACCATCTACACTACAATGGATGTTTTTTAAAGACTACAGTAAAAAGGATTATTCCATCCCCCACCCATAATATAGTCCTGAGCCCATTCAGATCTATACTTGAATAGTGACATAGCTCTCCATAATAGGGTTCTGTTGACAAAGTTTACATGTTTTGTTCAAACCACTTCTTAAGAAAAACCTACTCATCTCCCTAACTCTGCTTATTTCTTCTTCCTTTCAAAAATCTTCAAAATGTTTTTTTTTAATTGGAAACAAGTAACAAGTTGAAACCAATCCATCTGAACCATGTCTAAAAAGTATAGCCCTCATTCTTCTAATCTCATTCTAATTTAACAAAGATTGGTATATACCTTACAATTCTCCTACATTCTTCCCTTACTAATAAATAAAAATCAGAAACTTTGGTGAGTTAGCTACATGACCAGTCAATAGAACAGAGCAGAAACTATTTATGAACAAAAATTTATTGTATTGAAAGATAATTACAAATATTTTGTAATCTTCAAATGTAAAATTAGTTTGAAGACAATGAATCCCAGTCGGCTATGGGTGATGGTTTAATAATGATGATTTATATTTGATAGTGAGATGCAGATTCATATTTTTTAGTGTGCACTAGAACTCACAGCTCTATAATTCTAGGAACATATTTAAAAATTTGGAACTTTCAGTTTTTCTGTAGCTGGAATCTGTTCATCTCACTGACCATAATTTACTTTATTAGCTACCTCAAAACAAACAATGAAACTATGAAGATACCCTGCTGACAAGAATCATTTGAAGCATAGATCCATGACTTTCGCCAAATTATTCACTTGAATTGACATTTCAAGTATAACTTTTATCTCACTTTAAAAAGATGACTCTCTACTCTCTTTCAAAGACCCATTTGGTTGCAATCTAGTCTTCTAAAAGTTTAAGTAGTAATCAACCAAATATATGCATGTAGTAGAAAATCAAACAGTGCAAGATGGCTCATAATGAATTTTTCCATTTCAATTCTTTACCCACCCATGGGTAACCATGACTAATAGGTTTTCTGTTTAATTCTTTTTAAAAATTTGCTTAAACTGGTATCTCTTGATTTGTTCATTTTAAACCTATTCTGTCCAGTATAGTAGTTACTGGCCACATGTCACAATTTACATTCAAACTAAATTACAGTACCTTAGTCACAAGAGCCACATTTCATGTCTCAACAGTCACATGTGGATAGTGGCTGTTACATTAAATGGCCCAGATATACACTTAGAACATTTCCACCATAATATCCATAGACACAGAACATTCTCACCATTACACATTATGAACCGATTTCTTCTTATGAAAGAGGGAAATCTGGTATTCGTACCTATACTTATATTTTCCCTTTCCAAGTTTTCATACTTATATTACTTCTAATTCTTTTCAAACCCATTTAGTAATGTCTGCATCCTAAACTAGAATGTAAGTTCAATTAAAAAGAGAAATTTGTTTTAGTCATCAATGTATTTCTGACTACCTAAACTAATGCTGGCATAGTGGGATCATGCAAGCCCAGGAATTCAAGATCAGACTGAGCAACATAGCAAGACCCCATTAGATAGACTTAAAATAGTGCCTGGTACATAAAAGGTGCTCCAAAACACTATGTAACTCATGAACAAATGAACAAATAAATATCTTGTAGCTTGAGATGACATTGTGTTATTCCAGCACTCTGGGAGGTTGAGGCAGGGGGATCCCAAGTTTGAGTCCAGGGTGGGCAACTTAGTGACTTAGTGAGACCCTGTTTCAAAATTTTAAAAACATTTTTAAAAGGGCCAGAGATGTAGCTCAGTACAAAGGAAATACATTCAATTCTCAGCAACAGAAAAAGAAGAAAAAAGAAAAGAAACTGCTTTAATACCCTCATCCTCTCTCTACCTGCTTTCACCCCCATTCTAGTACCAGGCATAATTAAGTGTTCCGTGCTTTTCTACAGATTCTAAAAGTAGAAAACCAAAAAACAACATTTATTTTATTATGCAATATACCCGCTGCTAAGTGCAGAGCTAAAGAGAATTAGGATAGTATTTCTCTCCACTGTCTAACTGTTACAATTCCATGAATTTCTTTCTTTTTCTTTTTCACTGCATCACTATTAAAATGTATGCCACATTTCTTTTTATTTTTGTTTGGGTAATAACTTTATTAAACAGTGTACAAATTTTTTCTATAATTCAAGATTTTAATTTTTGAATTTTAAATTACAAATATTTCAAGAATATGCAAAAATACACAGCCTAATATAATATGTATTCATGATTTAACATTAACTACCTAGATTTCACAGATAATAGCATTCTTTCCTGTTTTTTCAGATTTTTTTCTCTTTCTCTAAAGAAGAAAAATGTTGTAATTATCACCAGATCTAACTCCCTACTCACATGCCTCTGGATGCTCCAAAGATAATTTATATTTTATGTACCATTCCCACACTTGCTCTGACTCATTTTCTACATGTTGATATCCATGAACAATATGCAATGTTTTTACTGTTTAAATTTTATATAATTAGCATTGTATTATAGATATCTTTTGATGATCTCTTTTTTCACATTATTCTTGGTCTTGTCTTTTTAAAACAGTGTTTTCTTATTCTGTAAATATCTTTTCAAATATCATTGAGAACATGAATTAGAGATGATTGTTTTATTTTACACTTTCTACTATTCTCTAAAATATCTCTGCTTCTTCTGGGGCAATTGCTTTTCATGTCTTTTAATTTTTTATTTTTTAAACTGGGGTTTCTTTCTTACATCTTTAGTGATCCTTGATCTAAATCCCATTTAACCACAGAGGCCTGGGTCAATTATTTTACCTGTCTGGTGTGAGTTTCCTCTGCTATCAGGTGTAATATGAGTTTGTCTCCTTAGCAAGGCTTCTCTCTAAATAGAAAAGGCTACCTGGGAGCTCTGGGCACATCAGCACTGTTTGCTCAGAGACAAGGGTTCCCTAAATACCTGAATGGTTTACTCTGAAGTACCAGCACCTCAATAGCAGACCAGTTCTCTCAAGCAGCCTGTTAATATGTTAAGGAAGCAGTCTTCCTAGATTTTTTCTTGTAGATAGTTGATGAGCTGCCACTGTAAATATGAAAGTGAGAAGATGTGAAACTGGTCTACCTCTTCTTTAGACTTTCAGTTATGCACTTTGCTGTCAGCCCTCTACTTTGCTCTCACCATTTCTGAGCTCTGAGCTTCTTTGTAATTCTGCTAGGCATCGCAGCAAAAACTCCTGTACATATTATGTGCTGTAGCTTTCTCTGATCAGTCACACCCATTAATGCACCTCCGTCTTTTTTTTTCTTGGAAAAATGGTTTAAACTTCCTCGTCTGCTCAACAACCTTTATCCCACTCCACTTCTTTTTGCAATGGGTCCTTTCTCTTTCCTTTACTCTTTCTCTTCTTTTTCTGACTCTCATTTCAAAGGGGTCTCCGGGAGACAGGAAATAAACGTGTCTGCTCAGCCTATCACCTTGAACAAGAAGCTGAAATTAAAAAAAAAAAAAAACTGCAGATTTTAGTCATGATCTAATATGAATACAAGCAACAGATTTTAGGGTTGGAATTTTTCTACTAACCACATTTATATTTATTTTTTACCTTGTTGATGAAAATACTGAAATCAGTGTGAAGTTCAGCAGCTTTTAACTAGCTCAGATTTAACTCTGTGGCTAAAACTGATTATGGGGGAACTGTATAAGGTTAACACTTCCATGATGTGCAAAATTATCTGAGTTAAAATCAGCATGTCAGGATAGTCTCCTAACTCATTCAGTGGAAATAAATTTCTGAGGCATTTTCAACTTTAGATATGATCACTTAACATTATTTCAGAATTTATTAGATTTCTGCCTGCTTGCCATTGCCAAAATGAGGACAAATATCCTTTTTATGTGGATTACATGATTTCATCACTGGAAACAGGGAATAACCTCATGAGGCAAACTATGTCAGTCAAGACAAAGGGATCAACACCATTATGACAATGCTTTTAGCAAACACTCCTTTATGCTTCATTCAGCTTTATTAAGTTGTACCTGAAATAAAAATGATACTTAGAATACACATCTTAAAAATTTGGGAGGTTAGAAGATAAGTGAAATTAGCATAGATCTGTAATTCTAAACTTCATGAAGATAAGAAATGTTAACAAAATTCAAATGCAATGTACTATTCAAGCAATAATTTTATTTTGGTTACCAGTTACTTTGCTTTTTCAAGAAAATCAAGAGTTCTAAATGGGGATGGTACTGTTGCCAGGTCATTTTAGGGGCCTGCTTGAAGGTTTCTGAACAGACTATTTAACATGCTTATATGTGTATTAGGAAGATGGTTCTAGAATCAGGCTGCAAGGTGAGGAATAAGAGGGAGTATAAAAACAAGTATACCAGATAAAAGACTACATACTGGGACAGAATTGATGAAGACATTTGCAGTAAGACTGGAAAGCAGGAGAAAGATTATTGAGATTAAGAGAGTAGAATTCATTGATTTTGGTGACTGTGGTTTATATAGGACAATGAAGGAGAAGGAAAGTATCAAATTATTACTAGGATTCAAGCTTATACAATTAACTGCATCATGATACACACACATTTTTACTGGGAAAATAATAAAACCAGTTTCTTGTGAAACTACCTGGAGGTAGAGTGATATGTAGTCTTGGAAGTCAGAATGAAGCCTGAGACACAGATGTGAAAGTCATTAGAACATAAAAGCAAAGTTATGGATAAGGATATATAGGAGGTGAACATAAGGGAGCGGTTAAGCAGACAGATATTTAAAAGTTGGGCAGAGGAGTGAGTAGTGGAACAAAATAAAAGAGAGAATATCAAGAAACAGTAGGACAAGAAAACGAGGACAGAGACCATAGACAAAAATGTTTAAGGTTGGAGGGCACAGGGCAGTGACATAATCTACAGAATGGACAAATTAACTGAACTCTGAAAGGACACTCGTGAATTCAACAATTAAAGTTAGGTTGAAAAGCATAGTGAAGAGAAACGAGAGTAAACAAAGGCTACCACTTTTTTACAAACTTGGCCGGGAAGAGGTATAAAATAGGTTGCTGGCTACAGAAGAGCACAGTAGTGTCTACATTAAGGTACCTGGATTCCAGGTGTTGCTCCAATTTATCCCACATTCCTCTGTTTTCCAAACTTCTTTAAAAGTTATAATATTACCTTCCTGGAATTTTTGCAATAAAATGCATGATATGAAAACACACAAACATGCAAAAATCTTAAGCATTACTCAAATGCTCCTAATGACACTGAATAGAAGTGATATGTGAAGAAAGGCTAAAATAATTTTTTTTAATTTATAGTGTATTTTTAAGCTGTTGTTCTTATCTTGTATCTAATAAACTAAGAGCAATGAGTGCAATCTGTAAATGATCATTGTAAGACATTTTGCTTTCTGACACAAAGAAAGTGCATAAATATAGCTGAAGAAATGAAACCAGAGCTTTAATTCTAGGTTAGGTTCCCATGTCAAACATATTCACGTTACCAAATATTTTTACTTCAAGCCATATCTCCTGATTTGTAATTACTAATTTATATGGATAATTTAAAACTAGTATTTGCTTCTTTCACTAAGTGCTAAAAGACCACAATTGTACTAATATATCCTCAACACCTAGTTCACTGAAATATTTCTTAAATGAATTAAGAAGATATAATCTGTTTCTTTATTTAACAAGAAATTTCAATTTAATTAAAAGACAATAACTTTTCACTTAGAGTAGTCAAAAATCACAGAAAATATGGTGGTTACCAGGGATGGGGAAAGGTAAAGGATGCTTTTGTTTAATGAGTACAAAGTTTTTATTTTAAAAGATAAGAAGAGTTATGGAGGTGGATGGAATGATGGTTGCACAGCAGCACAATTTTTTTTCATGACACTGAATTTTACATTTAAAATTGTCAATATGGTGAATGTTATGTTACATGTATTTTACCATAATATAAAAAATTAAAGAAAAAAAGAAAAGATGATGGCCATTTTAGAGTCAGAAGAGGTCTCTCATCAAGAACTGAATCAGTCAGCTCCCTATCTCCAGAACTGTAAATAAATTCCCTTTAGGAAAAAATAAAACAGATAGTCAATTAGTTTGGGTATGCTTATCACAGGGCCAATAAAATTTTTTAATTAGCCAATAAAATTTTTTAAAATAGGAAAATAATTACTATCTACTATAAGCAATTTTTTACAAATATCAATTTAATATAACCTTATTTTCTTGCTTATGAAAAATAATTCATTTCTTCAAAAATGTTCATTGATAATTTAAAATATAATCAGGCAGCCTTATTACCCATATTCATTTTAGAAATTCGAGCTTATTTAAGGACAGTATGACTAAAGACTGTCAAGAACACCAAGGTGTCCTTTGGGCAGTGTGAACATCTGGTATCTATTCTCTTTAGAGATTAATAATGTAGCTGTACTGCAGCAGGCTTTACTAATTCCTTTGAGCCCTGCACAGCATTTTTAAATGGTTCCAAACACACAAGATCTCTAATTGGTATGGATTTTATCCATGGTTTTCTTACAATCTCAAATTATCTCAGAAACTCCTAAGCAGGAATTGACAGAGGCCAGCTTCCTTATTTCCCTTTGTGGAGGCAGCTATTAATAATATTTTTTCAGGTTCAATAAAATTACTGAACTCAAACCATTTCAACCAAAAAATTGGAGAGGGAGACTTTATTTTCCCTGGCCAGAGCATTGTCTCTTGCTACTTTAAATCACAGTTAATATTTTAAAAAATGTATCTCACACACAAGTCACTTGTAGACCTTTACCATCAAAGGATCTGAGCAGCATCACATGGAACAGGCCAACCCTTAGCCATAATTTCTAAGTGCCATTAAAAAATGTCTCTCAAATTGGTTTTAAATTTAGTGTCAATCTAGTAACCTTGATCCAAAAACATTCAACTTTAGACGATTATTATATTTTGCTTCCCAAAGCCCTTCAATTCAGTGAGACACCCATTAGGAAACTTAACAAAGAGCTTGGAGTTTGCTTTCAATCTGTTAGCTACATCAGACAGGAAGCTGTTGATTTGGGTTGCTTGTTGAGTGAAGTTTATTTACTATGCTTAACTGACCCTAAGAATATTAGGAAAATATAAGACAGGGAAATTCAAAGAAATACAGATTCTATTCATAACAACATGCAATCCAGACTAAAAATGAAATAATGTTTTATGTCCATGCAGTCTTGAATTAGGTCCATTCAACAGAAAACATCATTTGAGAGTCTCAAACTCTTATTTACATTCCTTAGTTGGATATCCAAAAAATTTCAGAATAATTCCCTTTCTGAATATATATACCTGATGAAAATATAAGATTACGTTTTCTAAGAGGCAGTTAAGTCTTTCATGCTAAATTTCCTCCTGACATTTTCTTTTAACTTGAATCTGTCTGAACTTTAGGACAGACCTTAGATCTTTATTCTAAAACATAATTTTAAGTGCTGCAATCTCATATAAAGTATTTTCTTATTTTCCTAATGTTCTATGATCCTTCACTGGTCTATATCACCTTTCTATGAGTCAAAACTTAGTTTACCTGCTATACTTTAAAATTATGAAAACTCATCATGAGAAAATATTTTGAAACAGATTTATCAGAAAAGCTATTAAAACAAATTTTTAGAACAAAAAATTTGTTAGAGTTGCTTATGTAGCAAAAGACATTTTGTCTTTGTTGCAGACACATGGCAAAACTGAAGGAATTTATCAAAACAGTACATATTCTCTAATATATAAAAATTTTAATAGATCACATCAAAAAGCCATGAAGCAACCTACATCAAACCAAGGTAGAGATTCTGGGAATATGGTGGTGCAGTGAGCAGCCCAGAAACAGCCTCTCTGAGATTTGTTGTCCAGACACTGGAATATAGCAATTTAGGGAAGAGAAGAAGGAGGGAAGTGGGTTCTCAGTACCCAGCAGGGATCTGAAGTGAGAGTTGAAGCCCAAAGGGAGAGCAACAGGAGAGACCTCATCGCAGAAAAAGATGGTGGTGGACAGATGGTGCTCTTTCCCAGAGTCCCGGCTTGCAGCCCCAGCTCTCAGTGTGGGTGACATGGCTTGAGCCTGCAGACACATGGTGCATGCTGGTGACCCTAGAGGCCTACACAGAAAGACACACAGTGGAATGGAGCAGTGGGCACAGCAGACTGCAGTGGCTGGTGAGTTAACTGGGCCCAGACATCCCCCAGGAGAGGGCAACCAGCCAGTCACCATCTTGGAAAGGGGCCAACCTCAGAACTCAGAAAAGCTGCCAGTGGCTTTTGGTGCCAGGGCAAGATGGAGCAGAGTTCAAATTCAGCTCAGTTGGAGGGCAAGGAGTCAAGTTCAAACCAGCAGGGAGTTGAGTCCAACCCAGTGGGAAACACAGTGTGTCTCTAGCTGAACAAATTGGGTTCCAACCCTACAGCCACACACCAGGCTGAGCTTTAGCAGAACTGGCAAAGTCTTGCTACTGAACCTAGCTGGGAACACTCCCTAACCTGCCATAAATCTACTGGTGGGATTAATTAACAAGGACCTGGGCCGGCCTACTCTGCCTACCAGTGATAGCCCAGTGATAGCAGAGACATGCCTGGAAGTGGACATTTTTCTTTTCCCTGTTCTTGTTATTTTTTTCTCTCATCTCTCATCGCCTCTCTTTTTTTCTTATTTTAATATAAAAATGAAAATTGTTTTTTGGTGTTATTGTTTTGATCTGTCCTTGTTTTTATTTCTTCCTTCTCTCTCTCCCTCATGTTTTCTTTACTAGTTCTCCAAAGTTTGCATAATCTCCCCCGTCCTCCAACCTTGCTTCTCATTTCTTTCTCTTCTATTTCTCCATTTTTTCCACCTAACTCCTTTTGAGTTTTCTCCCCTAAGGGTACAACTGCCATACTGAGGGCAATATATACAAGCTTCTGGTTTATTTTAGATATTGTTATATGACAACAAATCTAGTTCATATGGTTAAAGGTATTAAATCAAGAGTTACCACCATATGTCATCTTCTAGGCTGTGTTTGGTGCTATTGTTGTTACTAATTGTCCTACTTTAGCCAAGATGACATAAATGTTCTAATCAGTTCTTCATTGTATGCCAAGACTGAGATTGGCAGAGGATCATAAACAACATTGTAGACCAGGGTCAAAGAACCAGGGGCTGGCCAAATAGCAACTTTTCAGCCCCAATAAATTTAAGAGGTAGGATCTTGCAACAGACTCAAAACCCAAAAACCAGCTATACCTAAAAGACATCTCTGAGGATGCAGTCATTTCTAAAGGGCTCTCAATACTAACAATAAAGCTACCTGCAATAGGCAATACATAAACATCAACTCAGGAATTAAACTAAGAAAGAAAAAATAGAAAATGAGAAGACACACAAACAAGATGCAACCCCAGACCTCCAGCTTGCCAAAGCCAAACCCAGGGGATAACGAGGTCAAACAATCTGAAAGCCACCCACCCAGACACTTGGCAGCAGTAACAATGGAAGTAACAAAGCAGATGAATGAGGCTCTAGAAAAAATCAAAACAGAAATAATTTCCAGAGTGAAAGTCATGATTAGTGACTCTAGAGCAGATATAGATAAAAAGAAAGAGAGAGAAGCTTTGTGCAACATACGAAAGAAATGGAATGCGTGAAACAGGTTCAAACAGATGTTCAGGGGGTTAAAAACTCCACTGAAAGTATAGGCAGTAGAATGAAACAATGTGAAGACAGAATTTCAGATGTAGAAGACAAGATTGTGGTTAATGATCATGAAAAGAAAGAGTTCTTCAAAATGGTAAGAGACCATGAAAAATCAAACCAACAGCTACTGGATGACACAAGAAGAATAACAGAAGATTGATTGGAGTCAACGAAAAAGCAGGAGACAGTACAAATGACATTAAAAAAAAAACAACCTGTTCACAGAAGTAATGGCAGAAAACTTCCCAAGTATGGAAAAAGAACTTGACATACAGATTAACGAGGCATATAGAACTCCAACTGGCCATGATTAACAAAAATCTACCCCCAAGGCATATAATAGTCAAGATTCCAGAAATTCAACACAAGAACAGAATATTAAAAGTGGTCAGAAAAAAGAAACCAGTAACTTATAAAGGAAATCCCATCAGAATCACAGCAGACTTCTCAACATAAACCCTCAAGTCAAAGACAGCTTGAAGTGAAGTATTTCAAGACCAAAAAGAAAACAACCTCCACCTCAGATTGATGTACCATGCAAAACTGTCTTTCAAAATCGATGCAGAAGTAAGATACTTCCATGGCAAAGAATACCTGAAGAGATTCATAACCACCAAACCAGCACTCCAAAATATTTTGAAGGACATTCTGGACAGAGAAAATGAGGACGACAGCTCCAGGAATGGCAACAAAATAAATTCATCAGGCAAGGCAGGTAATTAAACAGAGGGGAAAAATAGGGAGCCAATAACAGGAAAATAACATGACAAAGGTAAGTCAACAAATATTGGTTATGACCATCAATGTAAATGGTCTCAATTCACCAATCAAAAGAAGCAGCCTGGCAGAATGGATCAAGAAGTAAGAACAATATGCTGCATACAAGAAACACATTTAATTCAAAAAGAAATTCATAGACTGAAAGTCAAAGGATGGGAAACAACACTTCATACAACAGGTACCCAGAAAAAAGCAGGGGTAGCTATTCTATTTGCAGACAAAATGGATTTCAAGCCAAGACTGATCAAGAGAGACAAAGAAGGTTACTATATCCTTGTAAAGGGAACAATCCAAGAAGAGATGACAATTATAACTATATATGCACCAAACACCAGCTGACCTAACTATATATAACAAACATGAAAAACCAAATAAGCACTAATACGACTGTAATGGGGAACTTCAATATCCCACTGTCACAAACCGACAGATCAACTAGACAAAAAGTCAACAGGGAAATATCAGAACTAAACCAAACTTTTGAACAAATGGACTTGGTAGATGTATACAGAGTATTCCACCCCACAACATCAGAATACACATTCTCAGCTGCACATGGGACTTTATCCAAGACAGACCACATACTAGCTTATAGAACATGCTTAAGTGAATGCAAAGCAATCAAAATTATTCCATCCATATTATCAGACCATAGTGCATTGAAATTAGAAATAAATGGCAAAAGGAACCATAAAAACTTCATAAACACATGGACATTAAATACCTCCTGAACAATGAATGAGTCACAGATGAAATTAAAGAAGAAATTAGACAGTTTCTACAATTGAACGACAATGCTAACACAACTTACTGAAATTTATGGGATTCAATGAAAGCAGTCCTATGAGGAAAATTCATAGCATTGAACTCCTGTATCAGAAAAACAGAGCAAGCTAAAATAAACAACTTAATGTTCAATCTCAAGCTTCTAGAAAAAGAAGAGTAAATCAAGCCCAAAGCTTGTAAAAGGGAGAACATTATAAAGATCACAGCTGAAATTAACACAATTAAAACTAAGAAAATACAAAGAATCAATGGTTCTTTGAAAAATTAAAAAAAATTGACAAACCCTTAGATAACCTTATCAAAAAAAAAAAAAAAGGAAAGAAAAGACTCAAATCCATGCAATTAGGAATGAAAAGGGTGAAATCACAACAGATCTGGCAGAAATCCAGAAGATCATCAATACCAACTTCAAGAACTTTTATTCTAATAAGATGGAAAACACAGAAGAAATAGATTCCTAGATACATATGAATTACCAAAACTGGATCAAGAAGATATAAGCACTATAAATAACCCAATATCAGTCACTGAAATTGAAGAAGTAATTAAAAACCTACCAACAAAGAAAAGCCCAGGTCCTGATGGATTCACTGCTGAATTCTACAGGAAATTTAGAGATCTAATGCTACTACTTCTCAACTCTTTAATGAAATTCAAAGAGAATCAATACTCTCAAATTCATTCCTGGAAGCAAGGATTACCCTGACACCAAAACCAGAGAAGGATCCAATAAAAAAAGAGAACTACAGGCCAATCTCATTAATGAACTTGGATGCAAAAATCCTCAATAAGATACTGGCAAACAGAATGCAACAAATCATCAAGAAGATTATGCACTATGACAGGGGAAAAGCAGGGGGCATCACAATCCC